>CM031244.1:655299211-655899211 GCA_018340775.1 Taxus wallichiana var. yunnanensis | reverse complement strand
GGGTCATAAATTTTATCCCTTAGGGGCTACCTATAGAATTTCTTTTCCCCCTCTATAGTTAACTATATGTAGCCCCTATACAACGATTGAGATTGGACCATCATTATAGCCTATCGGATATATCTAAATTCTCACCCTCTCTCTACTTGAGATATAGAGGGGACCTATACCCATTTCCATATTGAGGGGAGGGGGTGCCCCTCTCACTCTTCACTATCTAACACTATGGGAAATCTATCTCTCTCTCTCTATAGATGTATGGTAGTATTCCTTATAGTATATAAATATGCTCATGTCATCTCCCAAATTAAAATAGATAGGGGAGATAGAAGTTCACTCTAGGGAGAGGGGATCTATAGCGATGGGGAGTGAGGGGTGACATGAGAGTAGAGTTGTATCACATAGATTTTAGAATAGGATGTTGATATTAGACCTCCTATCTCCCCATATCGATAGCCCTATATCTAGGTGGCCCCATGTTTTAAGAATGACCTGACAGTGATCACTTGAATTGAAAGTAGAGAGACATCCATATAGAGTTGTGGTTGTGGGTTATTGCGACATCTTATAGTTATGAGAGTAGATTCGTATTGCATATAGAAATAAATAGATTTTTTTCCCCATATATAATCTATGAGTATATCACTATTACTATCACTCACACTCATGTGCGTATATAATAGTGATAAGATAGAGTCTAGACCACATCACTCTCTAATCCATACCAAGTATATATTTTGCTTCTTTTGGCGGTGGATTAGACCAGCCTTAACTCAACCTGGTATGGGAAACATAGTTGATTGTCATCCATTCCATGAACCCAACCTCTATCCAATTCCAATCATGCCAAAAACTCAACTCACTATTGGGTGGGGGTGCCCCATCTAGTTGACTCTATAAGGAGACAAATATAGTTTACTATAGAGGGGGCCAATACCCTATATAGTAGTGTTTCTTTGGCCCTAGTGAAATAGAACTAATTAGAACTATAGGGCAAACAAGGGATCTAAGAGCCCTAGGTTTTGGAAGGGCCATTGCTATAGAGTTTGAGTTTCTTTAGCGAGGTAAAACCATATAGATATGATATAGAAATTTCATTTTTAAATTGGTGATGGGAATAGTTTGGGGGTCCCTATAGAATAAGATATACTCATGCCATATATATTGTATTGATGCGAGTATCTAAATAAGTGCGAGAACTATTATATTTGGGGATGTGGGTATGGACCACATTAATAAGGGCTCGGATGATGTTGCGATGTCATTGTAGAGGACACATAAACACTATATTGGCCCCCTCACCCTCACATCTAGGTAAGGGCAAGTGAGAATCCACCATCGTTTGATTGAGGACAATGGATCGGTGTCCACACCCCTCACTTGCCCTTTCTAGTGTTCTTGGGTGAGATCTAAATATATTCACCTACCCTCTCTAGTGTTCTTAGGTTAGATCTAAAGAACCTACCCCTCACTATAGATGGAGAACTATAGGGGTGACCCCAGAGTGAGTTTCATTGGCTATCAATGATGGTCCAATCTCAATCTCGATCAATGATGGTCCAATTTCAATCCAATCTTGAGAGGGGGTGGGTGAGTGCCCATATCCCATATCCCAAATCTCACTAGGGGAGGGGGTCATCACCCTCACAGAACTAGATGGGTTGGCCCAAAAATTTATATCAATATAATAAATGGGCCCCCTAGTTCATTATGGAGATGGGGTCACTTCGGGACCCCATATCCACAAGTCATAGTTCTCTAGGGTGATCTATTACGAGATCGCTACCAGGTACCTATTTATATGGTCAATGGGTCACCCGTGGAATGCTATGCATGTGGCAAGACCATAAATCTATCTCTATATAATGAGAAAACCCTGAATAGGCCAATCTCATCCTAATGAAACTATATATAGTGCTACTGAGGGTACCCCTATATGGATAACTAGATCGGTTTCATTAGCCAAGATAGTGATAGATCCCATAGTTTCTCTCTAGGTTAAGTTATTTGGAAATTAGACCTTTATCAACCTCTATATAGATGAGAAGGGCCCTTTCCTCTATATAGAAAGAGGATGCTAGAAGATGAATGATCTTTATAGGAGAAGATAAGATAGTTGAAATCCCCAACACTCTTAACTATCTCTGGGTAGGTCTCTATTAGAATTGTCCTCTAAGATAGAGTTTCATTGGTGTTGGGGAATGGATGCCACTACCAATTCCATTCAGAATCTTCCATCTTCTTTAATCATCTTACCATGGATTAATATAAATAGGCCTAGAAATTCAAGGGCGAGATAGAACTAGATGTCTAGTGTCTTCCCTCGATATAGATAGGTCTCATAGTTATGGCACTACTAGTTGAGCTCATATACGCTTTGATGCCCCAACACAACTATACTATTATATAGTTCAAATTAGAACTAGAGGGCTATATATGGTATTTTTCCCATATAGTGATATTATAGAGGTGTGAGACTCCTATTTATACAGGACCCTATAATAATGGCAAGATATTTATACCAAGTATAATAGAGTATCTCAAGTATGGTATGAATGGAATAGAGTGATTGATGATATTTATTCTATAATCCCTATAATTCTCTCTTGCGAATGACATCCCGATATCTTTAGAGATAGAGCCCCTAAAATCTCTTTGGGTTTCATTGGAATTGGCATTGGCCATCTCCATATCCATAGTGATAGAGGGGGAGGCCAATGCTTAGAAACTCTATCTATATCCCCCAAACTACTGCATATAGGTTTGGGGGTCATTCGACGCTAGGGAAAATAAGTCTATATAGTAGAGTATTCCATAGAGTTCCCCTATCTTGAACTATAACCTATCTCTCTCTATTGGGGTGGGGGGATGAGAATGGGGCCCCATATAGAGTTCATGTTCTTTCATCTACCCCCTGTAGTGTTACGAATAGATAGGCTCCCTATAGAGGACTAAATAGATAGGCTATAGAGTAAAGGTCCATTTCCATCTATAGAGAGTAGACATATAAATTTCAGATCTTAACTATGGGGATGGGGTGATAGATTGAGACTCTATATAGTTAGCACTCGAACTATGATGACTAGTATATCTACCGCATAATTGGGCTTGGCCAATTAGCGACCTAGTAAACTATACAATAGAGAATGACAAGGTTGGACTTGAGGGATTAAAGATAGATTGATAGGGCCCCATATAGAATAGTGAGATATTAACTTGAGTATCGATATCGGTCCATCTAGTCCCCTTCTAGAATAACTCAACATCTATAGTTTTGAGGAGAGATAGACACCTCTTGACACATGGGTGGATGCATCCAGTCTAGTGAGTAGCCCAACCCTATATGTGGTTATGTTGACTGAACCAATCCATTATTGGATTGAATATCTAATGTTCAAATAAAATAGGGCATAGTTTTCTCTATAGAGAATGTAGATTTCTCTTCATGAAGATTGGGATAGGGCCAACCACAAAGTGGGAGTTCCAACCTACCTTCATTTTTGATAGTATGGAGGAGTGGGAATTAGAATAGCTACCCATAGTTAGAGGTAGATGAGATAGATAAGGTCCCTCCTCAATATATTGATAGTGAGTTGGCACCATATAGAGAGGTAGAGGGGGATCGAGTGCATCCATACCATATCTAGATAGATAGGGCCTCCTCAACATAGTGATTTTATTTAGTGCCATATAGAGAGCCCCTTCTATAGTTTAACTCACTCTAGGGGGTTCAAGTAGATTATAGTCTAAACCATATGGAATTCCTATCCCCATGTAGATGAGTCGGTGATTGGTATGTATAATTATATGGTGATTGATACAAAATTTTCCACCATGGATCATGAGATGAGCGCAGTATAGTTCATATTAGATAGGGGTGGTAGAGCCATAGCCCTCTCCTAATCAATTAGAAAGGAATGGAATCTCTTGTGATTGATTATAATCTCTAGGTCTCTATCTGGTCACATACTAATCCCATACGAATCTAGAGGTCTCTAGGTACATTTCTATCTCTTGGCCTATCACAATCCAAGTTTTAATATGTCAATCAATAGGTTGGGGGCTAGGCTACAAAAATGAGTTATCTTCCCTATGAATTGATAGAGACCGACCGAATATCTATATCTATCTATATTGTGAATAATCACTAGATTAGATGTTGATTAGAGAATATAGGGGCCTTGTCGTAGTGATAACCACTTATTGATGCCATATAGTTCCTCTATCACACTATGGGATGTGGTGGCCTAGACCATCATAGTGTGATAGTGGAAATAGGTGTTTATATCACTATCTAGTTATGACGGCCGGTGGTTTTGGAGTCCTAGAGCCCCATCCCCCACTCCAAAATATAGTTTGGTACAATTGATATGAAAGCTAGATATTCTAATGTGATCCATACCATATATAGTAGTGTTTCTTTGGCCCAGATAGATAACGGGCCAAAGAAACACTACATGTGCCAAAAGACTATGGCCCTAGATAGTGTTCTCTATTGGGGGGCTTTATATCCCTAGAAATTAAAGCCAAAGAAACCCCTTCCCCTTCTCTTTCTAGGGCTAGGGCTTGAGGGGGGCCTTATCCCTAGAAAGAAAGATAGAGTGGTCTGGGTGGTGATGGAAGGGAACAAATCAAGCGGCGATGAAATGAAAATAATCTATATCCGGTTTGACTATCCAGATCTATAGATGTAGATATCTACACTTGAATACCCTTCCCATATGGATCTAGATCTATGGAGGTCGACATCCACCTTATAGATCTCTATTCTGCACTCGATCATAGAGAATAGTGAAGAGTGGGGATGACCACCGAACTCGATGGGTGTGTAGATGAGACAGACTATGGATCACTATGGTCACCCATGCCTACCCCCTCATAGTGAGATGATATAGGAATATCATCCCCCTTGGCCCCTTGAGCATGAATTCTATAGTCTTCCCTCTATACCTAGATTTCATACCATAGTGTTAGAGAGGGTAGGGGGTAACCATATCACCATACGGGGGTAGGTGGAGTGATCAAATGATACCGATATCCCTAAACTATATTGATTATTTTCCATAGAATACTAGGGCATATGGGGCCACCCACCCAACGCCATCATTATGGGATGATGGGAAAATATATTCTAGGGATGGGTAGATCGAGAGGGGCCATCTCATCTCTCTATAATGATGGTTGGGGTGGGCCCCTAGAGTTATCTCTAGGAGGGCCCCTATTTATACTAATGAATGTAGATCAATTTTCTTGTTAAGTTTTCCTATTTCACTATGGCCTCCCCATAGATATTTTGAGTGTCATTGGCACATAGTTTTCTCGGTCAAATCCCTATCCCTAGAAACAGAAGGCCAAACCCTTCACTCTCTAACTAGGGCTTGGGGTTGGCCTTTATAGTGAACTCTAAGCGATATGAGATCTCCTATGAATTGAATCTAAGGGGTCCATCTATCTCACTCTAGGGGATTACCGAACATAGTGAGATCATGTCATGATCCTAAACATTAAACCATATGTCATATGAAACCATTGAGTTATTGAATTCTATAAAGAGGAATGGACCCTTCAATCTCTTTGGTATATCATAACACGTAACATACAATATAGAGAGGGACCTCGATCCTTGGGCCCCCTTCCCTATAAACTAAACTAGTTCTAATGTGCTCTACCCATAATTTGGAGGTTGGGCACATTTGGGGGCCATCTATCTAGAACATGAGGGTTAGGAATGACATCTCATCTAGTTGGTTATAGTGTGAGAATATATGAGATAATGACACCCTAATGAGGTTGTATCTCACTAGGACCTGGACTCTCTCTCTATGGTGCCCTCCCTACCAATATAGAGAGGGGGCCCTGACAGCTACTCTATATTCTATATAGTTGGGTTTGGGGAGATAGCCTCTCCTATAGATTTTGATCTATCTGGCTATCTGGAGGGGGAGGGGCCCCTATCTCCCTATCTCCCCTATACTATCTATATGAAGGGGGGAGCATGCATGAACCTATTTATCTATATAAGGTCATGACCTAACTCCCATCCCAATGATATATCTAGTCTGGCCTATGAATTGAAGGGGAGGGTCTTTACTTGTTGGGAAATCAATATAGGCCCTCCTATAGTCATATAGTCCTCCTCCCCCTCCTTGAGGGAAAAATTTCCCTCTAGATAATATATATGGGCCTCGTCAGTTATCATCCCATCTATATATAGTGGGTAGGTGAATAAATATATAGGCCGGAGTCGTCTTCCGGAGAGAAAGGGTAGTATCCACTTATATCCGCTTTCTCGATATCACCCATACGCTTCTATCTGCCTTCGCTCAGTTTGTAAGCTTTTCTCACTCTATAAGAGATATAGAATATGTGAATCTACCTTTCATCGGCAGTGGGGCATCCTCGACTAAAGACTGAACAAAAGAGTAGGATCGACTGGGGAGTGATGCCAACTGGCCCAGATCCATATAGAGAGAGGGGGAGGGAGCCCCCATATCTATATGGCCCAGACTAAACAAAAGAGTGGGAGCTTCCTTGACTCCCGACAAAGGAGTGATGCCAACTGGATTGATAGAAGAGAGGGGGCCCCCACCCCATACTATCTTATCTTATAGTTCAAGATAACACAGACTAAACCAAATTGAATGATGAAAGTATAGATTCTGGACGGAGTGCCCATATCCTATATATAGGGATAGTGACCAAACATACTTTCCCTAATAATTTATGGGATTTCGACTAGCCTTACCATATATTCTCATTTAGATAGAGATAATGGATATGCTATGTGTCGTCATATAGAGAATTTAGAGTCGGAGGGGTGGGTTGAGCCCAACCAGAAATGGCTAGACATAGAGTATATAACCATCATTGTGTGAATCTCTCCCATCTAGTCAAGCAAGGTTAAGTGCTTTCCTCCTAGATATAGATAGGTGGCACTAGCTTCACTTCAATTCCCAATGATCTAGTCCTCTTCCTCTTTGGTGGTCGAGCTAACTCTCCCATCTCCCTAAAATACCTCGACTTCCAAGCGATAATGAAAAAATCAAGATACTAATGTGCCCCAATGCTTCATGTCACGTCAGCGCACCATATATATAAGGTACCTTGACATCGATCAAGTGGAGTAGAAGAATAAAGCTCTAAGTACAAGAAATAAATTATATCTCCTTAAATATTCCCTTTGGTGTGATGTTGAATGTGTCATATGACATAATAACTACGAAATGCGGGGAGGACTGTAAATACGAATGGTGATTTTGAATTCCCTTAGATATTTATATCTATATTTGACCTCCGAATTCTCTATCTCTATTCAAACTCTAAATGAGACTATCTCTATATGAACTCTAGATGAGACTATATGAACTCTAAACTCTATATCTCTATCTGGATGAGACTATCTAAACTTTAAACTCTATATCTCTATCTAATTGAGACTATCTAAACTACGAACTCTATATCTCTATCGAATTCTATATCTATATAGGGAAAACCCAACTCTTTATAGGTTAGGGGTTAGGTGATAACCTCTTGTATTTCTGTCTCATCCACGAACCAGATGATCGAGCACATGATTTCACCCATATATCTATATGACGACCTCCATAGATCTATAGGGGCGGTTGATTGTATACATAAATTTACACACTTACTCAACTAATGACCAGACTATACCCACCCTATTTATCTATGAAAAACTTGTATCTATTTATCTTGATGGCAAGTAACAATCAATGGCCCCTATCCTTTTCTAGTAGATCTCACTTCGTTTGATGGCCCCTATCCCCTATCTATATAGATCTAATTTGATATCACAATGGCAAGTGAGATGGTAGTTCTCCATTTGTTTTATCAATGGATAGCTCGGGAAATATATGGCTTAGGTTAGTGAATAATATATGGGTAGTAAGATATATATGGGTTAAGACATAAATTTCTAGGGGCTCAGGTAAGATAGTAGTTGGATACACCTCTCTTGATTACTCCTGGATGAAATATGGCTTGACCACTTCTTTTTAGGTTGACCACTCCTGGAAAAGGGAGAGTATCTATCTAAACACTCTTGGTAGCTTGAGTAAGATACTCCTCACTCCAGTTGAAGCTTTATTGAGTTGACAATGTCATATAGATCTATAGGGCTCTCGGGTGAATAGATCTATAATGCAAACTCCCGTATAGATCTATTTTCCTTGTCTGTAGAGTGAGTGATATGGTCATCCCTCTAGAGATGACCGATATGACTCACTTGTATCACATATAGAATAGATGGATATGGATGATTGTTTATCTCACTTCGTGAGATATACCAATATTATATATCTATCGGGAAAATAAAGTCAAACTAACTATGCTTGCATGCCTGATGAGTATAATCATGTTAGCATGCCATCATGTTAGTTCTCGGATGCTAACAATTCAAGCCACTCTATATATAGGGCATACTTGCATTCGACTAATTTTTATACCCTAAACTCTAGATATGGCATGGTCAATTGAGTGGTCTAGAATGGTCGATTGTTTTGTCTCATTTATATACTGAGATGTTCATGTTCGTGGTATTCCTTCTCTAACGAGAGTGTTACAAGAAACTCATGTGACTAACATAGAGTTTAGAATTTTTAGTACTATGGTTGGTCTACTCCGATGATTCTAATTGGTCCTCGTCTATCTATAGAGAATGGTATCATGACCTAGAGAGTGGTTTCCCCCGAAATATATTATCTATTTGGAACTATATACAATGGTCCTTGTTCATGGTTACTTTTGGGTGTGTGTGTGTGTGTATGTCATGGTTTGTCGATTGGTCCTCACTCACTAGATGGGGCCTAGTATAGATATAGCTAGGGATTGTCACTCACCTCTATATCTCTATCTCCCAAAGAACACCCTTAGGAAGCTATATAGATAAAGGTAGTCGATTGCCCTATCTATCTATTTACCCATATCTAACTAATCTAATATGGGCTGTTGTTTGGCCTCCTTAACTTCTATATACAAATCAGATTGGAATAGAACCCAACCTAACCAAACTAGATTAAAAAATAATATAAGGATAGGGGCTTATAAACCATTATAGGGGGTCTCATCCTCCGAGAGATTCCCCTATCTATAGATATACCCATTAGTTGATCAATGAGTAATAATGTGTTGTTTCTCCTAGTAAAGGGATGAGTCTTTATGATCTCAACCACCCCACCCCCTCAACTATATCTTATCGATCTCTCGAGAGGAGGGGTAGGGACTCTTCTTGACACCCCCAAATAGATCTATTCTATAAGACCTTTAAATTTATAAATAGGGGCTAGGGTTTGGGTTTTCTTGGCCCTATCTAGAAATAGGGGGGTTGAATCCATCTATTTCTATTCTATACTATACGTGACCATAGATCTCTCTGGGTATATAGTTCTATCTGGGTATCGTACTTTAGATCACAAACTACTATATGGTTATATCATGTATAGAATAAATTAGATCGAGATAGAGGTGACCCTTTCTATCAATGGACATCAACCCACCCCATATAGATAGAGGGGGTTAAGAGCTTTTAGAACTCCACTATGATGAATTGAGGATGTTGAATGACCCCGGCCAGCAGGGTGCATCCCTCAAATATCTAGAATGAAACTCAAGTCTATATGGTTGGGCCCCCATATATATATCTCGTAGTGAATACTATCCATATGGAGATGGATATGGGGTGAGGGCGATTATCATAGACTAAACTAACCACATCATGTACCACCGCCCATCTCTCTACCCATCTCATAATAAGTCTTTGTTCGACAAATACTATATAGACTTCACTAGTCGTATTCCCTAGAATCTATATGCTCTGACACGATATCCGATTGATGGTGGTGCTTGAATCAACCCCCTCTATCTAGATTCTATAAGAAGGGGTTAAAAGTAGCTACATACATCTATTTGGCACCCCTTCCCCTATCGACACCTTGTTCTTGTTATGTTGATCACATGAGAGAAGAGCGAAGAAGATGACACCACGCCGGATAATAGTACTTCCCTCTCAATAAATAGTTGAGGGTACCCAACATCTCTACTAGATATAGTTCAAAGGATACGGGGACATATCTATCCGAGATAGGGCCTGCGTAGGTGAGGGTGGCTATTGAGAGTTGGGCCTCCCTATCTACACTATATGGGCCTATATCCCATCTAGATAGAGGAGAGGGGAATGTGTCGACAAGAATAAAGTTCTCATCTCGAAGACTATAGGGAGAATTATCTAATTGAAATTGGGATGCATCGATATAGATTGGGGTTTCTATCTAGAGTTTGGGGTAGAGATAGGTGAAAGGAGAGAGATGCGATAGAGAGAATGGTTATATTATAGATAGAGCGAGGCCCATCTTCATCTATATAAAGAGGGTAGGGTTAGGGCCCTCTATCTGAACTCTATTTAGTCATCCCTTTCTATATTCATCCTTGAATACATGAGATTATTGGGCATCCCAATGTCAAGCTTGATATGGGTTTCTATATTGTGCTTAAACTATATACGACTTTCTTCTTGTATAGAGAGAATTTTGATAGACCGGTTTGGTATACCATTGCTCTCTATTCTTTACTCTCACGTATCTATTCTTTATTGAGAACCCTATATATGCAATAACTAAGGGGGTTTGGTTCTTTACTCAAACTTGAATTTGATATTCCATTGATGAGAGGACATATCTCTTTATCTCGCAAAGTGAGATAGACATGTGTGTCTCGTTTTGTCTTGAATTGGTGGTTGGAGATACCATTAATATCTAGTCTTTACTACTATGTTTTAGAGTGCCTTATATATGTGATATACTATTTTTAATGATTTAGAATAGAGGGGGTTTGGTGGTTTTTTATTGGTTGGGTTAGCGTAAGATAGATTAACCCCACTCTATTCTGGATGGGATCGATTTAGATTAACCCATTGTATTCTAGGTGGGCTCGATATAGATTAACCCCACGGAATCAAACCTTGGGTAAGAACTATAGGATTCATCCCAACCGCATGCCCATTTCCTAAGCCATTTTCCTTTCCCACTACCTAGGCCACTTGCCTTCCCCACTGCCCAAGCCTTTTCTCGGCCATGTCCATGACTTACTACCTTTTCTCTCTCTTACCGGTCATGCGGGGGTGTAGATAGAGAATGGGAATAGATGTGTCGTTCACCTTATCTAGCTCTATTATATGGTAGTGTCATATCACGTCTAATCTTTCAATTCAATTGAGATATACATGTGAGCTTGAAAAATACACTAATAACAAGAAAGTAGCTAACTAACTAGATACCTTCTCCTTTGTGATTCCGTAGAAAACCTCGAATGGTGTCGAATGTGGACATGCCATGATTGCTTGAAATGTAGGTGCTTCCTTTCAAGCAGAAGAAAGACCCTTGCTGCAACAAGATCAAATCAAAATTTTCACCAATGGACAAGGGGATAATATATTTGGGAAGATGAAAGTGGGACTATTTGTGCATTAAGAAAAGGTGGAGGGATATTATATGTTGAAATAATGCAAGAGCTATGATATGATTTTTAATCTTGTTCGAAAGAGGGGGTAAGGCTTTATTTATAGCCTAAAAGTGCGGTTAATTTGGGGGTTTTGGGTAATCATGGTTTTTAAAAGTAAGCATGATTAAGTAATTGGGAGACATGAGGAATGGAAAATAATTAAAGTTGAATATTAATTTCGTAAAAGGGGGAACATGGGGAATATTTGGCATGTGAGGAAGATTGGGTTTAATTTAGGGATTGAAATGGATTAATTAATTAATTAACATTGATTAATTCAATGTGGATTTTTGTGGGAAATGGAATGGGGAAATTAATTTATTTGGAAGAGGTGTGAAATTAGGGTGTCTACATTTTCCCCTCTTTGGAAGGGTACTATGAAAGTAGTATCCTTTTAAAGAAAGTAGACGAGATGAATGAATATGACCTAAGCGGTAGGATTGAAGGTTTTGAATATATTCTTATTAAGGAAGGTGTTCCTTCGATAATAAGTTATTAGAGGAAGAAAAGAGAAAACATTCTCTAAACAAAAAGTAGAACAAAAATTTCTCATGAGAATGGGGAATAATTTTATCTACTTTTTCTAAGTAAAAAGTAGAGAAGATGTTTGTTAAGAAGAACATAAGGTGGTAGTTCATGAATTTTATGGTATCCTTGAAGACAAGAATGTCATGGTAAAAATTTGTTAGGGAAAAATGTGATGATTCACCCTTGAGAGGGATGATGAGGATGAAAGAGATGATAGAGCTCTCAAAAGAGGAGAGGTAAACTTTGCGAGAGAGGAGGAAATGAATGGGGTGTAAGAGAATGGATCAGATGTGGTGCATGAATGGAGAAATATTGTAATTGGCCTTGAATGCTAGGTGTGAATATTTAGTGAAGGACATAATGGGTAAGAGTGGAAAGAGAGAAAAAGAGAGAATGGACATGAGGAGTGGTTGATTATGGGTAAGTGAGGAATGAGGAGAGAAAAGTAAAATGTGAAGAAGACAAGGGTTTGGAATAGAGTGAATGGAGATGGAGGAGGATAAAAAGGTAATGAAAGAGGTGTAAGAAGGTGAGAGATAAGGATGATAGGAGAAGGGAATGAAGGATGAATAAGAAAGGAGAAGACGAAATGAGATAAGATGACAAAGTAGAGGGTGAAATCGGGAAAAAGGAAGATAAATATTCATAATGAAGGTAGTGGAATAAGGGAAGAGGTATGTGTGAGATTATGGAAAAAGTAAGGATATGAGGAAGATGAAGAATTTAAAGAATAGGAAAGAGATGATAGAACAAGGAAAGAAAAGAAACCGGAAGAGATCAAGAAAATGTGGAGAAGATCGAGAGAAAGGAAGAGAAAGCTGGTACAAAATGAGGAAAAAGGGTAGGGTGGTAGATAAAATGAGGGTAGGGGAGTTGGAAGGTGAAAATTATGGGGGAAGAAGATATTATAGAGTGGATAAAGGGATAAGATTGAAGGAACCGGGTCATCATGAGGAAAACCAAGGTAAAGAATACAGGAATCGCCGCATGGAAATGCATGTGGAGGGTGGGATGATAAAAGTATGGGATAACACTGAAGAGTCAGGTTATCAATGGGGAAGTAAGAAGGAAGCATGAGGGGAAAAGGGGAAGAAGATGATAAAGAGGAAGTGAAACAAGATGAAGAGTGGGAAGGAGGAGAGGACAACAAAGAAAATGATGTAGAAGGAAGGAAATCAAGAACAGAGATATTCGGTGAAGAGTGGGCAACATCAAGAATGTAAAGAGAAGAAATAAGGGAGGAATGAAATGGATTGGAAAAGATGTGGAGATGTGTGAGATGAGGATAAGAGGATTATGAGAAAATAGACAAAGGGTGTATGATGAAGACAAGTAAAGATATTGAAAATGGGTGAAGGGAAGATGGAGAGGTGGGGAAGAAGTGACAAGAAAGGGTGGGGGTGGAGAAAAGGGAGGGAAGGGAAGATATAATGGGGGATAGAAGAGGAAATTCTAGTGAAGGGATGTTAGGGGAAGACCAACAATAATTATTACCAGTGAAGGATGAGAGGAAAAGTGAAGAACATTAAAATGGAAATGGAAAATGATGATGAGTGAATTTTAGGGGTATAACAACAATAATTATCAGCATGGAAAAGGGTGAAGATGAAGAGGTGGCGAGGAAAAAATAGAGTGGACGATGGAGAAGGAAATGCTAATGAAGGGACATTAGGGAAGACCAAAAATATTTATTGTTGGTGAAGGATGTGAGGAAAAGTGAAGAAAGTGAAAAAGGAAATGGGGAATGGAAGAGGCAATGCTAATGAAGGGATGTTAGGAGAAGACCAACAGTAATTTTTGTCGGTGATAGATGTGAGGAAAAGTGAAGAGAGTGAAAAAGGTAATAGGGAATGAGGATGAACAATAATTATTAGCATGGAATAAGTGTGGTAGTATAAGGAAATGGAAGAAGATGATGAAATAATGTTAGGGGAGACCAAAAACAATGGTGGGTAGGCATGGGGGTACATATGTGGGACAATTCGAGAAGATGAAGTGGAAAGAGTAAAAAAGGAGGAATAATGATTTTTGCCAAGATGAAGGCAAGGAAAGGATGTAAAGGATGAGGATGAAAAAGGTGTAGATGAAGAAACAAGACATGAAAAGAAAGGTAGGAAGCGGTATGAAGGATGATGGATTAAGGAGGGGAAAATAGGGGAAAGGAATGTGGTGATAAAATAAAGATGGTGGACACACTCGGTGAAATGATAGGTTGAAAATTTGGTTTGTAATGAAGACCAGGAGGAAGAAACAATCAATGGAGGGAATGAATAATGAGAGGGAGAAGTCCAGAATGATAAGTCTACCTTAAGGGAAATCCTTAAATAAGACAGATTACATGGCGAAGTGATTAAGTAAGATTTCTAAGAAAATTATGGTGATAGAGGTGGTAAGAGGATGTGATGATGGGGAATGCCAAGAAAAAGTGAAGGGTGAGGATGTGTAGTGATGGGGAAATGCAAGATGACAGATCATCCTTAAGAGGGACTCTTAAGTAAGATCGTCATACCACATGAGTGGTTAAATAAGATTGCCAAACCAACAGTGATGATGAATGGAGGAAAAGAGACAAGAATGGAGTGGACAAAGGAGTATAATGGTGGGTTAGAGCATATGATTAAGGAAATGGGTGGGAAAATAGGATGGAGTAAATTTGATGGGATGGGGGAGGATTAGATGGAAAATCATCACGAAGAGGGAATATTATGCAAGATTGTCATGTTGTATGAATGGTTAAGTAGGATCGCCAAGCTGGAGATGAAGAAGAATGATGGGAAGAAGGTCCACGAGGTAAGCGGTGACCTAAGTGATTGATGGAAGTGGGGGAGGAGTGTATGGTAAAATTTTACGAAGGGGAACCCTCAAGTGAATTTTCCATACTGTGAGCATGTGTAAGTAAGATTACCAAGCAAAAAGATGAATACTAGGAAGAATGAGAAAAGAAGGAATGGTGTATGTGAGAATGGAACAAGAGGTGAAAGGAGGTGATAACAAGGAAGGAAGGAAACAAAGGAGTGTGACATGAATGGATGGAGGAATATATGCGGTGTAGAATGGAGAGTGTGACATGAATGGATGAAGGAATAGTAGAATGGAGAGTGTGAGGGGAATCCTTAATTAGGATGCCCATGTTGTGGGAGTGATGATGCAAGAATGTCAAGTGGAAGAGGTGGAGTGGAAAGATGTTTGTGGTGGTGATTGTTGTCTGATGGAAGAGGAAATGGTGGAGAAGTTTCTACGGTGGGAAGATATTAAAAGAGGGTATACCTCAACTACAATTCCTATACTATATGGATGGTTAAGTAAGATTGTCAAGTTGAAACAAAAGAGTGAAAAGGGAAAATTGGGAAGAAAGGGAAGGAAGATACATAAAGTGGTGAAAGTGGATAGGAATGGTGAGAAGGGTGATGTGGGGATAAGTGGAAAACAAGTAGAAATGAAGAGAGAGGATGAATGGATCAAATACATGGTGACCATGGTGGGGATGAGGAGTTGTTGGATAGCGATTGCTACCTGAGAAAGATCCTCAAGTAGGATTTGCAAACTGCAATGGTGATCAAGTAGAATTCCCAAAATGGAAAATGTATTAGTATGAGTGAATGGGTGGGGTGTAAATTAAGTTTTTGATCATGCATGAAGCTACTCATGTGATGAAATCATCTTAATTTTAATATAGCACATAACAAGATGCATAGTGATATAAAAAATCAGGATGACTAGACTGTAATATGCATGAGAGAATATGTAGGGGCCATCAAAAAAGTATGATGCCTTGGTACAATATGCAAGTGTAAGAGAACATAGACAGGGACCATCAAAAATATATGATGTCCCTATGTGATATGCAATCATATAACATAAGTATATTAGAGAGAACACCATGATACATAAAATCAAGATGCCTCTATAATATATCAAGATATAAGATAAATAAGAATAAACTTATAACTAATAATACAACACAAAAACCTTTAAACATGTCCCTAATGTGTTCCATAGTGATGATTGATTGGTTGTGCCCCCCAGGTAGGGAATGATTCGGAATGAATTGGGTTATTATCCTCAAACATGGAAACAATGATAGCAAGAATTTCCCCAAGCGAGGGAAAATGATTTGATTTCAAGGATTTTTTTATTTTTGAATGTTTTGGGGAATTTTAAGATTTTTGCATTTTTTTGGGATTTTAAGAGTTTTCAAATGTTTTTGTATTTTTGAACTTATTCAATGTTTTTTGGGATTTTGGACCAGAATTCAAAACTTCTTATGAGAGGTGATAAACCAAGGTATCATCTGTATGTACATTGTTCCTCATGGTAACTCATGCTTTGAATAATACAAAAATTCTCACTCCATTGGTAGGATATGTTGGTGATGATAGGATGAAAATAAGTCCAACTCCGTTCTTGACTCCATGCAACTAGTAAGATGTGAGGGCTCATCACCGAGAATCAAGAAGGATGCGGGATGTAGATAATGAATATAGAGACTTACAAAAATCCATTTGGTAATTTTTTACTCAATTCCTCTTAAGGAAACCGAACTAGTTTCAAAATTTCTTTTGCTTTATAGGTCACGTATTATAATTAAACAGCTATGTGGCCTATTGATTGGTAAAATAGGGGTTGAAGGGATAGTTATCTCCTCACTTAGGCATCTAAGTTACTTCTTTGGGAATTTCAAATTGTAAGCACTTTCAGATTTATAAGATTTTGTATTTTTGCAACGACTCCTATGATTTGCACCATGCTACTAGTAAAAAGCAAGGGCTCATCGTCGAAGGCAAAACATAAGCAAGTAAATTTTTTGATTTTTTTTTAATTTTTAATTTTTCTTCGTTTTTTATTTTTTATTACATTTTTTGCATTGTGATTTATTAATGACCCTCTACACTTCACCCCATGCCACAAGTAAGAGGCAAGGGTTTATCACCGAAGACAAGATGTACGTGAGTAAGGGTACCTCCCTCTATTCCCAGTCTCATACTACTAGTAAGAAGTATGGGTTTGTAGTAATTTTACCCCTATCACAAAAGAAAGGAACCCCATGTGCACATTGGCCTATCACCCAATGGATGTTGGGCACTCACCTGAGGCATGTACGGGTGCTGAGTCTCTCTTTTATGTGAGTTTAGTGGGAAACATCATCTATGATTTGTGTTTAAGAGATTTCAAAAGGATTTAAGACATACAAGAACCATAGAGCTCAGAACGGCCTCTAGATCCTTGCAGTCATTCCAGACAGAGTACTTAATAGATTATATAACTTGTACCATAATGAAGGAAGTATACAAGCATCCATACTTAGCATAAACATAAATGAAAGAGAACCTATGAAAAATATGTATGTATCAGAATCATTGATATTCATATTCATATAACTGGTAACCTCATTACATCCATGGAGCCATTACAGAATGTCATAGAGAAGCAGACCATAGTCATGCATTACAACTAGACTAATGTAGCTAGACTTATCCAAAAAAATTATAATCCCCATGCCCAATACATCCTTTCCCAAATACAATTACCCACTAACAGAGTTCTTGCAGTATTTCTGCAGAGCTCCACTCACTCTCTTGTTCTCCCTTCGTTTACTCTGCAGGCACTTGTATTTATAGCCTAACTGGGCTGCCAAATCATCCTCAAAGTGCCCTCGAGATCCGATGCCAAGTGTCTGAATTTGGTCCTCCATGCAAGCATGATCCTCCAGGCACGAGATTTCCACTTTATACCATGATGTGCTTCTAGAAGCTTCTACCATAGCCATGTTCCTTCCTAGGCCAACCTGTCACCAGGATGGCACCTTATCCATTCCGCATGCATAGTCAGGTCATGCTTTTCACGTGTTCTACCCCAAATGCCCAATTTTACTAAGTCCCGAACCCTTGGTTCCATATGTGTGCGCCACATGCTTCCTTAAACTTTTCCCTGCATGTCTTATCCTTGCATTCCTTTCTTTAACTTCAGCCTTACGTGCCTATGCACCTTTTGTACTTAGCCAACATTCTAGGGGCCCAACATCACCCCACACTACATCTGTTCTCTAACCATAGGAAAACTTCTCTTGGAGAAAGAAAGAATACAATAGGCTTACGCCTAGGAAAAAGAATAAGGGAATGAAATAATGGGGAAGGAAAAAGAATGGGAGAGTGAAGGAATCACTGCAAAAAACTAAGAAAATCCTTTTGCAAGTCGGCCTCCAACTTGTTCCAGGCATCGACTTCATCCTGTGCTCTCTAACAGAGGTCACCAACCAGGTGCTCACCTCCTCAAAATTTAGTCCATCTCCTTCTGCACTCATGGTATCAGTGATCTTCTCCAACTCCTTGCATATATCCTCCAAAGACGTCCATTCTTCGTGTAATACATAGATATAGCTCCTTCAACTAGTTTTTGATTGAACCCCTTAAGGTTTCAATGGCTTCATATTTCTTCTCGACCTTGGCTAGGATTTTCTCTCTTTTCGCCTTATTCCCCTTGTTTTTATCCTGGAACTCCTTGAGTTTCACTTCATGAGTGGCGACCAAAGCACTTGCCACTTTGTCCCTATCTGCGCAATTTTCATACACAACCTCAGCAGTCCAGGAACCAACCCTTACATCAGCAAGAACCTTGTTGTATTCCCGATGAGTGCTACGATATTCAACTTATCTTCCTTCTCTAGGCGCGAGGCCACTTCTTTCTGAGACTCTAAGGCTAGCGGTTTCCTTTCCATGGTAAGGACCCTTGTTAAATCCTCCAGGAATCCTAAGGTAGATCCATACTTTTACACGGGCGATGCTAGGTCTGGATGTTTCAATACTATGGCCTCATTGATGGATTCCACTTTCTTGTACACAACACTCACCTTGGCCTTTTCATCCCTCAATTCCCGCTGCCACTGGGCACTGATCAACTTTTCCTAGCTCAGCGCCTTGGTCATTATAGCTAGCTCTTCCTCTTTCTTCTTCAACTCCCCTTCTAGATCTCTGATTCTATCATTGCGCCCAAATATCCTAGCTTTGATCTCAATGGAGACCTTGTTGAGCATGTTACATAGTTGTTCATCCAAGATTTGTTGGGTATCCACTACTGGGTTATCTTCTCTTGGGCTTGGAAATGTTATTATTGCCCCGTGGCTTACCTCAAACTCTAGCTCATCAAGGTGGGACTCAATTTCTCATGAGATCATCTTCCTTGTCAATGGATATGCAACCTCCCAGTCAAAAGATGACATTCCTACAAGCTCCTCTGCTAGAATATTACTTTGGAACAGTGCACAAAAAACTTTCTTGGGGTCATCAATATAACCAATTTTCGGCCTCTCCCCTTTGCGCACCTTCCTCCCGTGCGCGTACCCTTAGGTATACTTACAATCAAAACCAGGCCTCTATTGCTGCCGCGTTCCTCTTCTACACTCTCCTCCTTCTCCTTATTCACCACCAGCTCGGTGTTGTGTTCTACTTTTCCGCCACTAGGGTCTCAATGTTCCTTATCTCTTCTCCTTCTACCACCTTGGTGCCTACACACTGCATAGAGCTTGGAGCCTCTTTCTTACGCTTGCTAGCCTCCTCATCTTCTCCCATGTCCTAGGTGCATTCTCCTACCTGGTTATCCTTACACCACATAAAAAGGAACCCCTGTTCTTCTTCTCTGCCTTCCTCTTTTGAATAATGTACATTGAAGATGGGTGGCCCTTGATCTTTCTTAGGGTCCTCTTCCCCACTAACTTCTTCTTCACTATCATATTTTTCTCCTATGTACTTGTCCAAATTCCCAACTTCTTCCGAGGTGGTCTCCTCTTCTACCCTTTGCTTCTTCCTAACCTGGAGATTCTAGTGTAGGTGACTCTATTTCTTCTTCTTCTGATGACTCCTTATTTGATGGATTTTTTGGCTTTGGAGTCTTCTCTCTGATTATGGGCTTCTTCTTACATGGGTACATACTAGTCCCGATGCTTGTCCTGGGGAACCTATTGCTTGTGTCTCCACCACACTTGGAATTTTGTTTTCTGTCTCTTTTTCCTCCCGTTTGGGCATGGGTCTCTTCCTACCAGTTGGATCCTAAGGTATAGACACCTTGTTCTCTAGATATGTGCCCTTCTCGACTTGGGTCTTATGCGAATGTACACACGTGCCGTGGATCCTTTTAATGGGCAGAGTCATGGGCCTTGTCATTTGTACTTCATACAACACATACTACTCCACGTATGTGTGCTTGCTAGTAGACCAACCCTTTGCGCAATTCCCTGTGGTCCTGGTCCAGATTACCAAGGTCCAGCTTAAACTTCTTGGACTCCTTGAACCTGTTTACTCCCACTTGGAAGTATTGAGATGTGAAGGCAAAGGGGAGCTTACACCATGGGCTCCATGTCTCATCTATCAATTTGAATCTTCCCAAGTAGAAATGTTGGTACAAAGAAATTCTACTTCTCCCCTAGTGGCCACTAGTAGTTGTTTAGGAATTCTCCATTCTGCCCCAAACACATTCCTTAGGCACGTGTACCATTTTTCCAAGCACACATTGTGCACTATTGTCATAGTGTCACAAGCGTATTTCTCAAACCTCTTAGCGGGAGAGGGGTCTTTAGCAGGGTACTCCCACACAAACTTGTCTGATGCATCTGGTACCCCGATCTCTGAAAACACAATGGTTAGTAAGACATTTCCAAAAAGGATCCTGTCACCTTCCTTCGTGCAGCTGACAATCTCACCCATGATGAATGTAGACAAGTTGTAGATGGTGCCCTCTGAAATATTCTTGCAAAAATTCAACCATGGCTTATTGACCTAGGTCCATCTCTCCTGGCCATTTAACTTTGATACCAGGTGCGTGGCCATTTTCATTACCGGATCCTTAATGTCTATGACATCATAATACCTTGACCCCTTGTTGTATGCATAAGTGGTGATAGTTTCCTTAATCACTTCTTTGTTGGTAAAATCATCCTCCAAACCGTCTCCTTCACAGATGAGGCCTATGAAATGTGAAATGAGATGAGGGTTATGCACATCTTGCACCTTATGAAGTGGAAGTAGTCCTCATGCACATGTGACATCAACCACTAATATAAGTGCTCAAGTTTCCCGAAGTAGGGCAACTCAAAAAGTTGTAATAACCTTGCCTTCTCCAATTTGACCTTCACATCATCATTATATATGGGCAAACCCTCTGGTGTCCTCTTGTTTTTTCGGTACACTAACTCCAACGCCATCTCTTTCTCGATTGTGTTTGTCGATGATTATAATCATTCACAGACATGTTCCTAAGATGGGACTCCCACTCCTTCCCCAACAACACTCCATTTGGGTACTGCATTTTTAATACCACTCCTCATTTGTGTGTGCTTAATTTCTTGTTGCTTGCCCTTGCCCTTTCCCTTTCCCTTCTTGGGTGTACTAATTGGTTTCTTGGGTGCCATTATCTAGGTCTTCTTACCACTTCAATCACTCTGTGTTACTCTATTCTTCGCTCTCTCCAACCTTATATCTCAAACTTGTGAAGAAAATTTCTTAACCCATGCCCTAGTTCTTCAAACCTTAACTGGGATACTCCTTTCACAAGACAACGCCTTCTCACAAATTCTCCTACACCCATGAAATCCCTTCCTCCTGGTTCACAAATCCGAACTAGTTACTCACGCTTCAATCTCTCTAAATTTTTCTTCACACGGATCAGTTTTTTGGAAGCCCTAGTTTGCAATGGTGCAAAAAGCATTTATTTCTCTTTATACACAAAGTGAATAATGAAGTGCCTCGGCCCCTTTATTTATAGTTTTCCCCTTTTAAGCATTAAGTGCTAATTTACCTACCATCATACTTTTTACATTTAATGTGGCTTTCGAACAAAGCCCGACTTTAGTGCTTTCCCTCACATGCCCAAAACTGCGTGGTCAATCCTCCAACCTTACAAGCGCGTAACAAATCCAACATGACAGAGACTCTTGCACGCGTGTAACTAGCACCGAAGGCACTTCTTCTATCCGATTTTTGCTCTCGCCTACCTCATGTTGCTTAATGTGCTTTCTCCTCCCTTGCACGTGGGATTTGAAAGTAGCTTTATCTTGGCACCAACCATCTTTTTCCATCTTTTCTTTCCATACACCTCTTTCAACAAGGCCATTTAACTAGTATTTTTGACACAAACCACCTTGACACTTTAACCATGCTCTACTACACATTACTCCACCCCACACTAAAATGATGTGCGGTCCTCTACACATTCAAAAATTATCAAAAAGTAGTAATAAGGCTACCGAAGCCTAAGGCACAAAACAAAACAACGCAAAATGGAAACATAAGAAAAGAAAAGCATAAAGGAAAATTCTAAACTAACTGGAAAAACTACCTTATTTACAAACACCAAGAAGACTTATTTATAGTAGGGCTTTAACCTACTCCCATTAAAGTGTCCAGGAAATTTCATCCCATCCAGTGCTTGTAACTAGCACGCGCTGAATCAAGGATGTACAAGATTGTGTAAGGACCCAACCAATGGACTTTCAACTTCCCAAGATGGCACAAAAACTTAGAATCATATAGTAAGACCATCTGCCTAACCTCAAACTTCTTGTTTTTAATGTGGTGATCATGTCAAGCCTTCTGATTTACCTTCTCTGTTGTTTGGCTCCACTTGGCGAGTGATCGTCTCTCATCCAACTTCATTAACTCATCAATTATCTCTTCTAGCGCTTGCTCATCAGCCAACCCTCCTACGTGTGCTATTCGCAAAGAAGGTAACATGAATTCAACTGACAGAACAGCTTCCGCACCAAACACCAATTGAAATGGTGTGGCTTTGTTCAGCATTTTATAATTTGTCCTGTAAGCCCATAATACTACTGATACGTTGTCATCCCAGTCTTGTCTGCCGACATCACAAATTTTGGTCAGGGTATGACTCAGTATTTTGTTAAATGCTTCCACGGTTCCATTTTCTTGTGGGTGATAGGGTGTAGTCTTGTGATGAGCCACCATGAACTCTACTAACAGGATCCTCACGGTCTCATTCAAGAAATGTGTACCCCTATCGTTGGTTAAACTCAACGGACATCCATACCTTGTGATAATGTTCTCCCACAAGAATCTTGCCGCTATGGCTGTTGTGTAGTCTTTAGTTGGGGCTGCCTCTACCCACCTTGTCAAATAGTCCATGCAAGTGATGACATAGCCTAACTTGAGTCCTACATGCCACCCAGTGCAATAGGGCCTACAAATTCTATTGCCCACTTTTCAAAAGGTTCCACGCTAGGTATAGGGCACAAAGGCATTTCATCTCTCTTTCCTAGCTTGCCAATGTGCTGACAATGGTCACACGCTTTACAATAGTCTTTATAATCCTTGTACAGGGTTTCCCACCACAATCCTGCCATTAATATCTTACACACGGTTACATCACCTGCATAATTCCCACCCACACTTCCTTCGTGTGCTTCCTCCATGATGGTGAGGTGCTCATGCTCTAATACACACTTGTGCAAAACCTCATCACATCCTAACTTGTATAAGTCTCCACTGATCAACATGTAGGGTGCGGCGCGTATGACTAGTTGCTTCTTCTCTAATGCCTTCATTCCTTTCGCATTACACAACTTCCTTTAAAAATATTGCAATCTCCTCCAAATTTAAGGGCACGTGCTGCAACCTAAACGATTGTGCATCGACATTGTCTCCTCAATAATCTTTACGTCCTCCCGAATCAATTCTTGACGAGATGATAAGGTCAATAATTTCTCTTCCCGGGCTTCACTACTACGGTGAACTCAAACTCTTGGAATAACTACACCCACCAACATATGTGCCCTTGTAGAACGGGCTTGTTTACTAGGCACTTTAATTCCATGTGATCGATGTAAAATACAAAGGGAGTTGCCAGTAGATATTGCTTGAACTTAAAAAGTGCATAGATCATTGACAATGCTTAGCACTTAGTCATGGTGTAATTCTACTTTCTGCTGGTGTCAACTTCCTACTTGTAAAACACAGAGGATGATCAATAATTCCTTCACCCGATCTGTGTAAGCACTACTCTAATAGCGGTTCATGAGACATCTACATGGACATGGAAGGGCTTGTCCCAAGAGGGAAAACATAATATAGGCACGGTGACAAGCCTATTATTTAATGTATCAAACTCCCTTTGCTACGCCTCTCCCAATGGAAGGCACTTTTATGTCTAGCAGGCTCCTCTAAACACACGCTTGGCATACCCTTTGATGAATTTCTGTAATAACCCATATGCCCAAGGAATCAGTGTGCAGACCGTGCTCTCGCTGCTAGTAGGCTCTCCCTAACCCCATAATAACTACAACTTTAGCAAGATCTACCAAGTGAAGCCCTCCTTACATATGATATGCCCCAATAACATCCCAAAGGGTGTAGCAAATATGCCCTTCTTAATATTGAGGGATATCCTCAACTACCTACACCTCTCAAAAATTAACCTTAGATTGTCACAATAGTATTTTACTAGACCATACACTGTCCAATCATCCAAATAGACCTTAAGAAACTTATGGATGAAGTCATAGAATGATTGCACCACTATGCACGAAAAAACAACAGGTGCATTCTTCAACCCAAATTGCATGACCGTATATGAAAAATTCCCCCACTCAGTGGTGAAAGTTGTCTTCTCCTGGTCTTCCTTTGTAATCTAGACCTTATGGTACCCCGAAAATCCATCCGTAAAGGAATATATTTCACGCCCAGTGAGTCCTTCCAAAATTTCTTCAGTGAAGGGGGTTGGAAAAGGATCGATGACACAAACTGTGTTCAGCTCCCTATAATCCACGCAGATCCTAATCCACCCATCCTTCTTGATGTTAATTACCATCAGACTTTTCCATTTTGATTCTTCCACTATTTCAATGATCCCAGAAGCTATCATTTTTTCTATCTCCTCCTTAACCTTCATGAAAAAATTGGGATTCATCTGGTAGGGTCTCTTCTTGACCGGGGGTGCACCTGTCCTTCAACTTTATTTTCATATCCTCTAAGGAATGGTGAATGCCTTTGAGCTCATGGTACCCACACAAGAATAATCCTCAAATTCGTGCAGCAAATCAATGATTTTAGAGACTTCCTTCTCCAATCAATAATCTCCAATAATAGCTTCCTTAGGTTCTTCTCCTAAACCGATGTTAACCTTTTTTGTCTTTAAGGGCTCATGGTAGGCACACACGCGCGCGAGTATCGCGCGCTATCCACTACCTCGCTCGTCCCTACGGAATTGCTAACATCCAAGCTTTATAAATTCCTCCCCATTAATCACATACACCAACTTCCCTTTCTCTTTTTCCAAACACGCGTGCTTAAGTTGTAACTCTTCTATTTCCTTTGCCTCCTATTTAAAGCACACTTCCAAACCTAGCCCACATAGCAACTCCAATAGCCTATCTTCCACCATGGCACTATCCCCCATGGTAAGGCATTTGACACCTGTAAGGCCTTATCAACTGATGGCTTGGTACTTTGATACTCAAAGGTTTGAAGGAGATCAACCGCTAGCTCTTTCCAATTCCATGTCTAGCGGCGTGTCTTCGAATGTATGTACCATGCACACACGTAACCTTGCAGTGTAGAATACAACTTATGCACCCAAAGGGATGGTGGCAAAGCTTCCACACCTTCTCTCCAGATCCTCTCACACTCCTGGATATGGAAAGAGGTGGGCTCCTTCCCATGGTAGTCCTTGATGGCGGTGGGCACGTTTGCTTCTAGAGAATCTAAAAGAGAGAGAAATTCTTACCTCATGCCATTCCAAAAGGCTCTCTTGATGGGTAGCCCACCACCATGTTGCTTTACCAAGTAGGAAATAGCTTAAAATACCTCTTCGTTCCTTATCCTCCTTCCATTGAGCTTCCATTTTCTACAAAAATATCTCAAGGAAGGCTCCTCCTGAATACTTAGGTAGCTCCTTTCCTCCTAAGGTTGGATTGTGTGCACCTTTGTCACCTTGGTCACCAACCCTCTCAACTGTCGTCTGATCAATTCATAAGTTCCATGCACCCAATTGTCACATGCTAGACTGGTGGTATCACTTACTGACTGAGCATCCTCAAACTGGATAACTCCATCGGTAGGATGGATTATCTTTGGGTCCCTGATTGAGTGCACATATATCCTATCTAAAACTTCTTCCCCCAAAGGTTCAATATAGGGTGTTGACTTCCCATCAGCCAGGGGTATAATGACCCATTCTTCCTTATTTTCAAAGCTGATGTAACCTTTGTTGAAGCTCGAAGGTGCACATTGTTCTTGTAACAAAATGGGAACCCAAGTAGTGTTGAGAAATTATGCCTCGGCGAGCACCAAGACTTTGAATTCCTCGGTGAACTTAGCTCCTGGATAGTGAATCTTGCATCTGTAAGACACCAATGGGCATTGCCTTTGTCTTATTTTCCATATACTGAGAATAATCGAAGACGGCTGTAATGTAGGTCTTCCCATCTGATGCCATGCATCCAAAGTTAGAACATTAACCTCCGCACCTATGTTAATGAGGATATTACTAAGGAGCCATCCATCTACAACTACATTTAATGTGATCTCCTTGTCATAGTAAAGGTTGTGAGGGGGAAGGTTTGCATGTAAGACCTACCTCTCGCACTCTTCTCTAGCGTGTGGTACCTTCTCTCTCAACCATGATCCTAGTAAGGGAATGATATTCTCTTGCCTTAGCATTTTACACACCTCCTTAACCTCATCTAGGTCATCCTTTGGCACCTCGACTCTCCTCCCTTGTTCCTCCCTCTGGATTGCTCCTTTAGACACTAGATCTCCCTTGTAAACTCTGAATGACATCCATAGTGTCTTGATATACCTCCTTTTGATGCACAGGGTTTGGGTACTTTCCATGAACTACTTCCTCCCTTGAAACCATGTTCTTCTACCTTGGTATCTCTTTTGCACGCGCAGCTTTTTCCCTGTTGTTACCAAGCGGGCTCCAAACCTGCATCCCGTGTTACTTGAGGCATCCACTATGTGTCTACCTTCTTAATATTGACCATTGTAGTGCCCTTGTCTTTTTGGTGCTGCTGATTCATATGCTCAAACAATTATGGGCACTCCTCATACTTATGCTTCTTTCCGCACCATGAGCACTGCAACATATCTGGGAACTCTAGTTTGTAATACTCTGTAGACCCACAATTGAAACAATTTCCATGCGGGAATTCAATCCTTCCTCCTCCATAGTTACCATGATCACAGGATCCTCCTCGAAAACCTCTTCTGTGTGTGCCCCCATTTGCACGCTCCTCATAACGTTGATCATCACCCTTGGAACTATTGGTAATGTTAGTCTAACACACCCCATGATCAATGGCCTCATGGATCTGATCAATGAGCCTATAGTCCGTAGTATCATGGGTTATAGAGGTGTAGATCTTGTAGTAACAAGACACATTCTTCTGGATTGTGCATTGTAGTAATGGATACCTACTTACATCATGGTCCCATGACAAATTTCACAATCTCTTTGCCACGACGCGTAGTGTCCTCCAGGGGAAATTATCCTTGACATGCCCTTCTACTTCACAATTTGTGCACCATAAACCACTGTGAGTCTCATGGGCTGAGTTCACAGACAACTTCTCCAACTACTTAGCCATAATAGTAACCGAGCCTCAAGAATGGGCTAACGCCGGTGTTTCGCATAGAATGTTTCCGTTCTGGAATAGAGTTGCTTCTATCCTTTCATTCTCTTGAGAAACAAATAAGGGTTAGGGCTAGGAGGAATACATTAAATGTTGAAAGGGTGTGCGTGTACCGTAGAAAGAGATCATATCGATTGTGAAGAACTCCTTTTTGTCTAGGAAGGACTACCTGCAAGTAAGAATACAAGACCACCAGATTTTAGTTAGACAATAAATGAGGGAACTGCCTTGGGCCCAGGAAATATTAGACTTCCTTTCAAAGGTGGTCAGTTCCCCTTTTAATACGAATTAACACAAATGATAATAAAGAAGCTATTGCGAAATCACAATTTAGGTGCCTCGTTACAAAGCAATAGAGACTAAACTACCAATAATAAAATGTCACGTTGTTTGTTTGGTTAATGGTTGTTGACATGTTCAATTCAATTACTGAGGATAAACTAGACCTGGATCACGAGGTTGTTAGGGGACAAATAAGTGAGAGGAAGGTTTTGGGTATAAGTCACGATGTGACCGATGCGGTCACCTGGATAACCGACAAGTGGTTAGAGAACCGTTGCCGGTAGGGGATAACCGACACCGATAGGGTCGGTAATCTAGGTGCTCTGAATGGAGGTTGGTTGCGGGGGTGATTGTGGGGTTTTAAGGTGGTGGATGGCCGAGGGAATAGTGAGATGACAGGGAAGACTTAGAGTGTGATAAAACTATCTATTTGGGCAATACAAGGTTGTATGGATGAAGGTTAAGTGCGGGGTCTTTGGTAGGTGGTAGATCTAAAAGTGAGCTTATAATTACTATCAATCAAAATACTCGGAAATGGTGCTTAGAAACATACAAGACACTACTTACTCATCCTTGATGAAGATTCAGGTCCAAGGAATGTGGTAGTGATAGTAAGGCTCAGTTGGGATGATCTGGTATTGGAAAACGAGCTGATGAAGCTATCCTCAGTCTTTTCCAATGCTTGAATGGGGTGGCAGCGATCCAGTGGCTCAGTTGCAGTCTTCGGCTTGATGCTCTTCTCTTTTCTTCACTTGTCTCTGCTCTGCCAAGTGAATTTTGGATCCTTCAAATGAATTCCCGATCCTTTGTTTTTGGTTGGGGGAGGTCATTTACAGGGAACCGATGGCGGTTACGTAACCGACGGCGGTCGAGTAGGAACCGATGTCGGTTAAGTCAAAGTGGGCTATTTTTAGTAAAATAGCCAACTTTCCCTCCTTTTCTCCCGAGAGATTAGTTGTGGGCTTGGTCAAGTCATTATTAGGTTGGTTTTGGTGTGGGTGAGGGGTAATTAGTCATGGGTGTGGATGTAGACCAAGTTATAGGTCTTAATTAGGTTAGTTTAGGGTTAGGGCTAGGTCATGATGAGGTGGAAAAATGAGGTGGCAGGTTTGAAGATGTGGATTTATTAATTATAAGGTAATTAATAAATAATTGTGCAAGGTTTAGGTGGTGAGGTTAGGTTGTGAAATGAGATGTGGGGCACAGGGTGTCGTAAGACACAAATTTGGTGTCTACATTAGCCCCTTGTTGTCGTGTAGCTTGTCTTGTAAAGTTGCACTGACAATTAATAAGAAGTGATTGCCCCGGTTAAAGGTATAGGTAATCCCCCTCAAATCTATCATAGATTGAGGTGACGTGAAATCAGGGATAGGGTTGATAAAGGATAAATGGTGTTGGGCTGATGGTAAGATGGTGGGGTAAGTTCAAGGAAGTAGACGCACGTTGAAATGTAGTAGTGTGACCAGGGTACACGATTTGAAGAGCAAACAAGCAATACATAGGCAAAGGTCGATAGTTTATCCAAACAAGGTTGATATAATCCTGGTATCCAAGGCATAGGAAGTAGCTCCAGGGGATATAACGGGTAAGGTACAAGAACGTTTAGGCATGTTCGGCAGTACCAAATGGTTGGTTTGGTTGAGATAAACGTCACGGTCTCGGTCTAGGAAAAGTTGGTCGACTGATCAAGTCAAGTATCCTAATCATGCTAAAACACGAACAGGTGAGCTTGATTGAACAAAAAGCTACATGATTGGGTGGATAAAATTGTAATTGGTGGGTCTTGGGCAAGGTACGTAATTGGTGTGGCCTTGGGTCAGGCCGATGGATTAGGTGTTGCGTGGGTTGTTCGGCCTTTTGGATTGGTTGGTTGCGGCCTTGGGTCGGGCCAAATGGTTGGTTGCGGCCTTGGGTCGAGCCAAATGGTTGGTTGCGGCCTTGGGTTGGGTCTAATGGTTGGTTGCGGCCTTGGGTCGGGCCAAATGGTTGGTTGCGGCCTTGGGTCAGGCCTGATTGGTTGGTTGCGGCCTTGGGTCGGGCCTAATGGTTGGTTGCGGCCTTGGGTCGGGCCAAATGGTTGGTTGCGGCCTTGGGTCGGGCCAAATGGTTGGTTGTGGCCTTGGGTCGGGCCTAATGGTTGGTTACGGCCTTGGGTCGGGCCAAATAGTTGGTTGCGGCCGTGGGTCGGGCCAAATGGTTGGTTGTGGCCGTGGGATGGGCCAAATGGTTGGTTGCGGCCTTGGGTCGGGCCTGATTGGTTGGGTGCGGCCTTAGGTCGGGCCTGATTGGTTGGGTGCGGCCTTAGGTCAGGCCTGATTGAGGTCAAAATAAGGCTAGTCAGCAAAGCCAGGGGTAGGTGATGGGGAAAAAGTGGAGATTGGTGGATAAGAGGCTGGGAGTTAGGTGAAGGAAGTAAATAACCGATATCGGTTATGTGTGACCGATATCGGTTAGAAGACCGATACCGGTATTCTAGGGCGCAAAATAACCGGTATCGGTTATAGGTCAAAACCTATAAAAAGAAAAATACGGCCTGTCATTGTCACTTTGTGAATTTGAGTGCCCAAATTTAGCTGTCTGAGGTGGGAAGTGATTGTGTTGAGTTTGTGGGCTGAGTTGGCATTATTTGAGTGGAGGAGTGAGTGCTTGGTAGACCCCAGTGATCAGGAGGTAGAGTTTGATTGGTGGAGAACCCAGCTGAGGAGATTTGGGGTCATGGCACAACCAGGAGGAGCAGGAGGTGTTGGACCAGCTGGACCACCACCACCTATCCCACCATGACGACGTGTAGTCGTACCGGTAGGCTCTGAGCTCTTACCTATGTGAATTTAATGAGTTTAACTTAGAATGTGGGTTTTGGGTAGGAATCCTAATTTTAATAAAATAAGGAATGAATGGAGGTAATGTGTAAAATGGAGTGGGTAGGTAGGCTAGTGAGGCCAAAATGGTAGGGTGGGTAGGTTTTTAGGGTTTTCTTGTGGGTAAAAGGGGAGAAATAGGGAAAAAGGGGTTTTGCGGGCCGTTTTGGGTTCGGCCCCGCAATCGGACAGTGACCGATGTCGGTCACTGGGTGGCCGGCATCGGTCACAGAAATAGTTTGTATACGTTGTTTAGGTAAAGACCGGCGTTGGTCATAGGTCGACCGGCGTCGGTACACATAATTTGCTTGGGGGGACCGATGGCGGTCGAGGGTGACCGGTACCGCGTCAGCATGGATAGGAGTTATGGTTTTTGTTTGTTGTTAGAATTTTGTCGTGTTGTTTTGTTTGTTTGTTTGGGGGTGAAGGGGGAGGGAGTAGAGTTGATAGGAAACGTGATTGGGGTGGGGGAAATGGGGTTGTTGGGGGGCTGGTTTGGGTAGGATAGATTAGGTGTTGGGTATGAAGTAGAAGGTGTTAAATTGGCGGGGTATAATTAGATGGCTAGAGTAGATCTTAAGTGGGTATAGAGAGTTAAGGTAGTTGTTATTGTAAAGGGTAGGCTGATGAAGTGTGTTGTTTTTGCTAGGCATGCCAGCAGCTTACGATGCGGGATCAGATGCCCCCACTATTGAGGTGGATGTGGCCACATGTGTCCGCAGTGCAGTGGGGCATCATGTGAGAGGTTGGACTTGGCGGAGTCTAGCGGTATAGAAGGCTGTGGATAGGGACCGCAACCTGATGGTTTCCCTCATCGAGATATGGGATCCGGCAACCAATGTCTTCCATCTCCCTACTGGAGAGATGACGATTACTTTGGAGGATGTATATCACATCCTGAGACTATCAATCAGTAGGTGAGGCAGTGTTCCATGTGGATGCGGAGACCTCGATGGACAAAGCATCCTACATGTATTCGGGGATGCAGCCCCATTATTGACCTATCACAGCGCGAGCATTGCCTATGGCGACATGTATCGCGCACACCGACAGGAGACACGGCTTGCCGTGTTGATGATGATAGGTATCACCTGCTTCGCCCTCCCGGACTCAGAGGGAGGCCACTTCCCACGGGCTTTGATGGGAGTTTTACACAAGATGGTAGAGGAGCATACATGCTATGCCTAGGCACCAGTGTATCTGGTGCAGCTATACAGAGAGTTGTGGGGTTATCGCCGTATGAGGTGATTTGGTATTTGCTCGACATTTTTGTTACACTGCTGGGCATACGAGCACATCATCTGTATACGACCAGTAGGGCTGCCCCAGCAGCCAGGGCCACAGATTGTATATAGATATGGATTTCAGAGGTGGTTGGGGGTCGTGGGCCAGCCACGAGCGGTGCTCGCAGGACGGGATGTGGCCTACTACCGTCATATGTTAGAGGGATTAACCGACCTGGACATTATATGGAGGCCCTACAGAGGCCATCAGCCCGAGGAGGAGCCCGAGCACAGATGCGCTGGATCCAGTATAGCTTCTGGATAGCTGGACGGAGGCCCGGGGAGTATGAGCGGATACCCCTAGAGAGGGTACGATGGCAGTTGGGCTTGCGACAGGATGAGCCACCTCCCTTCCCACAGTACTGGAGGGATGATGTAGAGGCCCCACTGCCTACACCGCAGCCAGTTGACCCCGACTGGGTAGCAGAGAGACCGGTTGACGATACAGTGGATGATGCCGGAGTGACAGGGGCCTTTTTGGTTTGGTGGGTAGGGGAGAGAGCAACCCGGAGAGCATAGCCTACACGGCCCATTTGGTGGTATTATAGCGGAGAGGACCGACTCTTAGGGCGGAGTGCGGTTATTATAGGGGCAGCTTGCTGCAAAGATGTGCAAACAGATTGGGGTACTACGGGCGATTAGCTTGAGCACGAGCTCGAGCATAGCACGAGCAGTAAGCGCAGACGGCCACAGCACCGCCACGAGCACGAGCACGAGTGCAGTACTACCATAGTCACAAGGTGTATCGGCAGGACAGGGGCCACTACTATTAGGAGTCGGGGACTAGCCCCAGTAGCCATGGTGGCACGGGCCCACTATATGGAGGCGAGAGCGGAGGCCGTGTGACTCGGGGCGTCCTCGATGGTGGGGCTAACTATCAGCCATACACGGCGCACAGAGCCGAGACATCCCAGAGCCAGAGATCCCAGGGGGGCACAGCCATAGCCGGTGGGTCTATTACAGGGAGGAGGCGAGAGCCAGCACAGGGACCAGCAGGGAGACAGGCCGAGGGTGGTGGAGAGAGCTGAGACATCCTGGGAGTGGCGATGGGTTTTTGATATTGGATATAGACACCGGTCTGCGAACCGGATATGTATATAGAGGCCTGCGTGCCCACATATGATTTATTTATTTATTCATTTTTGTTGTATATACCGGTCTCTGCAGCGAGTACATGTTGTATAGTTGATACCGGCTGCCATGAGAGAAGTGAGTCAAGATTTTGATAGGGATAGTGGTCTACGTGTCGGCTTTGTATTATTTTTAGATCACAGAGGCCCCCATGCAGGGCAAGTTGTATATTTTGACATTGATATATATAGATGATGATTTTGATCCACATGGTGTGTAAAAAAATGTCTTATGTGTTTTGTCAATGGTTTTTGAAATTTAATGTATATAGATGATGAGTTTGATCCACATGGTGTGTATAATGATGGGTTTGATGTATATATTAAAATGTCGCATGTATTTTGTCGATGGTTTTTGAAATTTAATGTAGATAGATGATGTTGATGAAATTGTGATGATATGTATATGTGTTGATGGGATTTTGATGAAAAATATTGATAATGATGTCATTATGCAGGAAAAAGAGGCGGGCGCCACCAAAAATTTGTAAAAAATGAAGAAAAGGCCTAGGTTTAAGCAAAGGGAGACATATGACCGATATCGGTTAGCTAACCGATGCCGGTAGATATATGACCAATACCGGTTAGGTAACCGATATCGGTTATACTAAAACAAGCTTTTCTAAAAATAGAAAAGCTTGGGAGACAACTTGAGTTCTTATTTTTAGAGGCATGCAATAAGTTAAATACGAGAATGCGTATTTGTTTGGCGAGACCGATACTGAGTAATTGCATGGAAGAATTACGTGATAAGGAAGAAAGAGATAGGTAAAGTGATTGTGGGCTGATATTAAGAAGGCAGAAAGGAAAGTTATATTGAAGAGGGTGGTGAACATGGCTGAACAAGGAGAAACATCCAAGAGGCAAAGATGAGAGGAAAGACAGGTTCCACCACAAGTGCTTTGCGTCCCAAGAGGTAAAGCTGTTTGGTTGTAATTTAATTCTTGCATGTTTTATGAATAGGATTAGAGCGAGGTAAGTGGATAGATTCGAGAAAGAAAAGGTGATCGGTAAGGGTTTGGGATGGGGTGAGTGTTATGGGGTAGGTAAGCATGGGTTTCGCGTATGTTTGTAGGTGCAGAGAGGAGTAAACGAGCAAAATAATTATTGTAGGGGATGTTTTTAAGCAGGTTGTATATGTTTGACAGTGACCGCTATCGTTTAGAGATAACCGGTATCGGTTAGGCAACCGGTATCGGCTATCTATAACCGATATCGGTTACTGTATGAAATTCCAAAATGTGAGGAAAAAAAACACCTGGGGATTTGATTTATCGAATGGTTTGTTTGTTGATTTGATGTATGCAGGCAGAGGCAGGTTTGAGGATGAATGATAGTGTACCAGCTTTGTTGTCACAAGTCCGAGTGGATGTAACACCAGTTGAATGGGCATTGATAAACTGTGTGGGGTTAAGTGGAATCCGCTATTATTCATGAATCACACACAATCATGCTATGTTGTAGGTGTTGATTGAGAGGTGGAATCCGGAAAAGAATACCTTCTATTTACCGACAGGGGAGATGACAGTGACGTTGGAAGATGTGTTTAGAATTTTGAGGCTCCCAATTACAGGAAGACCATTGTATCAGGCGGGGCCTAGTGCGGTGCGGGGAGCGATAACAGTAGTATTTGGTTCAGCTGCATGAGATTTGACACAGCGAGGTTTGACATTCACTTATGGTACAATGTATGTAACACACCCTAAGGAAACAAGGTTGGCAGTGGTATTAATGATAGCGGTGGGGTATTATGCATTACCGAGGGCGGATGGGGGAAGATTTCCAAAAGCATTGATGTGTATTATTTGGGAAATGATAGAAAGGAGCGTGACTTTCGCATGGGCACCCGCATATCTGGCGGAGCTATACAGGGGTTTATGGGCCTGCAGGTGAAATCACAGGACGACACTAGATTGTGCATACTTATTACATTGTTGGGCCTATGAGCACATTGTGTGTGTGTGACCAATAGGCCGACCAATCCAGGAAAGAGAGACAGGAGTGCAGAGGTTGGGATTCAGACGATGGGTCTAGACAGAACAAGAGGCGAGGTCCCAGGCCATGATAGATGACATCGAGTATTATAGGAGGTATGGGAGATGGTGATGATTGCGGATATTTGGTGGAGGCCTTACGGGAACTATATGGTGATAGAGAACATAGCTGAGGAGTTGAGGGGTGTAGAGCGATTGAGGTGGATCGCGGGGCACAGGCCAGGTGAGTACGAGAGGATTCCTCTAGATCACGTGCGGCGATAATTTGGATTTGTTCAGGATATACCCATGGCTTATAGACCATACATGAGGATTGATGCCGAGGCATCATTCTCACCTCCCCGGCCGACACCTCCAGAAGGGCCAGAAGAGATAGCAGCCGATCGCAGGGTAATGGATGCGGGAGCGACAAAGGCTTATAGATTATGGTGGGTAGCAGAGCTGCGAGGTGTACGTGAGAGGGCCAATCATCTTGACATAGTTGTGATTACAAAGTGGAGAGAGACCGCTTGCAGGCTTTGGTTCACCAGCTTCAAACACAAGTGAATGAGACAACGAGATTGTTAGAGGTTTATTTATTCACGAGTGGAGAGACTAGAGGCAAGATTACTACACGCGAGAGGGCGTATTCGTATGTTACAGGACATGTTGGCGGATCAGTGGGAGGAACCAATAGCAGTGGCCCCTTTGAGGATGGAGAGGCCAGGTGAGTGGCGTCGATGATCGCGATCACCACCTGATTCGGGAGGAGGCACAAGAGTCTAAGTGGATTTTATAGGGGTATAAGAATAAATAAGGATGCCGACCTGTGCGTCGATGATAGAGAAGATGTATTTGTTTAACATCTAAATAAAACTGAATATGTATGTTGATTTGAGTTACGATAATAATAAGAATGGTTGTGTTTTGAATGTTTTGTTTTTTTTTAAAAGGATAAAGATGAATGTGATCAAATAGAAATACACAAAAAGATTTATATTTACCACACATGATAGGTTATGGTAGGGGATGGTCGAGCTAACCTTGGGAGACCCCATGTCTCCTAAGTGCTGCCTACATAGCCCATTGCTCAAAGCAAGGAGGGGCCTCAGACCGATGTAGTTCTCCCTTAGGACTAGGGAGAGGTGAATTCAGGCAATTTGGTTGTGGTTAGGCAATTTGTTGGTTGATAAAAAAAATATTGATATTGGTAGGGTAATGTTGTTGGTGTTGGTAAGGAATTGGCGATGTTGGTGTAGGTATAGGTGAAGCAAAAGTTAGCTTACCCAAGTAGTAGGGAACTGTGTCCTGATTAAGGTCAACACATAATCCTAGATTTGAGTAAAAGAGGCAAAAGTGTCCCGTAGTTGAAAAGAGCTAAACAAACCACATATTAACGTAGGATAAGCTTGAATCCCTAGGTACCTTGCATATGCGAGAAGTTGATAGGTGAAAAGAGTTGTATAATCACAATATATCGGATATACGTCACGTCCCTTGAGTTTTGTTGCTTTGACGAATGGTGAGGTGGTTGATATAGTTGGGGTGCAGAGAGAAATTGTTATAAGGTGATTATTCTAACGAAAGAGAACTAAACCTAAATAGACAAGTCCATGACTCAAAAGTGCTTTGGAATACTGATTTTTTACTTTTACGGATATAGGTGATCGATGCGGGAAGTCTACATGGGATATGTATTTTGTTTTTCTTGAGGTCTTCACGAAGTGATCAATGTGAGAAGCTCTCGATAAAGGCTGACTTTGTATAGTTGTCCTTGAGGAAGCGATCTATTTATAGTAGTAGATGCGGTTTTTGTGTATATTTGTCCTTTGGGGAGCGATCTATTTATAATAGTAGAAGTGGTTTTGCACATAGCTATCCTTCGAGGAGCGAGTCTATGTATAACTTAGAGGTCTAGATGTCCGTTTGGCATGAAGCATCTAGTTTTGTAGAAAGTTTGACTCAAGAATATCCCATAAGCATATAATTGAGAACATGTTATTTTGATACTTTTAAGTCATGGACCGACTAAAATGGGGAAGGCATCTTTAAGAGGAGGTGATGACCAAGCCCGTGAGCTTGATTCTATTTTGAGATGTATGAAACAAAGTGTATGAGGTGGTAAACGAGCTCAAGGGACGAGCGCAAGGTAGATAAGAAGTGATATAACACTAAATTCAACAGTAGAATGGTCAAAGATGCAAGGCATTAAGGGGTTCAGGCTCAGGTTTACCATTAAGCGAAGCTAAATGATAAGTGCCTAATCCGTAAGTGTGAGTGATAATGTAAGGCCCAATCCAATTTGGAGCAAATTTGCCACGTTTGCTTTTTTCGAGTTTGGTTACATGTTGATTCTCTTTGAGGACAAGATCACCAACCTTAAAGGCACGCTCATGAAATCGCTTATCATAAGCACGCTTGATGTGCTTTTGATAGATTTGAAGGTGGTCAAGAGCTGTAAGATGACGCTCGTCAAGAAGCTCCAATTGGGCTAACCGCTCTTGGCGGAAATCATCATTGGTGAGAATATCCTGAAGAGATATTATTAGGGAGGGTATTTGTATTTCGAGAGGTAAGACAGCCTCGGTACCATATACCAAAGAAAATGGGGTGGCATTAGTGGAGGTACGAATGTTGGTACAATAAGCCCAAAGGGCAAAGGGGATGTGATCAGGCCAATTTTTTCTAGAATCGTTAACGACTTTCATGAGAATTTTGGTCAGGGTTTTGTTAGAAGATTCAGCTGATCATTTGCTTGTGGATAGTAAGGTGATGAGAAGCTAAGTTTGATACCAAAGTTGTCACGAAGGTCTTGTAATAACTTGTTTTTGAAAGATTTTCCATTATCTGTTATCAGGCGATGAGGAACACCAAAATGACAGATAATGTGATTGTTAATGAATTCTACAATTTTTTCTTTTTGGTTGAAATGAGTGGAATGGCCTCCACCCATTTAGTATAATATTTGGTTGCTGTGATTATCCAACGATGACGTTGCGAAGAGGGTGGGTGAATCTCACCAATAAGGTCTAAACCCCATTGTGAGAAAGGCCAAAGATCTCGTGTGACCTGTAGCGGATGGCTAGGAGTATGTTGAAGGTTGGCATGTTGTTGACACATAACACAACGCTTAACATATTCGTAGCAGTCGTTATTAAGCGTAGGCCAATAATATCCTAGGTGAAGGATCCGTTTGGCCACGGTAAGGCCACTAAAATGTCCACCACAAATACCGTCATGGACTTGTTGGATGGTATAGGTAACCTCCGCGCCGGTTAGACATCAAAGGAGGATGCCATCAAAGCCACATTTATAGAGGAGTCCCCCCATGACTACATAACGAGAAACACTTTTAAGAAAAGCACGTTTTCATTACTAGTAAGGTCAGGTGGGAGAACAGAGGTTGTAAGGTAGTCGTGAAATTGGTGATACCAAGTATTCTGTGAGTCAGCAGACACATTATTTATCATACAAACATCCGGGGTTGAGTAATATGGGGCAAAGAGTTGTTGAACCAAGACAAATATGTCAGAGTTAGTTGGTGAGGTAGGAATTTGCGAGGCCAAGCAAGCCATAGTATCCACAAATTTGTTAGTTGAGCGGGGAATGGTTTGGATAGAATAATGAGTAAATAAGGTCAAAAGTGAATCCACGTAATGTTTATAATTTTGAAGTTCCTCATTTTTACATTGGTAGATGCCCATAACTTGATTGACTACCAATTGAGAGTCGCCAAAAATGTTAATAGATTTTACACCTAAGTGTAACGGAACACTGGAGACCAAAACAACGGCCTCGTATTTGTATTATTAGTGCAGGGAAATCGAGCCGGAATGAAAGAGGCATAGGTTCAGCGTCCAGAGGAATGAGAACAACGCCAGCCCCTCCGCTGCACTGGCATTTAGATCCATCGAAGAAGAGGGTCATTGAATACGACTCATCACTAAGTGAAAGAGTGGCAATGAGTTTGTCAGGGAAAGTAAAATTGGTAAATTGTTCCCTAGGTAAAGGGGCTTCCGTGATTTGGTCTGCGATAATTTGTCCTTTGACTGATTTCTGGTGTACAAACTCAAGGTCGAGGTCGGCAAGGAGCATAAGCCATCAGGCGATGCGTTGGTTTAGATGAGGTTTGGCGTACATATAATGGATGGGGTCTGCATTGGTGATGACAAAAATTTTGTGATGCAGGAGGTAGTGTCGGATTTTGGTGGCCACGAATGATAGGGCTAGGCACAACTTTTCAACATGTGTATACCTAGTCTCATAATCCACCAGAGTACGACTTATATAATAAACGGCTTGTTCTCGATGCTTGGAGTCATGATGTGCGAGCATGGCTCCTACAGCATGGTCGGTGGCGGAAAGGTAAAGGTAGAAAGGGCGATCGTCCTGAGGTGGGATAAGCACGGGTGGCTGCAAGAGATAGGCTTTAAGAGCCTCAAAGGCAGTGGGACTCTTCATTCCATTGAAAGATAATTTCCTTTTAAGGAGATGATGGAAAGGTTGACATCGATCCAGAGAGTTGTGAGATGAAACGTCGGATAGATTGGAGCTTGCCCCGCAAACTATGCAATTGTTTGAGGTTAGTAGGTGGGGCATTTCTAGGATAGCTTTGACTTTAGCTAGATCGACCTCGATGCCATGCAAAGAGATAATAAAACCAAGGAGTTTTCCTAGAAAGGACACCAAAGACACATTTCTTTGGTTGAAGACGAATCTGAGTATTGTAACAGGAAATCGAAAATAATGGTTAAAACATCGAGATGTTCATTGCGATGTTTAGATTTCCCAAGAAGATCATCGACATAATCCTCAAGGATAGTGTGCATAATGTCATGAAAAATGTAATTCATAGCCCGCCGATAGGTCGCACCAAAGCATTCTTAAGGCCAAGCGGCATGACACGATAGCGAAGGTTCCCGAGGAGTTATGAAGGTGGTTTTGTGTTGATCGGCCAAGGGGCTACAAAATTTGATTGTATCACGAGAAGCCATCCATGAGGAAAGCATCTCATGGCCATGATGAGATCAACAAGTTGATCAATACTTGGGAGGGGGAAGTCATCCTTTGGGCAAGTGAGGTTAAGGTCTCGGAAATCCATACATATCCGAAGTCCCCCCGTTGCCTTAGTAACAGGTACGATGTTAGAAATCCATTGAGGATAGTCAATAGGTAAGATGAAGGAAACAGAAAGGAGTCGTTGAAGCTCTTCTTTGACCAAGAGGGAAATGCGTGGATGCATTTTTCTTAGTTTCTATTTAACTGGTTTGGAATCAGGTTTTAGGGTAATGTTATGGACCGCAATGTCAAGATCAATTCCTGGCATGTCAGCGTAGGACCAAGTGAAAGCTTGGTTGTGGGCACGTAGGAAGGTAGTGAAGGCTGGTTGTTCTAATGCGTTAAGAGATTGTCCGATATTCACAATGTGAGGATCATCCTCTGTGTGGATGTTGATTTCTATAGTCGACTCATTCAACATGGTTTGAGTTTCAGATGGTAAGGTGCGTTGAATATAAGAGTCGTCGCACCCAAGTAAGTGAGGATGGAGTCGTCATCCTAGCACTCAACAACATTAATTGAAGGCGAGTCCTCTTCGATCATGTCTGGATACAGAAGGGGAAGAGAAGATGGGTCTTCATTATCACGTTGATAAGTGAGAGGACCCAGGAAGATAGCGTTTATGAAAAAAAAAAGTTAGGAGGGATAGATTCAGGGTCTATCGACTTTGTGGGTAACGATGGAAAAATGGGTGATGATGGTTGAAGGGGTGACTTCGTCATCTTCCTAGATACTGGCCCGACACGAGGTTTCTTTGGTGTAAGTGTTTCAGAAAATCCAAGACCACTACGATCTTTGTGTTTGCGTGTAGTCACGGGAATGATTGTATGTCGGCCTTGTTCATAAAGACCAAAACCAAAACCTTTCCAAGCACAGCAAGTCAAGAAGGTGAGGGCGAAAGCGACGATTTTTTAGGTATTGAAAATTAGATTGGAAGGGAACCACACCAAGGGGAGGTTCAAGGGTAACGGAGGATGTGTCGACACCCCCATACGTTAGGTTGGTGCGGCAATTAGGTGGTCCGTAGGAGATTACTTCCCCCACACGACGGTCGTAGGTAGGATGTGCATGTAACTGTCTATACTCCTGTGGGGTATGGAAAGTGCTAACATTATATAAGAGATACTCCCCCAATGTAAGGCATTGAAAAACATCTACTAAGGGATCTGAGGTGGGGATGTTGTCCGCGGGAAAGGAAGTGGTATTTGCTTTGTGGTGGTTTCATTGGTTGAAGGTGTAGGTGCGGTTGAGGTGGATGGTTGAGGTGTGGTCGAAATAGATGGTTGGGTTAGATGAATGGGTGTCTTGACTGGTACAAGCACATCATTAGGGAGATATAACATATTGCAGGTTTTGAAGGGGGGAGGGTCAGCTTTTACGGTGTAGGACTTCCCCTCATACTCAAATTTTATGCATCTATGTAAGGTGGAGGGAACGCATCCCATAGCCCGGATCCAAGGGCGGCCTAACAACATGTTGTATTGGAATTCTCCCTCAAGGACATAGAAGAGTTCAGGTAAAGTACATGGCCCTACACAAATGTTAAGGATCACGGTGCCTAAGGTAGAAGTAATAGCATCGTTGAATGAACGCAACATGGTGGGGTTGGCACACATGCAGCTAGAAGGGATATTCATTTGTTGGAAGGCTTTGGAAGAGATGATATTTAGGCTAGTGCCCCCATCAATCATAACACGACGTACTCGGATTTCCGAACGTAAGCTAAGATGAAAAGAGCGGGGTCAGGATCTTTTGCACCAAAGTCAACAATTTCATCTTCGGAGAAACTGACAGCAGCGGTTTGTTGTATAGGGATGGAAGTGGTAGATTGTTTGGTGAGAGAAGCAACATGGTTGGGTGTTAAGATGGCGGTAACGGGAAAGGTTTTGTTAGGTAAGACCTCTATCCCTTGAAGGATTTCAACGAGAGCTTGGCGATGAGATTCAGAGGTTTGAATGAGATCATACAGTGTCATTTTTATAGGTGATTGGTGAAGTTGTTTGATCATGGTTTGGTGGGCAACTCCATCAGAGACGGGGTAGGCAGGTCCACGAATAACCACTTTAGGTGGTGGTGCGATCGGGATGGTGGATGAGAAAGAGAGGCCGCAGGTGTGCTTTCTTTAGCTTTCCCATTGTTTTTCTACCCTCGAGTAGCAACACTAATCATGTTGATCTCGTGAACATGAGAGGAGGAAGATGGTAGGGATAAGTCATTGTCTTTGAGAGGTGGGGTTGTAATAATGATAGATCTTGGTGAGGTGGGGACAGGTGGTATAAGAGAGGGGCTTGAAACTAAAGGTTTCTCCCTTCGTAAGTTATCTTTCTTAGGCTGTCTATCAAGAGATAGGTGATTGGCGAAGTATGTCTCTCAGCTTTGCATCCACTACATCATGTCCTGGTGTGCGGTGGTAAGCGCAGATTTTAGACTCATCATAACCTATAGGTCGAGGTGTAGATGGATCATAGGGTCTAAGTGGGGGTAGGGAAATGGTCGCATTCTCCACCAACATATCAAGGATCTTGGCATAAGATCCTTTGAGCGGGTCAAAGTCAGAGGAAGATGAGGCTATTGATTGGGTGGGTTTTGGTAATGTTTGGGTATGGTTGGTTCGTACGGGTGGTGGTTTAGACAAGGGGTTTTGATAATTGGATTTAACTAAACGTGGCTTCTTCGGCGTAGAAGTTATGTTTAGCTGGTTAGATGATGAGGCCACAGATGGCGTGGTGGCAGGAAACAACCATGGAGAAAGAGGAGTGATAGCAAACAAATCCTTTGATGATGGAGTTTGTTTAGGGTTGATAGGTGGACAGGATACTTGGGGTGACGGTGTTGATACACCCATGGATCTCTGTATGGGTGTAGAAGATGCAGGTCATTTTAAAGAAAACACAGGAGGTATGATGTATTGAGGCAAGGTGGAGGGGTGAGGTCCCAATATAGAACGTAGGTGTGACGGAGGGTTTTAGTTATGACAGAGGCATAGATTGGACTTGAGGAGATTGGGTTTGTCTCCTAGGTGGATGGACGGCTTTATTTTTGGATAAATCTAACCGTTTAGGTGGGTGTGTCAGGCTGGGTATTGGTGACGTCCCAAGCGTAGGGGAAGGTTTGGTTAGGTTAATAGAGGTGGATGAGGTATTTGGTAGAGATGAGGAGGGTGAAGATGAGGACATAGGCATTTTGAGATTTTGTAAACACTTCGGGTATATGGTAGAGGTGTCTGGATCGGTCATCTGCATTTGAGTAGAGTATGGTGTACTCAAACACTCCCATAGGACTCGTCTATCCTCTGGGGGATAAGAGTCTTCACGTGTGAATAGGAAATTTTGTATGGAAGAGAGGTGGGTTGTAATTCCGGTCCTTGTAGGTGTGATACGGGGGTAAATGAGTCTTTGTATCAATGGGTGTTAAGAGGTCAAATCGCTTTGAAAAGATTTAGGCGATGAAGAACTAATAGGTAGGAGGGCATGTTTGATGGGATCCGTCATGATTAAATAATTTGGTGATGTTGGTTCGAGGGGTTTCTCGTCTAAGGATGACAGAAAAAGTGGCGAGCCTTCCTCTTGTACAACAAGAGTGGTAGAAGGAGATGTTTGGGAAATAGATAAGTTAGATAACATCCGTTCACAATCTTGCAGGGATGTGGTGTAAGAAGGCTCATCTATGAGAAGAGAACTCTGGGTGGTTAATTCCTTTATGGGTAAAGGAATGGAAATGATTTCGTCTTGTCTTGATGGTGGTGAAGGGGGTTCGGGTCCCTGCGTTAGTGAAGAAGCTTGATTCAGAATTTCCTCGATAGAAGCTTTTGGTTGGGAGTCGAAAACTGCATGGATTTCATGAACACTCTCCTCGGCTAAGATATCTTGGTTTATGTTACTGTTAGATGAGTGGTTTGGGAATGGTTTGTTGAAGATTTTCAAATTTTGGTTAGCAGGGGCGTTAGGATTATCGAGGGTTATATCCCCTGCATCAACCATTTCCTGCACTATGTTTTTCAACATCTTGCAGTTTTCGTGATTGTGTCCCTTCACGCGGTGGAAGTTACAGAAGTCATTTTCTTTGTACCAAGAAGGTATAACGTGGGTGGAATCAAACCCGGAGTGAGGTTTAACATGAGGTAAGGTGATAGCTCCTAATCGAGCAATTTTTCCAAAATGACACCATAAGTTTCTCCCGAGGAGTATAATTGATGGGCTTGGCTTTATACTTATAGGTGGTTTTGGCGGGGTATTAGATGGTGCTTGGGATTTGACCATCACTTTGCGTGTACAGCCCCTTTCGATTTGAAGCGATCGATGAATGAGAGTTGGTGGTGTTGGGTTTGTTGGTGGAGTCTTGGGTTTGAAAATTAGGGTTTTTGTTGCGCAACCTCAATTTCTCTTCCTCTAAGGCTCGAATCTCTAGTTTTCGAGCCATAGTAAAGGCCTCATCAAAGGTGCGGAAAGTTTGAATTTGGAGGGTAGGAGAAATGTGCTTAGCGCAGGCCCACGTAAAGAGTTCGATAAGTTTGGCTTGAGGCAAGGCATAAGTAAGTTGGTTGATAAGGCCCCGCCATCGTCTAACAAAATCTGCGATAGATTCATCCTCAAACTTTTGGATGGCATAGAGGTCGGTGATAGATACTTTCTTGGCAATGTTAATGGAGAAATGATCCAAGAAAGATTGGGCTAATTGGTTAAAAGGAAGATTGAGTCTTTGGGTTAAAAACTTTGTACCACTCAAGCGGGTCTGATAAGGACATGGGAAAGGTGCGGAGTAGTAAGGCATCGTCATGAGCAATCGGGTAGCGAGCATGTCTAAATGATCGCAAGTGTTGTTGAGGATCCTCCTTACTATTAAAAGCGAGTAAATTTTGGTAATTGCCATTGAGGAGGATATGAATGAAGGGGACGAAGGATGAATAGGCTCGACAAACTTTGCTTGTATGTCGGGTGTTACGGCTTCACGAAGCAGAAGCCTCAGATTTTGCATCTTGTCCATTATTTGTTTGATTAAATCGGTGGTTGGATGAGATGATGGTGTGGTTGTCGTAAGCGGATGAGGATTAGGCAAGGGCCACCACTAGACAATGGTGGGGTTAAATGTTGATAAGGTATTGAGGACGAATATGTTGAGGTGACCGAATAGGGATGTCCTATATAAGATGTTGAAGTCACCGGATACGTGTGTGGAAATGAAAAGGTGGGCGGAGCTTGAGAAGGAAAGCTTGTGTGGATAGGTGGTAGAGAGCAAGTTATGAAAGGAGCAGTCGGTGGTAATGATATGTGGGGCCCCAGGTTAACCAAAGGAAAGCCAATCTGTGCCGTATGAACCCCGAAGCCGCTGAGTTGGGAGACGGGGCTAAGGATGAAGAAGGCAAGGTGGAGTTATCAGGTGGGGAAGGAGCTAAGTGAGCAGCTATACTAATAGGCATACCAATAAGGAGTTGACCGTCGGGTGTACGGTCAGGGGCATGAGACAAATAGTATTGTACATCACTAGGATTAGCGTCCAAAAATTTAACAAATTCATTATCTCCTACAAGGATTTTGGGAACCTCACTGGTGTCCGTAGGATTCCTCACAGGATGTGAAGGGGTGATTTAGGAAAAGGCACGGAGCAGGCATGTGAAACCATGGGCATGGCTTGTTTCCGAGTGATAACAACCATGGACAAGGGTACACAGTAGGGATGCAATCTATCAGGAACAGAAGCAGCAACAAAATGTTGGAATTGGTAGGTTGCTGGTTTTGGGAACTATGAAAGACAAGAAACCGATATCGGTCAGGTAACCGATGTCGGTCGGTGATATGCTTGACATCGGTAAGTTAACCGATGTCGGTAGAATAGGACCAGTGTAAGAAGCTGTAAGAAGTTGCTGATTTGGGGTTAACAATGCTTAGTATACCTACCAAACTATTCTGAAGTGATCACAGAAACAGTGTATGACAGAGAAACAGAACTAAAAACAAGCAAGATGCACAAGCAAATCAAGAGACTAACCCTAGGATTAGTTTTAATTATTGTGGGCTTATGCCTTAGACGCAAGATGATGTCAATCCTAAACAAAAGACCTAGGGGAAATGTCAAGTTTGTTTTGGCTTATAAGGTTACCTCAATCGGGCGGAGGAATACCACGGAAAAGGGGGATGTTTGAGTTGTTGTGTTAATTATGATGTGATTTGGTATGTGTTGTGCAGTGAAAGTAAGATTAATTTCTTGTCAATACCATGGATATCACCCCCACGTGTACGACCTGTTACTTAATCTACGTTCACTAGAATTGAAAACAACAAGCAAGAATGTGATGCACGTGTTTTAAACCCAAATCGAAAATGATATTCAATGAAGCAAAGAAGATGACTTTCACTAATGCAAAGATGAGGAAGAAAGAAAAATTCTTTTACCAAAATAACAAAATATCTTGTGAATATTTTAGAAGAAGAAAATAGCAAGTGTGCTCCCTATATGAAAGTAAGCAAGAAAGAAAGAAACCCAAAATGGGTCCCACCGGGTGTGCCAAAATGTTTCGCACAGAATGTTTCGTTCTGGAATAGAGTTACTTCTATCCTTTCATTCTCTTGAGAAACAGATAAGGGTTAGGGCTAGGAGGAATACTTGTTGAATGTTGAGAGGGTGTGCGCGTACCGTAGAAAGAGATCAGATCGATTACGAAGAACTCCTTTTTGTCTAGGAAGGACTACCTGCAAGTAAGAATACAAGACCACCAGATTTTAGTTAGACAATAAATGAGGGAACTACCTTAGGCCCAGGAAATATTAGACTTCCTTTCGAAGGTGATCAGTTCCCCTTTTAATACAAATTAACACAAATGATAATAAATAAGCTATTGCGAAATCACGATTTAGGTGCCTCGTTACAAAGCAATAGAGACTAAACTACCAATAATAAAGCGTTACGTTGTTTTTTGGTCAATGGTCATGACACATTCATTTGAGTTCTGGATAAACCGGACTGGATCGAGGTTGTTAGGAGACAAATAAGTGAGAGGAAGGTTTTGGGTATAAGTCACATGTGCCGATCTTGGTCTTTGGATAACCGACCGCGGTTAGAGAACCGCTACCGGTAGGGGATAACCGACACCTGTAGGGTCGAGTAATCTAGGTGCTTCTGCATAGAGGTTGGTTATAGGGTGATTGTGGGGTTTTTAAGGCGGTGGATGGCTAAGGGGAATAGTGAGATGACAGGGAAGACTCGAGTGTGATAAAAGCGTCTTGGGCAATACAAGGTCATGTATGGATGAAGGTTAAGTGCGAAGTCTTTGGCGGTGGTAGATCTAAAAGTGAGCTTATAATTACTATCAATCAAAATACTCGGGAAATGGTGCTTAGAAACATACAAGACACTACTTACTCATCCTTGATGAAGATTCAGGTCCAAGGAATGTGGTAGTGACAGTAAAAGGCTCGATTAGGATGATCGGTATTGGAAAATGAGTGATGAAGCTATCCTCAGTCTTTTCCAATGCTTGAACGGGGGTGGCAGTGATCCAGTGGCTCAGTTGCAGTCTTCGGCTCGATGCTCTTCTCTTTTCTTCACTTGTCTCCGCTCTGCCAAGTGAATTTTGGATCCTTCAAATGAATTCCCGATCCTTTGTTTTTGGTTGGGGGAGGTCATTTACAGGGAACCGATGGCGGTTATGTAACCGACGGCGGTCGAGTAGGAACCGATGTCGATTAATTCAAAGTGGGCTATTTTTAGTAAAATAGCCAACTTTCCCTCCTTTTCTCCCAAGAGACTAGTTGTGGGCTTGGTCAAGTCATTATTAGGTTGGTTTTGGTGTGGGTGAGGGGTAATTAGTCATGGGTGTGGATGTAGACCAAGTTATAGGTCTTAATTAGGTTAGTTTAGGGTTAGGGCTAGGTCATGATGAGGTGGCAAAATGAGGTGGCAGGTTTGAAGATGTGTATTTATTAATTATAAGGTAATTAATAAATAATTGTGCAAGGTTTAGGTGGTGAGGTTAGGTTGCGAAATGAGATGCGGGGCACAGGGTGTCGTAAGACACAAATTTGGTGTCTACGACCAGTATCAACACTACCAACAACCTCGATGTGCGAGTAGCTTCCAATGCTTCGCGTGGAGTGCGTAAAAAGTTTTATGAGATAAGGCCCTTCTAAAAGGGGTGATCAATCCTCCAACAAACCATTGAGCATGCTGCAAAGGGTCAATATCATATGATAATTTAGACAAGAGAGTTTTAAAACGCACATCATACTCCTGCACACTCTCTGTCATTCTTTGTTGAATCTCCTTCAAATCACTGATGCTCTTCTATTCAAACTCAGGGATGTGGAACTATGCCAAGAATGCATTCTTTAAAGTAGTATAGTCCACCACTATTTGATGAGGGTCATATTTCGTATACTAGCTATGCCCGCATCCTTGCAATGTGGTTCATGAACCCACTAGCCTTATGCTCTAGGGTTGTGATACCCTTTGTGCACCATAGCGGTTCACACTTATGAACATGTTCTGCAACATGCTCAATACCTCCATAATCAGGCAAGTGTAGAGAAATTTCAAAGAAAACCTGGGGGTTGGTCAGGGCCTAAATCCTCCTGAGCCAGAGCTTTGGTTTCTACTTGTGTTTCCTTCACTGCCTGATCCACCAAGTCCACCAGGTCCTGAACCACCAAATCCACTAGGTCCTGTTCCTCCCGACCCCCAGATCCACGGATCCCTTAGTGAGTCGTGCAAAGGGTCCCCATAGTTCCATTGAGTTACGCACCTATGGTCTATAACAATGCCCCACTACCAATAGTATACCCCACACCACTCCCAGACGTGAGACCAAAAGCTTGCATGTCTATACCTTTCCCAAAAATTCCTCCTAAAACTAGGTTGGTGTTTTGCTGACCATAGAAGGCCCAAATGAGAAATTATATCTCACGGGTGTAGACCGATCACTTCGATGTAACCAATTTGGACTAGCAATATTTTCCCCTTGATCTGGAAAACCAAGCACTGGGGTTTGGTCACTAGGTGGGCTCAGATGTGCACCAACGGTTCTTCTCTCTCCACGTGATGAACTCTCATCAGAAGCCAAAGGGGTCTCTATTACGTGTTTGTCAAGATGGGGTCGCACAAATTGCTCGGAGTTCCATGTCCTCTGCATGAAACTCAAATCCTTCCCATAACGTCACCGTCATACATCCATCAAACCTGTAACCTCGCATTGTCTAGAAATCTCCCTTTCCCACGCTTCACCATACTTGAGTCGTCTCTCCTCCCTTTCTTTCTCCATTATAACATCGCCATCTTCCTCCACCCCTGACTTCCTCACCCGGTGCTCGAGAATGGTTTAGCCGGCCATTGGGAATGCCTTTAAACTCATGGTAACCATCAATATTTTCATAGCCAGAGGGACAACACATATAAATGATCCTCTAGTCTCCCACAAAAACTCAAACTCAGCAACCTCCGGACAAGAATATGTGGAAATGGCGTACTCAGAGTGTATCTAGCCGGTAATCCTTTTCACCGGTGATCCATAGCATGGGTCCACATCGAGATCTTCATCCTACTGACCTCTAGTATTCTTCTTGGGTCCACACACGTGATCCATAATGCATACTTGATCTAGATGCATGGGCTAGGAGCCACTCATGCAGATTCTCTTGGGAAGCAGTAGAAAAAAGTTTCATACGAGATCATGGTAGAGGTTACATTAGTGCAAATTCACAGCACCCCAAAATGACCTATGGATCTACTTTTCTAAGGCAATGTCATTTGGCATGAATGCACAACATTGAGCTTTCCCAAAGTGTGGGACCTTTGCAAATGGGGAAAGCTCTCTAGAGAAGGCCGGTTCCTCTTCCTAAACTACTCCGCTTACAAGCTATTCTAGTGCGGGAAAGCTAAATCTAATCCTAATCTAACTTCCGAGGAGACAAGAGAGAGAGGAAAGATGGAAAAATAGAGCCTATACTAAATTGGTGATACACCGAGAGAAGGAAAGTGTTGAACATCTATTAAAACTGCTATGGAAACAAAGAGAGGTGAGCAATGGAAGGATGGACAAGTGCATCACAGACCAAAGATGGATTTCACACAAAAAAATTTCCAAAAATCCATGAACACAGCTCCAAAACCTGTAATGAACATCCAAACATACAAAAATACCTACAATGAAGAGAGGCAAGAAGAAAACAACCAAAAAACGAGCAAGGATGGACAAATGCATCACAAAACATGTTTTTATTGCTCCAGAAGTTTGCACAAAACATCATTTCATGGGTAAGAGGAAAAAATTCCATTACGGAAGCGGGGAGGAGGTTCAAACTCCATTTTCAACCACAGGGGAAGAAAAGAAAGGAGAGGCGGAGAGAAGAGTGATGAACAACCCTTTATAAATGAGCCAAAGCGGCTTTTATCGCTCGAGTAGAATGGAGAAAACCAAAAACACGGGTAAATTTGATTTAAAACTCCAACCACTAAAAATATCCATTCAATTAGCCTGCAAAATGACGGTTTCCATGAAAAATCCCATACTTCATTGCACATTTCTTCGCAAAGCAAGAAAGAGGCCCATACTTGATTAATTTTGGTGGTTGTGGCGTTTTCTACATTTTTACATGGCGAAAGACGTTTTCCCATTTTCTCCGAAAGTCTTCATCAAAAATCAAAATTGAACCATCCATCATGTGGAGAGTTTCACTAGCTTTCCAATGATATAAATATCATGAAAATATGAGCTCTGGTGTGAAAGATATGCCCCTCTGAAGATTCAGGGCAAAAATGGCAAAATTAGGGCAAAATTTGGGTTCGCAGGCCGAAATTTGAACTTTTTCCTCTTTTTTCAAATTGGGAAAATTTCCCCAAAAATCTCCACGCCTCTGCTGCTCCGAGACATGTGGCATCTCCTGGTTTGCTGATGGGATCGCGGGCTTCAAAATAACATTATGTCCCTTTGCGTAAGATTGGAAAAATTTCCCAAAATTCTCCACTAGCCCGACCTCCACTCTGACGTGGACACGTGGTGCTTATTGATGTGGCATGGAGGTGTGGCTAAAGTTTTTACCTTTTCATCACTTTGGAAAATTTTACCAAATCTTCTTGGCACCCCGACTTCCGCTCTAACGTGGACACGTGGCATCATTTCATTGCTCGGTGGGGATGCGCTTGTATTTTTTCCTTTGATGCTCTTTGACCAAACGCCAAAAAAACTTGAATTCCTTCCGCCATGCGCTGCTCATACCTGACACGTGGCACATCCTGACTAGGCATGGGCCTCAACTATTATATATTCCTTTGCAGGCTTTTGGGCCAAAATTTTCCTTTGACCCTTTTGCCCCAAAAGGCTAAGTGCCAAATTTTTTCCCGTGGGCCCGCCTTGGGAAAATTTCCCCTCCAAACTCTGCCGAGCCATAACTTGCAAAATACAAGGAGTTAGGAGGAATTCTTTACCTTTCTGGAAAGGGGAGAAAATTCTCTATCTGATGAAGTAATACCTAGAAAATTTTGAGTGCCTGAAATTTGTAAAAATTTGACTGAGGCACAAAATGAAGGCAAGTTAGCCAAAATGAGCAGGGGGCTCATTTTGGATAACAGGCTCTCTTCTACACATCTACGTGCATCAAACTCAGGTCCAGTGTTGAATCTCGATTGAATTCATTCTTCGTGCTCTTGAAAAATGATTCAACACTTTCCAAAGTTAACCGCTCTGTCATTACTCATTACACAGATCATGATGTATGTTATTTCCCACTACAACTTCGAAAAGAGGTCCTGGAAATGGAACCAAGATGTAGTCATTTTTACCCCTATCACAAAATAAAGGAACCCCATGCGTGTCGACCTATCACCCAGCAGATGTTGGGCACTCACTCGAGGCACGCGCGGGTGCTGAGTCTCTCTTTTATGTGAGTTTAGTGGGAAACATCATCTATGATTTGTGTTTAAGAGATTTCAAAAGGATTTAAGACATACAAGAACCATAGAGCTCAGAACGGCCTCTAGATCCTTGTATTCATTCTAGATAGAGTACTTAACAGATTATATAACTTGTACCATAACAGAAGGAAGTATACAAGCATCCATACTTAGCATAAACATAAATGAAAGAGAACCTATGAAAAGATGTATGTATCAGAATCATTGATATTCATATTCATATAACTGGTAACCTCATTACATCCATGGAGCCATTACAAAATGTCACAGAGAAGTAGACCACAGTCATGCATTACAACTAGACTAATGTAGCTAGGCTTATCAAAAAGAAAAATTACAATCCCCATGCCCAATACATCCTTTCCCAAATACAATTACCCACTAATAGAGTTCTTACAGTATTTCTGCAGAGCTCCACCCACTCTCTTGTTCTCCCTCCTTTTACTCGTAGGTGCTTGTATTTATAGCCTTACTAGGCTGCCAACTCATCCTCCAACGCCCTCAAATCTGATGCCAAGTGTTTGAATGTGGTCCTCCATGTGAGCATGCTCCTCCAGGCCTGAGCTTTCCACTTTATACCATGATGTGCTTCTAGAAGCTTCTACCACAGGCATGCTCCTTCTTGGGCCAACCTGTTGCTAGGTTGGCACCTTATCCATTCCACATGCACATTTGGGTCATGCTTTCCATGTGTTCTACCATGAACACCAAATTTGACTAAGTCACGAACCCTTGGTTACTGCTCTGCGCACGCCACACACTTCCTTAAACCCCGCCCTACGCATCTTATCCTTGCGTGCCTTTCTTTAACTTGGGCCTTGTGCACCTACGTGCCTTTTGTACTTATCCAACATTCTAGGGGCCCAACAGGGTTCAACGTGAAATATTGTGAAGGATGAAAGGTGTAACAGCTTAATTATTCATAAGCTATTTTATTTATTGACTGGTATTAGAGTGATTTTAGTTGGGAAGGAGCATTTGCCCCCAATCTCAACCCAGAAGATTGAGGTGGAAAGTCAAACAAACCTGGGTAAATAAACTTAGATTTTTTGTGAAAGAGAGAACTTATTTGAAGGGAATAGATTACCATCAGTAAGCTTATAGGTATGACCATAATTGAAAGCAGCCAAAAATGGGAGACATTATAAAAAGTATGAGACTCAAAAAACTTAATACGATTAATGTTAACACTTGTCTCATGATGATGACTATGAAAATGTGATTTCAATAATGAGACTATATGTCAATGGAATAAAAATTTGGAATTATTTGGAGATAAGTTAGACGGGAGGAATGTATAATTGGTTGTCTCCTAGAATATAGAGCACCTCAAGAATAAAATTTCTTTAAATGTACCGCATTCACCGATTCATCAAGTTCGACCATCTTCAAGTGGCAATTTGTAGGCTCAGAGCCAAATTTAGCATTTGTAATTACATAGGGTCCTAACCAATTAGGTTCAAATTTTCCTATTTTTAATCTTTTTTTAGTGGTATTATTTTTATTTTTATTTTCTTTGACAACGAGATCACCAACCTCAAACTCTCCAGTCATACTTTCTTTTGATAATTACATTGTAACCAGTTTTGATAGACTTGAAGGTGTTTAAGAGCATTAAGCCATCTTTTATCGAGAAAATTGAGTTCATCAAGCCATGATTGTCGATAATTATCTTCATTAATTACATTTTAAAGAGATATTCTTAAGGCCCAGAGTTCAACCCCAACAGGTAAAATGGCTTTGCAACCATAAAAAGGGAAAAATGGGGTGGCTCTCGCAGGTGTGTGATAAGCCCAAAGGGATACTAAATTTGAGTGTGCTAATTTCACCCATGGGTATAAAAAAAAATTCCATTATGGACTTTAAAGTTTTATTGGTTTCTTCTGCTTGGTCATTACCCTAGGGGTAGTATGGAGTATATCACTTAAGTTTGATGTGGAAATGTTTGGATAGGTTTTTACACCTTGGTTTTTAAATGATTTTCCATTATCCGTGACAATGGAGGATGGAATTCCAAATCTCGAGATGATATTGTTAAAAATAAATTTTTATATTTGGCTTCCAGTAACATAGGTGAGATGAATAGCCTCTACCCACTTAGTGAAGTAATCAGTAGTGATGATGATGAACTTATGTCCATCAGATGATGTGGGCTTGATTTTATCGATGAGATCAAGTACCTATTGAGAGAAGGACCAAGGTGTGGTGATTGATTGTAATGATTGAAAAGGTGCATGTATAGCTTGACATTGTTTGAAAAAATTGTATGCATCATTCTCCATGGTGGGCCAATAGTACCCAACACGTAGGATTTTCTTAGATAGAGCCATACCATTCATGTTGGCTCCATAGATACAGTGGACTTCAATTAGAACATTAGAGGCCTCCTATTGATTAAGACAATGGAGTAGGGTTCCATCATAACCTCGTTTATAGAAATTTTATAATAAAATGGTGTAACGGGAGGCATGTTGTGCTAAATCACATATGTGGCTAGGTTTCATGTTGGTAGGGAATGCTTTTATGTGGATGAAGGTATAAATATCATGGTACCAAGGGTTGTTAGGACCCATGATTTTACATACCATAGTAGTTTCAGGTAGATTATAAGTAGGCATTAAGAGGTGTTCTACGAGAAAATGTGTCAGGGTTGATTGGATGTGATTTCTAACAGAGATCCAATAATTTCCATAGCATCTGCAGATTTGTTATGAATTTGAGGGATTTTGTCAAAATAATCAACCGAAAATAGCTTGAGGCTATCGACCATGTGTTTATATGGAATAATTTTTTCATCTTTGACTTGGTATTCGTTGGTAACTTGTTTAATGATAAGTAAAGAGTCACCAAATATATCCAACTCTTTAAGATTCCACGAGATAACGAGTTTTAATCCTGTTACGAGAGCTTCATAATATATGATAGTAAAGGTACATGGGAATGCTAATCAAAATGATTTGGGGATAACATGTCCATCAGGTGTGATAAGAAAAATACTAGTTCCACGATCCATGGAGGTTACAAGATCCATCAAAGAATAAAGTCCAAGCTGGTGTGATGTCTATGTATAAGAGATCCTTATCGGGAAATGTAAAATGGAGTGGTTCTATTCCAAGAAGATGTGCCTTAGCAAGTTGATCTGCAAGGGCTTTTCTTTTAATTTCCTTTTGAGGAGTGAATTCGATGTTAAATTTACTGAGTATGACAACCCAACTGGACATTCTACCTGTGAGTATAGGTCTAAATAGGAGATACTTGAGGGCATCTATCTTAGTGATGAGTTTCATGGTATTATTGAGAGAGTAATGACGTATTTTATGGAATGTAAAAACAATGGCTAAGAATATATTTTTAATTTGGGAGTATCCTAAGGTAATAAATAACATGTTCTTTATCTTGATCATTATGTTGTGCTAGTAAAGCTCTTATGGCATGTTTAGTGGTAGATGTACAAATAAACATGGGTTTATTTGTGACTAGTGGCATAAGTACATGTGGAGGAGAGAGATATTATTTTAACTTAGCAAAATAATCTTGACAATATTGATTCCATTGGAACCGCGCATCTTTCTTAAGAAATTGTTTAAAATGATGACACTTATCGGGTAATTGTGATATGAAACATTGAATGGATTGGATTTTACCTTGGAGACTACGTAATTTTTTGAGATTTTGGGGAGGAGGCATTTCCATGATGGCTTTGAATTTTGTTGGATCAACTAATAGACCTCTTCGCAAGACAATGAATCCTAGTAACCTTCGGAAGTCAAACCAAGTACACATTTTTTTGGACTAAGGTGGACTTTATATTCACACAACCTTTCAAAGATGCATCTCAACACACTTAGATGACATGTCCGTGTTTAAGATTTGGCTAATATGTCGTCAACATAGTCTTCTATGATATCATGTAACATATCATGAAAGATAATTTTCATGGCTCGTTGGTAGGTGGCACTGCATATTTTAGCCTAAAAGTCATGACCTTATAGCAGAAGGTGCCCCATGGTGTAGTAAATGTTGTTTTGTGTTAATAATCTTCAGTGATGTGTATTTGATTATAGACAAAAAAATCCATCCATTAGGGAGAGCATTTCATGGCCTATCGTGGAGTCGACAATCATGTCTATGTTTGGCAGGGGAAAGTCATCTTTTGGACAAGATTTGTTGATATCACGAAATCTGTGCATACCCTAATGTTAGGAGTTTTCTTGGCTATAGGAACTATGTTTGATATCCATTCAAAGTAATTGATAGGTCTATTAAAGTCTACCTCTAAAAATTTCGGTGTTTGGCTTTTACAAGCAACGCTACCTTGGGGTACATTTTGCATAATTTTTGTTTACTGGGGTTTGCATCAGAATGTACCACAAGGTGATCTACTATGAGAGATGGATCTAAGTCATACATATCTTTTTAGGTCCATGTGAATATGTACTAAAATTATATGAGGAGCATTGTGAACTCTACGCATTCTTGTTCGAGCAGACTAATGTTGAGTTATAAAAAAATTATTGTTCGGGGCTACGATGTTAATATCTTTAGTTTCTTCAACCAACATTTTGGATGTGTTCTTTTCTAAAAAAAGATGATATTGGTTGATGTAATCCATCATTATCGGGAAATTTAGGGAATCAACACATGGTTTTTGTTTGTGATTTTGGGTCTTTTTATTGATATGTTTTTTGGATAAGGTGGCGACAATATTCTTTCTATGAGAAATTTTTGTTTTCGCTTCTTATTAGAGGTTTCGAAGGTAGAGAGGATATGAATATTCTATTTCTTCATTGAAGTAGGAAAATTCATCAAGGTTAATCTCAAATCATTTTTATGGTCATAGAGGGGAATTTGATTTTGAGTATCAAGGAATTCTTCAATGGCCTCATCATTTTGAAACATGTGCATGGCCACATGATGTAATTGGTCATGGTTAATGAGGGTTGGGTGAAGAAGCTTGAAATCAATGACATTAATGGATAGATGTTCAAAGTGGATTTTTTTTCAGCAATATTTTCAAAGAGGATGTATGTGGACCCTATGTCACTACTAGAAATGGTGTCATTATTATCACTCAATATTAATATGGGATTTGCAGTAAGTATCTTAAAACTAAGGTCGTGTTTATCGTGATTCCTAGTGCGATTGATTGGATCTAAGTGACCTTGTTCATTTGGACTGAGACCTTTACCCTTCCAACACATGTTTTTCATCATTTTGTGAGCTTTAGTAAATTGAGGGGACTCGTAATAGAAGGCGAGGTTTTCATTGCATAACTAAGATCCTGAAGAACTTGGAATATGTTCATTGTCTAGATAACTAAACTTCTTCCAAACTGACCGACCTAATTTGTAAGTGGGGTGGATTCTAAGATAAGGAGCATTGTTTTTCCATAATCTTGTGGGGATTGATTGATGTAAAAATAAATCACAACGTCTTGGAATTGGTATTCATTGTATCCTTTATCAATGATTTTGAATGTGTGTGTCGAGGAACCAGTAGGTACCTCGCATGGTGGGGAAGCAGTTTGGTAGTTTTGAAAGATGGAGAGAATGGGTTATAAGAATATGGGGGTGGATTAGAGGATGAATCTTGATTAACCGAAGGGGATGGTACTTTAACTAGAAGAGGTATTGTTAGTGGAAGGAGGACTGGTTTTAGATGAAGAGGGTTGATTAATAGAAGAGAATGGATTGGGAGATGTTGGTTGATTAGAAGATGATGGTTGACTAGAAGATGATGGTTTCAGAGTATGTTTGGGAAGTGTATCTAGATCGACATGTGTTTTTAGGGATTACGGGAGGTGGAGCATATTTCTCCAATGATGGACATTAGTGAGCATTTTTATATCGTGCTTCGAGGAATTTACAATTCTCGAAGGGTTGGAGTGTCAGCGCGTAGTGTGAATTCCTTGTCTAATTGGGGAATTTAAAACATTGGTGGAATGTGGATAGGACAGCTCTCATGGTGTGAATCCATGGTCGATCGAGGAGAACATTGTATGATAATTCTACATCTACCACATGACATAACATTTATAAATTAATGGGTCCAACCATAAGAGGCAACCTGATTGTTCCTTGAGACTTTCTTTCACTATATCATACCCATGAATGGTTATGGTATCACTTTATAAGTCTTCTTCGGTGTAACTAAGACATCATGGCATATTTATGTAGAAAATATTCAATGTTGCTCCATTTTCGACTAATACACACTTGATTTTATGATGAGTTATAAAAGCTTCGATATATAAAAAATGGTTAGTAATGTTAGGATTAAGAAGGTCGGTGGGACCGAATGAGAGAATAGGATTTGGTGTTGAAAATTTTTCTATTAAATCCTGGAATTGTTTTGAGTTGATGTCATATGGGACACGAGTGTCATTCAAAGTTTGTGTAAGGATATGTTGCAGTGTGGGAAAAGACTTAAGTAATTCCATGATGGAAATTTGTGCTATGATATTTTCTAATTGTTTAATGATGTTGAATAAAGACATAGGTTGGGGAGTGGAATTGGTGGTGGAATTAGACGTTGGGTTAGGAGGTGATGTGGGAGACAAAGTAGTGGATTGTTTTGTAATGGGGATCCACACTTTTTCTATCTAGTGGTAACCGTATAGTTGGATTTGATATTTATTGTAGCCACTAGATTTTGGTCATGGTCTATGGTTGAAATGACTAAGTCATACTCAACGTTGTTTGATGATTGGCCCTTTTCCTTTGAATTATCATCATGTTTAGTAAATGGGTTTTTGAACATGTTTAATTTTTCATTAGGAGTTGTTGCATCAAAGGTATTTCAACCTCTATATATTCGTATTCGATCAATTCTTGGACATAATGGTGGATTTGCATGCTTAAATCCTTAGAATGACCTTTGATGTGATGGTACTCATTGTATTCGTTATCTTTGTACTAGTTTGTTTTGGTTTCCCTTCTTTAAAGGGTTTGATGATGGGATATGAGATCATATTAGCATTTTCTAAATGGTGGAAGACACTAGAGAGGATTTTTCCAAGTGGAGTGAAATGTCTTCTCCTGTCTCAGGAGGAGCCTCCTTTCTAGGGATCCCACATCTTAGTAAATCCTTAGCATGCTTTCATGTTGTTTTATTTCAAACATTACCTCGTTGATCTTTGTGGAAGGGGATGCTATTTTCCGGCTTCGATTCTGGATAGTATTCATATATTTTAACTTGGGGCCAAACTCCGCACCGCATCAAAGCTAGATAGTCTCTTTACGAAGCCATATCATAAACTACGTAGGAGTTCATATAGAACCTCCCCATTGTGGTAAGTTGTTGGAGCTGCTCGAGATATGGTTTCGCTTATGATCTCTCTGTCCACTCAAAGCATTGATACGGCACATTTTTTCATCGTTTCTAAGTACCTCGGCATCCACTTGTCAGAAAGTAGTGGTCATCGGGAAGCCCAAACACTCGCTCGGGGAGCGTGATTGTGTCACTTAGTTCTCTACGAAAAGTCACTGCGATGAATGACTTGTGGCCATCTCGGTCACCACCTTCTTGTTCTTGGTGTACTTCGTTCATCAAGCGCATACACCTGATCCTCATTTTCATCCCAAGATTTGATGCAATCTTCTGGCTTACGGCCACAAAGTGCCAATGATGAGGAATGCCGAGCATTATTTCGAAGTTTGGGCGGTGAGATTGATTATGACCTTGCCCTTCTCATTATGGACACATCTTATGTCTTTGTTGTAGTGATGGGCTACTACCATCATGAACTCATTGTTCACGGCACTAACTGGGATGCCTCCAGCAAAATGCAACCCACTGCCCATCAGTTTTTCCATCCACGGACTTCTTGTGACCCTCTGGGTTCTGGCCCAGAAATCCTCCATATCAATGTGACCAAGTTACGAGTCTCTGATATCTAGGTGACACTCTGCACTGGGATTCGGGCATCGACCCTACGATATTTGTACTTCATTTCTTCTTAGTGAGCTTGGCTTTTCCCTTAGATTTGGTAGGTCTCTTGCTTGATGTTGACATATGTAACTCACGAACTCGGTTTTTGATTTGCAAGAAGAAGAAGTGAAACCCAACGCAAGAAAGTCATATTAGCTATTTGATCTTCCATTAAAGCATTGACAAAAGAAAGAGTTAGCAATTTTAAGGCCTCAGGGCGCAGGGCACACGAATACTGCAGGTTACAGGGTTAAATAATATGGCGCAGAAAAGGGCTACTGCGAGGGATAAGATAGTGCCAAAGGGCGCATGGCGCGTGAATACTGCAGGTTACATTTTTTGTTGTTGCAAGTAGAAGTGCGTCTGCGCCATATGTATGCATTTTATAGCGGGCGCTGATATTTTTCATGTTACACGAGTACAGGATGCACCAAAGGGCGCAGGTTTAATGCATGTAACATCATTTTTTCATGTGCCACAGGGAACTTAGCGCAGCGCATGGAAGGTCTACATACCAAGATGTTGTTGTAATAATAGATGCGCTGCACCATTTACTAGTTTTGCACTTGGCGCAAACAGAGTTGGTGTTGCATGGATGGAGGGTGTGCCAATGGTGCAAGTTTTAACAATGCAACACATGAGATTGGTGCGCCAAGTAGAGGCGCGAGGAAAGCGGGTGCAAGCAAGCGAGGAAGTGTGCCTTGAGGGCACAAAATTGTTCTTTATGTAACAGGCATGGTAGATGCACCATTGGCGCGACTGTATATCATGTTGCAGGGGTGGCAGATGCGCCAAAAGTGGAGAAAACTATAGTTACTTTTAAGCTTTGATTCTTTCTCATGAGGGGTTTACATGTGGTTTAAACTTCTTTTGCAGGGTTCCTTGGGTGGTGAAGAAGCTTAATCAGAGGGATCCAAGCAATTTCTTTACAAGGCAAGAGTCCTCTTTACCAGCGAGATGCGGAAAGAACATGGGGAAGGAGATAAAATAGTAAGGGGAGGGTTCCATGGTTCATGATTTATTCCATCCAATCTCCACAAACAAGTAGCCAAAAACCAAAAAAAAAAAAGCAAAAAAAAAGGACCTCTTACCAGGATTATATAATGTGAGAGGTGTGGCTGGGTCCAGCGTGATTCGATAACAACGGGTGTCTTGGCCAGTGCGAGAGGGAAAAGAATAATCACGTGATTTGGTCGATGAAAATGACAGTGCAGATGCGCCTATATATAGGCAAGGTGGTAATAAATGCGCCAACCACTTTTTCAAGTGGTGCGCCAAAATGCCTGTCGACAATGGAAAGGATGCGCCCTTTAGCGCACCAAAACACTGCTAACACGAAGTTATGTGCACCTTTGGCGCACCAAAAGCGTTGTCAACACAGAAATACGTGCACCCTTAGTGCACCAAAATGTGACGCAACAAACGTATTGTTGACATAAAGGCACGTGCCCTTGGTGCATGCAAGAAAGGCACAACATAGTGAGGCGCACCAAAAGGTGTGTTGACACTTGAACCGTGTGCACCAAAGGATTTAAAGGGGTCGCATGAATACTTTATGTTACATAGAGATTAAGTGTGCGGACTAAAAAAGACCAAAAATGGCTAAGTTCGGAAAACAGATTTCCGGGAAGGGATTTTGCAACGTTCGAATGCAAGGAGTCACTGACGAGGACCATAACAAAATTTTGGTAGGGTTATCTGTAAAATTTCCCTTGCCAATTTTACGGGATAACAGCTGGCTCTTTCTGGGGACTATCTCTGAGCGGACCTCAGGGGTAGAGAATCCCAGATCTCACGTGCCTATCCATTGGGTAACAGAGTCAAAAACAAGGGAGACCAAAAAGGGAAACACACAACCAACAAAATCAAACACACGACAAAAAAACAAACACATAAGCGAAGCAAACTATACAAAAAGAGAGAAGCTTTACTTCACGAAGATTTTCAGATGCTACCCACTATAGGGAAGCGGGAGATCAGTTCCATCCAGATACGAGAGATAGAAACTATTCTCTCCATTGAGCTGCTTGATCTTGAAAGGCCCTCTCCATAGGGAATCAAAATTTCCATGCATGCCCTTTGGCTTTCTTCGTTTGTCCCACAAAAGGACGAGGTCTCCCACTTGGAAACTTCTTTGCTTATATTTTTATTAAACAATCTTTTGACCTGATTCGATGTTCGGTGATCTTGTCGACCACCCTTACTCTCTTTTCTTGAGCTCTGCTAGATACATGATCCTCTTTTCAAGGGAATTTTGAAAAGTTTCATCTTCGATTGCCGTGCCAAGCGCAGAGCAGGGATTTCAGCGGAAATGGGAAGCTCGGCATCGGTGCCATATAACACTTGAAAAGGTGACATGCGAGAGATCTCTTGGGAGTGATGCGGTCTGCCCACAAAGCGTCGTATAAGGACTTGTGCCACATTCATTGATTCTCATCCACTAGCTTTCGTATGATGGTTACTAAGTTTTTATTACTGGATTCTGCTTGACCATTTCCCTGAGGGTAATAATCTGAGGCATGAGCCAAAGTTATTTCGTATTCATAGCAAAAACTAACAACTTCTCGTGAGGAGAAGTTGGAAGCGTTATCAGCAACAATCTTGTTTGGAACGCCAAACCTGACAATGATATTTTCTTTGATGAAACTACAAACAACCTCGGAAGTGGCATGTTTGACAGGTATGGCTTCCACCCACTTGGTGAAGTAATCTATTGCTGTTAGGACATAACTATGTCCGGCACTCGATTGAGGATTGAGTGCACCGATAAAATCAATTCCCCATTGCTTGAATGGTTCGTCGATGACGACCGGCTGGGGAAAAGCAGCCAACTTGGGCTTGCCGACAAAATGTTGGCAAGGCTCACACTTTGCCACCCAGGTAGCTGTATCTTGGAAAAGTGTCGGCCAATAGTACCTGGCCCGGATGATCTTGTGTGCCATCACGGAAGAGGAGAAATGGCCCCCGTAGGCTGAATTATGAAAACTTTCGAGTAACTTCATCTGTTGTGGCTTATCAACACATCGTAGAAGAAGATGCCATCTATCCCGCGTTTGTATAAATTGTCATCCCATATGACATATTTGGCTTCTCTGAGCTTTATAGTGCGCTTCTCCTTTGTAGTTAGGTGAGTTGGGCATTCACCGTAGGTGAGGAAGAAAGCAATATCGGAATACCACTCATCATTGGTTGCGACAAATAGGACCATAGGCAGTGAATCGGGTTTCTCCAACTAGCTTTGTGCTTCATTGGTGCAATCATCTTTTCCTCGGAACTTCTGACCCTTGGTTTTCAGCCATAAGTTGACATAAGCCTTTGCCTCTTACCAACTTAGTTGGTTTTATATCTAGATCATACTCCTGGACCTTTGCAATCCAATTTCCTCGCAAGCTTCCTAACTCCTGTTGAGTTAAAATTGACTTGACTACCGTGTCAGGGACCAGCACCACTGTATGAGAATTTAAAATGTAATACCTGAAATTTTTGACTGCTTTGACAACGGCGAAGGCATGCTTTTCCAACTGAGACATTTTTAATTCATGAGGCTTGAGGGGAGAGCTCATGAACGTAATTGGGGATTCAACATTCTCAGAATTCTTTTGCATCAAGATGGTAGATACAGTATGCTCAGATGCATAGCTATACATGATAAAATCCTTGGAGAAATCGGGACATACCAGGACTGGTGCGTGAGCGACAGAAGCTTTTATTTCATCAAACGACCTCTTCCCTTCTTCACTCCATCGGAAAGTTGGTGACCCTTTCATCATGTCTAATATATGACGAGTCTTTTCAGCAAAGTCGGGAACAAAGCGCCTGAGAAAGTTCACCTTTCCGAAGAAAGAGTGGACACCGGTCTTGCTTGTAGGAAAAGTAAGGCTCTGAATAGCCTTAACTCTTTCGGTATCTATCTTCGTTCCTTCTTTGCTAACAACATGTCCTAGCAACTTTCCTTCTGTGACTCCAAAAATAGACTTTTTTGGGTTCAGGGAAATCCCATGCTCTCGGCATCTGGCCAATACTTGCTCCAAATGATCACAATGATCATTTCATTGTTTAGAGAACACTAGTTAAGTCATCCAGATAAACCACAATGACCTTCCCCATCATACCTTTGAATGCCAGGTCCATGGCCCGTTGAAAAGTGGCACCAGCATTGGTCAGGCCAAAAGGCATCTGCTTTGTAGGCAAAACGTGCCCTAGGGGGTAGTGAATGTTGTTTTAAATTGGTCTTGGTGAGACTTCAATCGATTGTAGCTTTGAAAAACCATCAAGCATGGACAACATTTTGATCCGATTCTTGCTTGTAGAACTTGATCCATTATAGGAAGTGGGTAGTTGTCCTTTAAGGATGCCTGATTCAGGTTTGAAAATCTACGCATATGCGTATTTCACCATTTTTCTTGCACAATGGCACAATGTTTGCCACCCAAGTACTGTGATGGATAGGAAAAATGATTCTCGCATCTAGCATTTTCTGAATTTCAGCCTGGATAGTACCTGAGATCTTAGGGTTATAATGCCTGCTTCTGGTGAAAGGGTTTGACGTCCTCTTTCAACGGGATGTCATGTTGGACATCCTTTGGCTTAAAATACTTTAGATCGGTGTAGGACCATGCCAATACATCCATGTATTTCTTCAGTAGTTTGACAAACTTCCGCTTCTCTTCAGGTGTGCAACATTTTCCGATGTTCACAAACTGCGGATGTTCTACCGAACCTAAATTAACCGGTTCGGTTTCTGGGGAGGAGCCAGTATCATCTCACCTTTTCTTTTTTACAAAATGATCATGCCTATCGAACAACCGCTCTAAAGAAACCAGGCCCTTCGGAATTTTATTTCCTTTGAGCTGACATATGCCGTCGTTCCCTTCGGATTCCCGTTTTGACCGGTGCTGATTCACGGCACGTAGAAGTGGATCCTTCAAAGTGAAGTTCCTTAAAATTTTCCACCTTTTCTAGAAAGGCAATGAGTTGATTGTCATCATTGAATACTTTCCAATGTTGAGAATTGTCCGGCACGCTTGGGCGGAAAACCACCTCAATGGTGTATTTATGCATTTTCAAGCACTGGGTGAGGAGCATGAGGGATGCTGAAACGGCCAATGAATCGGCCATGTCATTCTGAGCTCTTGGAATGGATTCTATTGAAAAAGTGTCAAATTCTTCGATGTTGTCCCACACTGCGTTGCGGTAATGCCTGAGCCTCTCATTCTTCACTTGATATATCCTTTTGACTTGATTTACGACTAGCTCTGCATCACCTTGTACTTTCAGATTTTTGATCCCTCTTTCCTTTGCGGCTTGCATGCCAAGTAGCAGAGATTCATACTCAGCAGTATTATTTGTGTTGAAAAACTACAACTTGAAAGAGAGAGGAATAATCTCCCCTTCGGGAGATATTAGCACGGCTCGGCGCCACATCCACTAGTCGTGCAGCTGCCATCAAACTGCAAAGTCCAGATCTTGTTAAGATCTTCTTCTTGGATGAGAACAACCATTTTTTCAGACTCGGTAGACAAGAAATAGTTCCCCATTCCTGATGATTCGAAAAGAATTTGGGCTTTGGGGTCCTCAGAGTTAGTAACCAAGTACTTCTTTTGTGATTCTGGCTCCAATGTTTGCATTACACCTTTGGGGATTCTAGCCTTAGACCAGTCCATATGAATCTCCCCACCAACTTCACTGCAAAAACTTCTTCCCAGCAAAATTCCATAGGCTGCTGGAATGTCGGCAACGAGGACGGTCATCTTTACTCTTTTCTCTGGGAATGCCACAAATGCAAACTGTGCGTCTTTGATTTGACCAATCAACGGAACCTGCTTGGTTTCCAAGGAATAACATCTGCCAAAAGGCTTGGTAAGGGTGAGGCCCAAAGCATGGGTGACTTTTGCGGCATGACGTTATCAGAAGCTCCAGAATCAATTATGTAGTTACTTAACTTGTGGCCATTGATTAGGAGGGAGAGATAGAAAGGTTCTATCTTTCCTGATGCAGATGTTGAGGCAACATTTATGCGGGATGTAGGAGGAGTGGAAAGGATTCCTTTTAGGGAGATCCTGGGGAGATATGACAGCTTGACTTTGAATATACTTGGTCAACCTTATAAGTTGTTCGGGGTTTGACTGAAGATACTCGGCTTCAGACATTTGGATCTTAGTCTTTTTAGCATGATCTATGATGTCAAATGCAGCCAAGGGTTGCATTGGTGAAGGAATGAGTCCCTCACTTCGCGATGGTAGGGTAGGATTACTGGTCTTCATGGAAATAGAAGAAGGCTGATTTGGAGGAGAGATGGGGGGAAAAGATTTCTTTGTAAAAGACTTAACAGGGGGTTGAGTAGGAAGAGGATTACCTCTTTTAGCAATGGTTGGAGGCATGTTTGACACGGCCTTCTCTTTTTGCACATGGCAGTGACCTCTGCTTCTTTTCCTTGCGAGCGGGTAAAAACAACATATGATTGTCCACTTGCATACCCTTGTGTACCCTCTTCTTCATCGGATTCTTCCTCATCAAATTCCATATACCCGATAGTAGAGTCACCAGTCGGTTCACCGACATCTTGATCATCTTCGCCTTGAGATGAAGGTTCTTCGTAATTTTGCTCCTCTTCTTCGATTTCGGCTAAAGCGTTGACCGGAGGAGCCTCAAGCGCCAACCGCGGAACAATTGCAGGCAAGCGCGACCTTTGTGGGACATTGTTGGAAATGAAATTCCTCGTGGGATATCCCGGTATGAGGAACTAGGGGAAGCTTGGGCTAACTGCTTCTTTAATGCGAGTAAGTCATTCGCCATCTTTTGAAATGTCGGATCAGACATGAAGTAGCGGGAGAAGGGCCCGAAGATTTAAGCTTGGATGATTCCCTTTTTAATTCACCAGATATTAGCAAATTATCTTCAATTCGGATGGCAGCGGCCTGGGTGAGAATCAAGGTAGCTACTTGTTCTTGCAGGAGTAAGAAACTTACTTTTGAGCTCATAGCGTTCACGAAGAAACACTTCTGATTTTCCGGTGTTGGAAGCATGGCAACAGGGACACGGTTGATTAATGCATTGAACCTGGCGATAAAATCATGCATGGTCTCATTGGCCTCCTTCTTTAGGTGAGTGATCGCGTGATAAAAATGCAAATGCATCTTCGAAGGCTTGTACTATCTTCAAAAGCATCCCATGAGGAAGCCCATTTGGTAATAGATCCGCCGGTAAATCTGAAACCATTCTGCTGCGGGCCCTTGTAAAGTTTCCAGAAAAAGGTGAACCGACACATCTTCATGGGTCACATCCAGGATATTGCATGACATGATGAATGCAGATATGTGTGAATCCGTGCTTTGGTTCCCGCTCCCGTCAAATTTGGGAAAATTCTTTCGGTTTCCATGTGGGAGCGCGTGAACAGGATGCGGCAAGAGCCAGGGGACCCATAGCATTTCCCCATGGTACCGCCATCTGGATGGGTGGAAAAGAACACGGGCTGGAAATACAGTTCCCGAGTGAGTAAGGCACTACAAAGGGATGTGGAGGCTCCTTGTGAAAACCGGTTCTTTCGTGGAGGTGAGGCACTGCTTGCTGACCGATCAGCTGAACTTAGTGATGAAAAGTGTGTTGGTGTTATACTGAAGTTGTGCCTTTGAAGCAGATCGAAAGTAGGATCGACTTCTCCACGAGCTCTCTGCTACTGAGTAAATGGTTCACCTGCCAGTGTACCTTCCCGATCTGCAATATTGTGGAGCAGATTTAAAAACTCTTTTTGGTTGTACTTGCTGATTTTCTGATTTTTCGACAAAAATCAGCAGCATGTACTTTTCTGAATATTTAATTTTATCCCTCTTTGAAAACCGATTGTGGTTTAATGACAAAGAACAACGAGGATAAAATGATGGTGAAGCTTAGTAAGCTGATTTTCAGATCTAGAGTTGACTTTTCAAAGAGTTTGAAAATTTTGGTAAACTGTTAAAAACTCAGATCTACGGAAAAATACAGATTTTTATAAAAAGTTAGTGAACTAAAGATCTTCAACTAGGCCAGATCTATGGATCTCAGAAGAAAATTTTCAATTTGGGTCACTTTTGCAAAAAAATTTTGGATTTTGAACAAAAGTTAAAATTTGCAAACAGGTAGTGATTTTTCTGATTTTCTTGATTTTTTATCATACCACCATCATAGATCTGATAGATCTATTCGATCCCCAGTGGAGTCGCCAAAAACTGTTGGTTTGAAAATATGTCTCTTGGGCAGATCTATGGATAAACGAGCCAACAGTGTGCAGGGCATAGCCCCTCTTTGAGTCGAGCAAAGTGGCTGGTTTATTGCTATTCTACACCGGCGGGAATGCATGCAAGTCTCACAATATTCTACCTTCGGGGGTTTGGGATCTCATCCCAGTAGGGGTGTTTCCAACTGTGAAAAGAAAGGAATGAAAGAGAGGATGAAGAAAGATCAAGTCGAAGGAGAAAAGAAATGAATTCAAAGCGAGAAAGGTCGGAGGGTTTATGTTTTGGGATTGGTAGTAAAGCGAGCCAAACCTACTTGCATAAGCGAATAAAGCAATCTTGATGAATAAATGACAAAAAAGTAGAGATAGATCAACAGAATAAATGCATAGATCGACATAAGAAAGATCGGATGCCCATACACACATATTCAAGCACAAAGTCTTAATATTTGTATTAATATTTTCTTACATTACAAAAGTACAAAGCCTTTTCTTCCCACTTCTATTTTTCATCTAAAAATATCCCTCTTGAATACAACAAGTATTCAAGTATATATAGAAGGAGAGAAGAAAAGAAGACAAAAGCAAACCAACCATTAATTACAAAAATATCTTACAATAGATTACAAAGTCATTTGTTGACTTTTGACAACTTTAGTGGATGACATCATCCCATGGTGCAACATGGATGATGTCATCATTTGTGTCAACACACTTTAGATAATTTACAAGGAGAAAGTTGGGAAGAAGGAAACTATTCGTCGTCGTCCACGGTGAAAGGGGTATCTGCTTTTTTTTTTGCTCGGGTGACGAGATGTGGAACTGGGCATGGTACTCCATGAACTTGCTGATCATGGGTTGAAGTTGATCCTCGGAAGGATCCTTGTGTCGATCACTGATAGCTTTGCAAGTCTCCCGCTCATCTATGAGATTTTCTGGGAGTTTTGAATAATCATTCTCTGCCTCTATCAGGTACCCAATGAAGTCACGACACGCCAACAGGTTGTTGATGGATTCGGCGTCGAACGTGACCTCTGGTCCCCAGCCCCTGTGAAACGATCTCCTTGAAGATCTGAATAGTTTCCTCAACCTTTCTTAAGGTGAAAGAAGAAGTGAGCAAGCCTGGAGACATTCTTAGGACAATCTGTTCCATTTGATGCATTGCATCAGGGCTTCCTCCTTTACTTTGTCGATCTTCTCCAGGAAGAACTCCAGCTGATCCACCTGATAATCCAGAGTAGAAAGGATTTTGTTGAGGGCTCTGGGGTGTCCAAAGACATTGAACTTGACCGAGATCTTTGGTGAGCAGTCGAGCATTTTTGAAAGGTCTCGTGTTACATCTGGCATGATCCGGCTCTTGGAGATGGGTCTGCTTTATCGCTGGAGTTCTCTGTTCATCGATTGATATTACGATATAACCCGGTGAACTTAGCGATCACTCCCTCGCTTTCCTTGAGGATTTGGCTCCTCCAGGGTAGAAAGCGCCATGCCTGCTCACCGATTTTGGCATATTCATTGATTTTATCTGGCTCGAGAGGCTCGGGAGTTTCGGCGGCGAGTTGTAGGAGGGCTGCTTTGCCCATTTTACGCAAGGCGTGGAGAAGATGTTTATTTTGCTCCTTTAGCAGCCTTTTCTCTTCCTTTGCTTCTGGAGTTTTTGCAAAGGGCGTCAACTACTAGATAGGGCCTCTCCTTGTAGGCTTTTTGAAGATGTCCCCATTGTGACTTGAGTCACTTTATGTAATCTGTCGAAGACAGATCCTTTTTATCCTTAAAGGATTGGGGTATACGATCTCCATTACTCTCTCCCCTGATGCACTCTGAGAGAAGCGGGTTATAGGCTTTTGCTTCTTGGCCCCTTTTGATGGGATGACGGAGAAGTCCATCGGTGCGATGGGAACTTTCCTCTTTGTTGACTCGGGTGTTGGGAGATCTAGAATTTGGACTTATGGGAGAAGGACCGAGAAATAGAAAAAGGGAGCAGCTGCGTAGTAGTAGAAGGAAAAACGTGGAGACACTTGGAGGTGGCATTGAGAGAGGAAGCCGAAAAAGTGCTCACGGGAGGAAGGATCTGCGGGGAGGTAGACATAGGAATGGAAGGGAGCCGAGAGATGATGAGGAAGAAAGAAATGGGGGGGACAGCTCGCGAGAGAAAGAGAAGATGGATGATGAAGAAGGGGGAACAGTAGAAGATGGGGGAGAGGACACGACCAAAGGAATGGTCACTTGGGTCACTCGAGGAGGGGAAGGAGGAGAAGGAGAAGGGACAGAAGGGACCTCAATAGTTATAGTAGTGGCAACATCCTGAGTGGATGTGCCTATCGGAACATCTTCCGTTGCTTCTTCTTCTAAGCTTTCCGGGATTACAACCCGTTCTTGTGAAGTGGAAGGAGGACTTTCAGGAGCTTCCTCTTGGGTGGAGCTTGACTCACCCTCTTTGCCTTTCCCCTTGCCCTTTGGTAGCTATTTTTCCCAGGAAGGTGCGTTGCCCAATGGAGATGTGTAGTGAAATCAACTCGAGGTAAATGAGGCCATTCATTCTGCACCAATGCTTTGTTCTTCGCAGAGTTTCCTTGACCCTTTCCTCTATTGTTTGAGGAGCTTTGTTTCTATCAATCACGGTGAAAGGCCAATCGTCCCCACCCGTGTCAAGATACACTTGATCAACTTCTTGCTCAGTAGTTTGATAGCCTTTTGGGACGATGGCCACACCGTACTGGATGATTTCAGCCAAGGCCAAGTGGGAATGATCCTTCCTCCTGAGCTCGACCTCATGATATATGTCGATATAAATGTCTTCGATCTGAGGGATGTGGATCGGATCGAGTTTGGCCCTAGGGAGACAATTTCTTGGGTCGAAAGTGGGCCTTGCGTTGGGAAGTTATGCTTTAGATTTAGCAGCTCCAGTTCTACAAACATATCCTTCGCTTTGTGGTGAGAGAGACAAGTATACCCCACTGTGAGGGGGAAAGGAGTTCCACCCTTCTTTCTCTTGAGGCACTTTTCGTGGTAGGTGATAAGCTGTCTTGATAGCTCCAACAGGATCAACTTGGGGCCGGCATATCTTGGTAGTTTGGTTGGTTCCCCTAAGAAGTTAAGCTGCCTCGAGATAAGTGAAGGTGGGGAATTGAGTGAACAAGGCCCCCCATTTCTCTGTAGCTACGACGATACTCTTGGTCGTACGACCGTGAGTCATATTTGGCCTTTGAAAACAGATGATGATGCCGTAGAAGAAGGCATCGTTGATCTTTGTGTGGCTAGGGGATGCTATTTTCAGCTTGATTCTACGGATAGTATTCATATATTTTAACTTGGGGCCAAACCCGCACCGCATCAAAGCTGGATAGTCTCTTTCTGAAGCCACAGCATAAACTACGTAGGAGTTCATATAGAACCTCCCCGTTGTGGTAAGTTGTTGGAGCTGCTCAGATATGGTGCTGCTTATGATCTCCGCCCACTCAAAGCATTGATCTGGCACATTTTTGTTCATCGTTTCTAAGTACCTCAGCATCCACTTGTGAAAGTAATGGGCATCAGGAAGCCCAAACACTCTGCTCAGGAACATGATTGTATCACTGAGTTCCTCTGAAAAGTCACTGCGATGAATGACTTGTGGCCATCTAGTCACCACCTTTTTGTTCTTAGGTATACTTCTTTCATCAACTGCATACACTAATCCTCATTGTCATCCCAAGCCTTTGATGCAATCTTCCCGGCTTACGGCCACAAAGTGCGGTGATGAGGAATGCCAGAGCATTATTTCAAAGTGTCGGGCGTAGTGAGGTTGATTATGACCTCGCCCTTCTCATTATGGACACATCTTGTGTCTTTGTTGTGTGATGAGCTACTACCATCATGAACTCATTGTTCACGGCACTAACTGGGATCCCTCCAGCAAAATGCACCCACTGCCCATCAGTTTGTCCATCCACGGACTTCTTGTGACCTTCCAGGTTCTGGCCCAGAAATCCTCCATATCAATGTGACCAAGTTCTGAGTCTCTGATATCTAGGTCACACTCTGCTGGGATTCGGGCATCCTGACCCTCTGATATTTGTACTTCATTTCTTCTTCTGTGAGCTTGGCTTTGCCCTTAGATTTGGTAGGTCTCTTGCTTGATGTTGACATATGTAACTCTGAACTCAGTTGCTGATCTAAGAAGAAGAAGTGAAACCCAACGCAAGAAAGTCATATTAGTTGTTTGATCTTCCATTAAAGCGTTGATAGAAGAAAGAGTTAGTGATTTTAAGGCCTCAGGGCGCAGGGCGCATGAATCTGCAGAGTTACGGGGTTAAATAATATGGCGCCAGAAAAGGGTGCTGCGAGGATAAATCGGAGCGCAAAGGCGCATGGCGCATGGATATTATAGGTTGCATTTTTTTGTTGTTGCAAGCAGAAGTGCGCCTGCGCCATATGTATGCATATTTTATAGGCAAGATGGCGCTGATATTTTCATGTTACGGAGTGCGAGGATGTGCAAAGGGCACAGGTTTAATGCGTGTAACATCATTTTTTCATGCGCCACAGGGGAACTTGGCGCGGTGCATGGAAGGTCTGCATAACATGATGTTGTTGTAATAATGGATGCGCTGCCTTTTTATAGTTTTGCACTTGGCGCAAATAAAGTTGGTGTTGCATGGATGCAGGGTGCGCCAATGGCGCAAGTTTTAACAATGCTACACATGAGTTTGGTGCGCCAAAGGCGCGGGAAAGCGGGTGCAACAAGCAAGGAAGTGTGCCCTTGAGGCGTGGTTATTCTTTATGTAATGAGGCATGGTGAGATGCGCCATTGTGTGATTTATATATCATGTTGCGGGGGTGGCGAGATGCACGCGAAAAGAAAATACAGTCTTACTTTTAAGCCTTGATTCTTTTCTCTGAGGGGTTTACATGTGTTTAAGCTTCTTTTGCAGGGTTCCTTGGGTGATGAAGAAGCTAAAACAAAGGATTTCAAGCAATTTCTTTCAAGGCAGTCCTCTTTACGGTGAGATCGGAAAGAGGGGAAGTGCATGGGGAAGGATAGAAAAATAGTAAGGGGAGGGTTCCATGGTTCATAGATTTATTTAATCCAATCCCCACAAACAAGCACCAAAAACCAAAAACACAAAACAAAGCAAAAGGACCTCTTACGAGGATTATATAATGTGAGAGGTGTGGCTGGGTCCACAAAGTGATGTGATTTGATAATGACGATGTGCGTGGTGGAGAGGGAAAAGAATAATCACGTGATTTTGTCGATGAAAATGACAAGGCGAGATGCGCCTATATATAAAAAGGTGGTAATAAATGCATTTTGACCACTTTTTCAAGTGGCGCGCCAAAAGCGTTGTCGACAATGGAAAGGATGTGCCCTTTGGTGCACAAAACACTAGGGTTAACATGAAGTTATGTGTGCCTTTGGATAACACCAAAAGTGCACCAAAATTGAACACAAAATAAATTGCCCTTGGCGCACCAAAAGGCAACTGTGAGGCGCAACAAAAGTATTGTTGACATGAAGGCGCATGCGCCTTGGCGCATGTAAGAAAGGCACAACATAGTGAGGCGCACCAAAGGTGTGTTGACACTTGAAGAACCATGTGCCGAAAAGGATTTAAAGGGGGCGCATGAACACTTTATGTTGCATAGACATTAGTGCTTCTCTTGACAAAAAGACCAAAAATGGCTAAGTTCGGAAAACTAGATTTCTGGGAAATTTTGCATAAAACAATTTTACTGAGGATAACACTAGCTTTATTTGAGTATCAACACAAATTAGGATTACACATCCTGAAGGTGACTCGAATCGAATTGGGAAGTGAAGTTGGCTTTCAAGACTCCAACTCATATTTCATGACAATATGACAATGAAGAAGAATATTGAACTTCTTCAAGGATGACTATTCAAGGAGCCTCGAGAATCTAAACACTGATCTAAAGTTACATATGATAAATAATCAAAAAAATTAGGAAAATATAACTCTTCTACATCCTCATCAACCACACCCAGTCCATACAAAACCTCAAAATACCTCATAAATAAGGTATTTTTCAAGTCTACAAAAACCCTCGTTTGTCTTTCATCAAAACCATTTACGTGGGCCTCATTCCCTTATACCTATAAATTACCCTAATATTTTAGGTTCATGGTCAACCTATCAAGCACCTACATTGAGTCCATATCCTACACCCATCACTCCACAACAGGAATCTATACTAGGTCCTTTCCGCTCACCCTTCACACGCAGTTTAACTACCCTCAACAATGGCCACATATACAAGTTCCTCATCCTCTATCCATTACGATACCTACAAAACCTCCACAGCCTAACAAATAAACAACCTTTGTAACTAAATTTTTACTTCTTCTCGAGGAAAATATAGACAAATATTCGTTATCATCCATGTCTACACCTAAGGGGCATTATGCTACTATCTTAGATGATCTCCTACAATGGTCACTTATTACATTACCACATTTTAAGTTGTCTGATCATCGAGGATGGAAACCAACCTGGTATGACTTCAATATTTTCTATGATTACCATAAAACATGAGGTTGCTCCATAGAATATTGTAGGGCCTTTCATTTAAAATTTTAAGAACTTGGCAATCTACTCTTCCTTATTTCAAAATCAAACACAACACCAACATCAACATATTTGTTGCCAAAACTTGAAGAATCCATACCTAAAAAAACATGCTCATCAAGTTAACGTCGTCTATATCACTACTTGTTCGCAAAATTATGACAAAGAGCCATCTGATGCTAAGAAAGGTAAAAATTTCGTCACTATATGGCCACCTCCCAAATTATCAACTTCATCTAATAGACCAAGGTATTTATTTCCTTTGCTCCCGAAATATCTAATTAAACATCACAAAGAAAAAAATTCAATATAAGCAGTATCACCCCCTTTCACCACAGTACAAAAGGTTGTTATCAAGCAATTACATCAATCCCCCGTCAGGATGTCACACATCACCTTTTCACAAACAAGCTATGATAGAATCCCTTTAATCCATAATTGTGTCAGCCAATGATCTTGTTCCTTTCGCAAACTTTGTAGGTTCCCTGAAAGCACCCATTTCTATATCATTCGAAGGCTCTGAAATTCCCTCTCTTAGACCAAAGGACCACAACCTACCACTCTTCATCACCACTCAGGTCAATGACATCTCCATTAAACGGTCATGATTTATAATAGTGTTTCCATTAACATTATATCTTCCCTCACCTTTGACCAACTCAAATTACCCAACACTATTATCACTCAAACTTCAGTTTTAGTAAGAGCTTTTAATGACACTATTATACCTATGATAGGCATCGTTATTCTTCTACTTAAATTCAGCATCAAAACCCTACCAGAACTCTTCTACATTATAGAAGGATAATTTCAATACAACATGTTGTTAGGATGACCTTGGATATACACCATGTGTTGTGTTCCTTCGACCCTCCATCATTGTCTCAAATATGAGAACGAAGGTCAAACTTTCACTGTCCCCACTGATCCAAACCCATTCATTAATTGTTACATGATGTACCACCCAAACGACGTCCTTGTACCTAAATCCACATCTAAATCATCTAATGAAGCATCTACTAGCACATATATCCCTTCTTCCAAGCTACTAGATGATTCCTCTCTTAGTGAGGCTTTAAAATGTCTTACGCTCGGGGAATATTGTCTCCTTATGCTCAAATCCATCCCTTCACCCAAGACATATGGCCACCCCGAAAAGCAACTCATGTATGAGTAAAACCTAGGGATGTTATCTCTTATGGTTCTCGCTTATCTTTAAAAACATCATTTATGGTGGACTCAATAATCCTTTGTCCCATGTTATCAATCCACATCATGCCATGTCATTCACATTAGGCTTCAAGTCCCTCAACAACCCAAACTTCGCTCGTGTCTTTATTTATCATTGTGCATGAAGAGGTTTTGTACTTATTTATTATGAACAAGGAAACCATGATTTGATCATCCAACGTTCTCTTAGAGCCTATGAGAAATATGGTCTATGACATAAAAGGTCCAGATCCAAAATATTTGAAGCCACTACATCTAAGCTTAATACACCCATGTATATGCCGAACTAGAATTTTCATCACCATTAGACCCTAAAGATATTATGGACACAAACGGAATTGTTCCCACCTAACTTTCTTTAATCAATGTTATATCATTAGGGCTGCTTATTTATTGATCCAATCAGTCCACCAAATCATTGTCTCTTGTTTGGACAAAAATGGTTTTGGAGGATTCACCTCACTTGTAGATATTCTCCAGTGTCAAGATGACCAGGATATTCTTTCCCATATGGGAGCTAAAGACCGCTCTCTTTAGAAATCCCTACCACCTAATGCATCAAATATTCTAAATGATTTCACTCTCAATGTTAACTTAGGTACCCATAGGATCCTCACATAGTTAAGGTCATTCAATATTTAAATCCACAAGAACTAGATAATTTCACTTCATTCTTAGAAAAATATTACCAAGCCTTCACCTGGTCATATAGTGATATGCCCGGATTGATCCTAACATCATTGTACACAACATAGTCATGTATCTTGATGCTAAGCCGTTAAACAAAAACTTTGTAAAATGCATCCCCATATATCTCTCCTTGTTAAGGAAGAGTTGCAACGCCTCTTATCTACCAATTTTATCATACCCATTGATTATCCACAATGGGTCTCTAACATCATCCCCTGTAACCAAAGCTTCATAAAAGTTATGCATTTGCATAGATTTTAGGGATTTCAAACTTTCATGTCCTAAAGATGATTTCCCTCTTCCAAAAATACATCACTCATCGATGTTAGGAAAGTAGGGATAAAATATGTGGAACAATCCCTCACAGAATCACAACAGTAGAAACTAATATGCAAAAAATATTACAGATCTCAAATAAAAGTGCAAAATAAAATAACACAACACAAAGAGATAGTATTTAACGTGGTTCACCCAATTTGGGATACATCCACTAAGAATCACTTGCTCATATTTTATTACAAGCCACCACTCTCTCAATACAATACCCAGATCTGTTTGGAGCTATGCTCAACAAAATCTACAAAATTCACACTGAATTTAGACACATCTGCAATGTTACATTCACCTTACTATATGCACAAAACCAAATAAGTAGACAACTACTTTAGCTAGCGAGTTTTACAAAACCGTCCCATAAACCTATGGGTCAAAAATTCCACCCATATGAGAAAATCACATTGCACAGTATATTGGGCACATTTTTTTAGGCCAATTTTTTTTTCTTGGGACCCGAATCGGTCCCGAACCCCGAGAAGACAAGCGTGGAAAGTGTACAAGACTATTAGTGTACACCCTTCAACACTTTCTCACATGAAAACAAGCTCCACAACCTAACAGTCAACCTAACAATTGGCCACGAAATTATTTCCCTCATGGATGGATTTTTTGGTTATAATCAAATCCTTGTTGCCTTCCAACAATCAACACAAAAATTATTTCATTACCCCTTGGGGAACCTTCTATTATTGTTTCATGTCATTTGGTCTTAAAAATGCAGGATCTACCTACCAACGTGCCATGATGTACATTTTTCATGACCTCATCCACAAGATTGTCGATGACCTTTTAGGAAAGCCCAAATCATGGAAAAACCATCTTGACATCCTCAAATCAATCTTCACTCGTCTCATCCAATATTGTCTTCATCTTAATCCTACAAAATGTGTTTTTGGTGTCCTCAGGAAAATTTTAGGATTCATCATATCTATATGAGGCATTGAAGTTGGTCCAAAGAAAGGTTAGAGCAATCATTAAAATTCCTCCACCATCAAATCTTAAACAATTGTGTAGCCTCCAAGGTAAATTGTAGTCAATTCAATGTTTCATATTGTAACTTTCCAATCATTGTCAACCATTTCATCATCTGCTCCACAAAGACATAGATTTTTATTGGGATTTCAATTGCCAGAAATCCTTTAATGAAATCAAAAATTATTTATTATCACCTCATGTTCTTACTCCACCTCGTGAAGGGGGTCGTTTTACCTATACATATCCACTTGAACATGCTCTAGGAGTTATGCTCACCCACCGTGATAATCAATGTCATGAACAGGTTGTATACGACATTAGTCACACACTTCAGAGTATGAAACACGCTACACTAAACCTGAAAAATTATGTTGTGTGTTATTATTTTCCACCTCTAAACTTTGACATTATCTTTTTAATCACAAGACATATGTCATCGTCATCTTAAGCCACTTAAAACCATGCACTCTAAACCTTATCATAATGATCGCATAACTTGATGGCTTATTCTCATGATTGAATTTGACCTCAAAATCATATCTTAAAAATCTATTAAAGGTCAAGACATTACAGATCAACTCGTTGATGCACCCCTTCTAGATAATCAATTCCCTCACAAATACTTTCTCGATGAATCCATCAACAACATCAATGAATCTGAATTTATCCTCGTTAAAATGACTCTCTTCTTCGATGGTTCTAAATTCCAAGAAGGGGGAGGAGCGAAGTTGTTATCATACCTCCCTAGAATATTCCACTTCTGTTATCATTCAAACTTAACTTCGAATGTACTAATAACATGGTATAATATGAATCCTTAATCATGAGTCTAAATACTACTATTCTCTTAGGTGCCCACATCTTGGAAATCTATAGGGATTCACAACATGTTATCATTCAAGTTAAAGGACAATATCAATGTAAAAATGAAATTCTCCAAAAAAATAAGGTTATTGTTGACTTTCTCCTTAGGAAATTTGATCATTATACCATTCAAACTATTCCATGATCTTCTAACATGATTTACAGACACTATGGCATCTCTTGGATCCCTCATTCCTTTAGAAATGGAAAAATCAAAGGATAACACTAAGATGTTTGTAGTCGTTCAATGTTTGGATCATCCTTCACATCAAAATGAGCTTCCTCCTATTAATGTCATTGACATAATAATCCACCTGATCTATGGTACACTCAAATATATGATTATCTTTCCAAATGTAAACTACCATTAGACTTATCACACGGTGCTAAATGATCATTTATTCAATGCATCACTCGCTTTATTATCATAGGTGGTATTCTTTATAAATATAGATTTGATGGTATACTATTACGATGTCTTAAATCACATGAATCAATCAAAGCAATCGAAGAAGTCCATGATGGCATCTGTGGTGGTCACTTCAGTGGAAATGCCATCGCTAAATGTGTCATATGGCTAGGGTATTATTGTCCTACCATCACCAAATATTTTTGTGCATACATAAATAAATGCATCAAATTCTAACTCCACTCAGATATCATTCACATTCCTAGTCAAGCATTACAACCCGCTCAGGACTTATGGCCTTTTTCTCAATGGGGGTTAGACCTCATTAGTGCTATCAATCCTAAATCATCCCAACAACATCATTCCATTATCACAACAATTGAATAATTTACTAAGTGGGTTAAACCATCCCTTTAACCTCAACAAAATTAGGGCCTATCACTAATTTCATATATCAAAATATCATATGTTGTTTTGGTATCCCACACAAACTCACCATGAGATAATGGAAAATATTTTTAAAATAAAGAAGTTAAAAATATATGTGATACGTTCAACATCAAACTCAATTTCTCATCACCATATTATCCTCAAGAAAATGGATAGGTTAAGGCCTCTAACAAAACACTTAATAAAATCCTTATGAAAATAGTAGACAACACAAGAAGGAATTAGCATCTCCAAATCTCATTTTCTATCTAGGATTATCAAACTAGCATCTACACACTTACGGGTGATATACCCTATTCACTCGTGCCTATGGCTCGAGAGGTCATCCTATGTCTTAAAGTCCAAATCCCATCACTTTGTGTATCTCTCAAAGATTTCATTCATGATGATGAATATCGCCATGATCACTCGGCACAACTTGAATTGTTAGATGAAAAACATTTAGCATCCCTCGAACATCATCAAGTCTATCAAGAACGTGCTAATAGAGCATATAAAAAACATGTCAAAGAGCATGACTTTAAAATTGGTGATCTTATGCTTAAAAAATCAAAATGTCATTACATTATAACAGAGTAAACGTGGAAATTTTTCCCCCAATTGGATTGGTCCATACATTATTACTCATAAGTATGGGTCAAGAGTGTATCATCTCGCTTCACTTGATGGGGAACTTGAAAAGGAACCTCTAAATGCCTCATACTTTTGACCTTTCTACTATTAAATAATTGATATTCATTACATCTAAATCCTATCACTCCATCATATCATTGTAAAAAATATAAGTATGTGATTATCCATGACATCCTAAGTACACATTAAAGATGAGCACCATGGTTTTTTTCATCACATCCTTTATCATTACATCCATCCATTATGTACTAACTGAAAACATGATGTGGGGCATGTGTGTGTAGGTCATGTACACATTTTATCCCCTCCTTAAAATGGTTTATTAGGGTCTTGCCCTCGGCTCAAAAATATATGGAAGCTCCTCTTATCAAAATATCAAAATATAATAGATTGATCCCTTGAAGGATAGTTATTCACAAGTCTAAATCATTATCAAAAATATAAAAAGTAGATTGATCCCTCGAAGGACAGCTACCATTCAAAATTAAGGAGCAAACCCTCAAAGGATAGCCATCTTGTAAAATCTAAAATTCAAAAATGTAGACCATACCCTCGAAGGATGGATACTCATGAAAAAGGCTTCCCACATTGATCATCCTTAAAAAATACATCAATATGAAAAGCATCCAGGAGAGCTTCCCACATTGATCAACTTTCCCATTTATAACAAGTTTCCCACCATAATCAGTTTTCTTCAAAATAATATGTAAAAGTTGGGGCATTTTCCCTATGAACCCATTGAAAAAGAGATCCCTTTCTCCCACATCATCCTACATATACAAAATCCATTTGTCATCCTAGAAAAATACATTCACTCAAGCCCACATTTCTATCATGATTTGTGTAACTACTCATTGATAATCTTATTTAACGTTTGATAAGGCTACAAGTGTAAGTGTTTTAACATTTTTCAAAACCTATCACGTATATATCAAATCCATAGTGGGGAAATCATTTCATTTTTACCTCATTTTATTTAGTTACATTTTTATATTCCATATTTTAGGGTCACATTTTAAATTCATTTGAATCAATTAAACATTTGACCACACTTAATCATATGTAACCATACTTTTAATATCCATCAAAATCCATCTAAAACACTAACATATTTCAAGTGAAAATATACAACATATAACACACGTAAGTAAAAATATAATATTGTTGGTCCGAAAAATTGTCGGTTAGGCGAGTGTGGGGAAATAGGCCAACGGTGTTGGGCATAGCCCCTCTTTGAGATAGATAATGTGTGGCGGTTTATTGCTAATCTATCAAGTAGGAATCATGCAAATCTCCACTATTCTAACTTCGGGGTTTGGGATCTCATCCCGGTAGAGGTAGTTCAACTATGAACAAAAAGGTAGGAGGGTAGATCTACGAAGGAAGAAAGAAATGAATTCCAAGACAGTAAAGGTCGAAGGTTTACGCTTTGGGCTAGTAGTAAACAGAGCCAAACTTACTTGCATAAACAATTAAAGTGATATTGATGAACATATGACAATAGTAGGAATGAATCCAATAGAATAAAAACATAGATCTAACTTAAGAAAGATCTGATGTAAATAACACATACATTAAGCACAAAGTCTAAACATATGTATTAATATTTCTTCTGTTACAAGAAAACACAAAGTCTTTCTCTCCTCACTTCTCTTTTCATACAAAAATTTCCACACCCTGAATACAACAAGTATTCAAGTATTTATAGAAGGAGAAGAAGAAAGAAGACAAAAGCAAACCAACCACTATTTACAAAATATCTTACAAGATATTTACAAAATATCTAAAAAGTCAAAAGTTGACTTTGGGCAAGTTTTTGGATGACAACATCCCATGGTGCAACATGGATGAGGTCATCATAAATGCCAACATGCTTTTTAAATATTTTACAAAAATGATCAATGGATCCCAAGAAGAAGAAACTACTCTTCATCATCTCTCTGCTCGAACTTGGTATCCTGCTTTTGATCAGGAGAGTCGATGTGACACTGCGCTCGATATTCCATAAACTTGCTGATCATTGCTTGAAGTTGATCATGATCTGGACCTTTAAAATGGTTATCAATGACTTCACAAGTTTCTTTCTCATTCTTGAGCTTGTCAGGTAATTCGGCAAAAGTTTCGCATGAATCGATCAAAAAGCCAATGAAGTCACGGTAGGCCAAGAGGTTATTGATTGATTCTCAGTCGAAAGTGACCTCTGGTGCCAAACCTTGAGTGACGATAGCCTTGAAGCCTTTGGAATGTATCATCTACTTCTCTCAAGTTGTATGATTCACTGAGCATTTCTGGAGCCATTTTTGTAACTGTTTGCTCCATGTTGTATCGTGCATCCAGAGCTTCATCCTTGATTTTATCTATTCTCTCCAAGATATATTCCATTTGATCAACCTAGTAATCTAAAGTGATGAGAGCTTTATTATGTGCACGCGAGTGATCGATAACCTTGAATTTCGATAGGTTGTCAGCTGAGCAATCAACCATGGCTTGAAATGTTTCATGCTGCAACCTGGCATTATCCAATTCTTCAGAGAGGGAACCTGCTACTGCTTATAGCTCCTTATTTGCTTGAGTTATATCTTGGTAGAGCACTATGAATTTCCCAATCATTTCATGACCATCCCTAAGGATCCGCTCGATCTAGGAGGATACTACTACACCTTGTTCACCAATCTTAACATATTCATTTATTTTATCCTGACTGAGAACTTCAATGGGTTCGGCGGCAGTCACAGGAGGAGCGTTGCCCATTTTTTGCAATGCTTGGAGGAGATGTTTGTTTTGTTCCTTGAGTATTCTCTTCTCCTCTTTTTCTTCCTGGAGCTTCTTACGTGCATGTGACTTCTGACAAAGAGCATCTACTACAGACAAGGCTTCCCCTCTTTTCTTTTAGAAAAGCAAGTTATCACTTTCTGCCTCTTGGTTCCCTTCTTTGGAATGATAGAGAAATCCATGGCATGATGGGAACCTTTCTCTTATGTTGGCCCATATGGTCAGAAATCCAACTAGGACTTATGGGAGTAGGAGTAGAGGAAATAGAAGAAGAAACAGGAGTGAGAGGGGGAGCAACTATAGAGGCCTCATGGAAGTACATCGAAACACTTGGTGGTGGCATTGACAAGGAGTCTAATGCACCACTGCTTGTGGGGCCTAGGGTTACTACAGGAGAAGAGAAGGACATGGAAACGGAAGGGATCTACAATTGGATGGAGGGAATACTGTGGGAAAGATCCATGAGAGAGGAGACTATGGAAGAGGTGGGAGATGGAAGGGAGGAAGGGAGAGGAGAAGATACATCCATAGGAACAGATTCTTGAATGACATGAGGAGGAGAAGAAATGGAATAAGGAACGCGTTTGGGTACCTCTATAATTTTAGTTATGATAACATCCTGGGTGGATGTATCCATTAAAACCTCTGTTGTTTCTTCTTCTTTACCTGGAGATACCAGGTCGATTACTTTCTTCTCGAAGTAGAAGGAAGGCCTTCAGGAGCTTCTTCTTGTCTGCTTGATTCACCCTCCTTGTCTTTTCCTTTTCCTTTTGGCGCTTAGGTCTGTCTTGGAGGTGCTCTACCTGAAGGAGAAGTAGTGAAATCAACTCCGAGGTAGGTGAGACCATTTTGTTTGCACCAATGTTCGGTGCACTACAACGTGGGCTTAACCCTTTCCTGAATGGTTTTCGGTGCTTTGGCTTTGTCGATCTCTATGAATGGCCAATCATCTCCATATGTGTCAAGGTAGACCTAATCAACTTCTTGATCAGTCTCTTGGAATTATTTTGGGACGATGGCTACGCCATAGTGGATGATTTCCTCCAGAGCTAGTCGGGAGTGATCCTTTTTCCTGATGTCTATCTCATGTGTCAGGTCAATCCAAATGTCCTTGATCTCGGGAACATGGATGGGATCAATTTTTACCTTTGGGAGGCAACTCTGGCAGTCGAATGTCAACCTTGCTTTAGGAAGTTGTGTTCAAATTCAGCAGCAGCTCGGCAAGCATACATCTCTTGTGCTTTGGCAAGTGTGGGGCAGGTGTATCAGCCAACTGTAGGGGGAATGGGGTTCCTTCTTTCTCTTTGTGCACTTCTCATGGTAAGTGATCAGCTGCCTTGACAATTCTAGCAGGATCAACTTTGGCCCTGAAAACCTTGGCAGCTTCATTGGCTCTCCCTCAAAATTTACAACCCTGAGGTATGTGAATGTGGTGAATTGTGTGAAAACGCTCCCCATTTCTTTGTGGCAGCAATCACACTTAGGTTGGTCGACCATGTCTCATGTTTGGCCTTAGCAAGCGATTACCTCATAGAAGAAGGCATCATTAATTTTGGAGAATTGGGAGATGTTGGCCTCGAGCTTTAGCTCTAGGTAGAACTCATATATTTTGACTTGGGGCCATACCCCATTTCAAGCTAACCCTGCGAAATCCCTTGCTTAGCATGCAATGTATACAACGTAGGAATTCATGTAGAACTTCCTAGTTGTTAGAACTTGTTGAGCTACTGGGAGATGGTGTCACTGATGATTTGCCCACCCAAAAAATGCTAGTCGGCGATTCTTTCTCGGGGTCTTCAAATAGCTCAAAGCATCCATTTGTGGAAATAATGGGCATCAGGGAGCCCAAACACTCTATTTAAGAAGGTGATTGTATCACTCAACTCCTCATTGAAGTCACTACGGTGGATGGTTTGGGGCCATCTTCTCACCTGACTTCTTGTTCTTTAGATAAAGCTCATTCATCATCTGCATGCATTTATCCTCATTATCATCCTGGCCTTCTTGCAGTCTTCGAGACTTATCTCTACATATTATGCTGTGATGAGGAATGCCCAGGATCATTTCAAAGTGACGAGCTATGAGGTCAATGATGGTCTGCTGCTCTTTATTTTCGACACATCTAGTGTCTTTGTTATAGCATCGGGAAACCAACATAATAAATTCATTAGTTACAACACTTCTTTGGCAAATTTAGCTACAAAGTGCAAGACACTGTCCACCAATTTTTTCATCCACGGGCCACTGCTTGCCTGGTTGGTTCTCACCCAAAATCATCCATGTCAATATGTCCTAGCTCAGAGTCTCTGATGTCAAGGTTGCACTTTGCATATGAGTCAGGCATTCTGACTCTCTAATACTTATACTTCATCTCTTGTTCTGACTGCTTAGCTTTAGCTTTAGCTTTAGTTGGTTTCTTGCTTGATGAAGACATGTGTGAGCTCAAGGATGGATGTTGTTGTTCTGTAAGAAGAATCAAGGAGGTCCAACATAGAAGAGCCATGTCAACCATCATGTTATTCATAATGAAATCTTGCAGAATGAAGAACAAGTAATTATAAGGCTTAGGGTGCAAGGCGCAGGTTCACAACATGCTGCAGAGGCTTAAAATTATTGGGTGCACTTTCTGGGGTGTTGACATGAGTAAAAATGCACTCAATGTTTATAGGAGAAAATTTGCGCCAAGTAGAAAGGGCGTGGTTTTCTATGGATGTTAACATGCAAATTTTGGCGCCAAAGGGTAAAGTGCATTTAGGAAGGTGTCAACATGAGGAAAATTGTGCTTGGTGTTGACTTGGGAAAAGTTGTGCCAAGTTTAGAAAGGGCGCAATTTTGTAAGGTGTTGCATGAAAAGTTTCAGCACCAAGGATAAGGTGCGGGGTGCGGTTTTGCAGCACACAACATGGCATGTTGATGTTATGGAAGTGGCGCCAGCACCTCATGAAAATCTGCTAAGTGCTCTTTTTGGCTAGGCGCGGAAAAGGTCTTGTTACATGGTTTTAAAATGCGCCTCAGTGCAAGTTTGGAATGTGTAACGTGGAAAAACAGTGTGCCAAGGAGTTTTTACATATTAACATCCCATGGATTTCTTGATTTGGATTTGATGGCTAGAGAGATATTTTTTGTAAGGCAGCATGCAGATAAAGATGATTTTTGGGTTTCTTCGGAGCGAGGGTCTTCAGATTTACAGATCTGGAAGGAGAGGCAAAAGGGATTTCAGCTGGTTTGATAATTTATTAGGTGTGTTTCTTTAGATTTTATCTTTTCTACACCAACCCTAATACCTAACACAACAAAAACAAAAACAACAACAAGGAGAGGAGCCACTTACCCAGATTTATAAAAGACGAGGAACGACGTGGGATCCACAAGCTCAAAAATATCATGCGGGGGTGACAAGGATGGCTGACAAGCGCAAAGAAAACACTTTTTTCAATTTTTAATTCATGAAAATGACAGGTGTCGGGCACCTATTTATAGAAAAATGGCATTTATTACTTCACCAACTTCTTTTGGCACACTTTTTAGAGCGTTGACACGAGTGAAAATGCGCCTTAGCGCAATTTTATTGATGTTGACATGAGTTTTCCAGCACCTTAGCGCACATTTCGGATGTCAACACAATATTTCCAGCACCTAGGGGTATTTATAGGGGTGTAATGTTTTGGATGTTAACATAATAATGAGTGCACTGAAGGATTTAAAGGGGGCACAGATTTTGGTGTGTCAACACAAGAAAAATTGCCCAGTGCAAAAAGGGGCGTAACTTTAGTCATGTCGACATGAAGATGGGTGCGCCGAAGTTTTCAACAAAAGTGACTAAGTTTCGCAACATCCAGATTTTTGAAAGGAAGTTTTGGGGCATTTCGAACATTATCAAACTCCCTCGGGGCCAAAAAAAAAATTTTGGTATAGTTACTTGCAAATTGCCCTCGTCAATTTTACAGGATAACAAATATAAGCCATAAAAACTCATTATCATATATATACCAAAGTTTGGTATACATTGTAATCAATGTCCCAAAAAAATCAATATATATCATCATCATACAAAAATGGGCTTCTATGAGCCTATGTCATCATATACATCAGAATCAACTAGTAAAATCTACATCTCTAAGTGTCATACTAGCACTTCCCTCTCCTCCTGGGGCATGTGTGCCCCCAACAACATCTCGTATCTCCAATCCCTCCGGGAGCACTCATTGCCACAATCTCACCCTCGACTCCTCCCTCACCATCATCCATTCTCTTCGGCCTCTAAGGTGGTTATCCCATGCTCATTGCACTCGCACTAGGCCTTGTCGTTGTTGTAGACACCCCTTGGGAAGCCAAGTGATCTACATATAAAGTGGGGTTAGGGTAGTTCTTAATGATCAAATCAATGTAATAATCTCCGATTCGTGTCTCTCTCTCCCTCCACTACATCCTTCTTGGTCATCGCTCTTTGTAATAACTACAGCTACATCATCATCACCCTCATCCTCCTCACTGAAACCGCTTGTGCTCACCCTCTATTTGAGAAAGCACTTGTATCACCATCTACGCGACCCTCTATACCACTTGGGCTCTATCAAATATCCTCAAAGAAGGAACCCACCATGTAGAATACTGGGTAACCCCGCATAATCAATCTGTATAACATGTCTCTCCTCATTGGGGCATGTAGACCCTAGTAACTCATCAATAACAATGTGTCTCATCACCTCCCCGGAGTATCTATATTTGTATCCTCCCACATGTACCGAACGGACTCATCGGGGACCCCCGCACCAATCCAAAGCGCTCCAAACATGATCAAAACAAAGCAACTCATGGTCACCTATTTTGCGTTCACGAAGCCACATAGGCTTTGCAGAGAGCAAGTAAATCTTGAGGATACTCAGGCCAGGTAGGTAAATCCAAATAAGGCCTCCATATGACATCTCCCACCTGTAATCCAGATAATAAATCTCTATAAAACCATGTCCTCCTCTTCTTCACACAACCCCTGTCTGATCTCCATCTCATAAAACTAGGGTGTTGATCACCAATGGTCCATGGAAAACCTATTGGTCGAGCAACGAAGATATGCTCTAGGCCCAAGCCTATAGAAGAAAATCAACGTTAATCCCATACCTCTTATGGGCCTTCTAGGATAAAAATCTCTCGAATGTCTAAGCAAATAGGGTAGGTCCGTACTCAAAAAAATTACGATGCTCCATCATCCATGGGAAACAATCACCTCTTGAATTTGGAAGCATATAATAAATGATGGCCATCATCAGCATGGTCATCCATACACAACCCTCTCTCTCGGATGAATAAACACGACCATAACCAAAATCTCGACACATATCCGATGTCTCTAACCTCCTCCCCATATAATCTCGTCATCAGACCATCTCTCTTTTCCTTAGTAATGGTGTACACCACCTCCCCATGAATAGGTAGTCTCAATATGTGGTGAACATCCTCTAGGGTAATGGTGATCTCTCATGTGGGAAACTAGAAAGTGTTGGTGGAAAATTTCCACCTATCTAATAATGTTAGTATCAAGATCGGGCATCGTGGATCAATTTGTAGTATATCATAGCACTTTGAAATGTGACCTCTACATGAGCCCAACCATCATTTGACATATCAGTCCTCACATCCTCTAAAATCAATGGAATGCGGTTGCAAATGGACAATTTGGCATCCACCCGCAAACTTGAACAAACCAAGAATCAATATGATCAATAAATATGTCAATAACATATCAAAATCAATAACATCAACATCAATCCCTTATACTAACAACATTTAAAACATCCAAGACTCTTACTCCATTCATCAAAACTGCACAAAAACATAGGTAAATCACCAATGATTTTATTGTATTGCTAATGATCACATCAATTGCTAGGGCATATGTACACCCCAAAAATGACCATGAAAGAGTAAAACTACCAAAAATCACACAAAAACAAGAAAAATTTGACTTACCTCTACTATAGGTGGCTTCCTATTCCTCCCTGGGGTGGTCATCTCGATCGAATCACTCAAAATCACCCAAATTCTCCTCCCCAATCCATTTTATCCCACGGTTAAAATGAACAATAAACTGTAGGGCTTGGGTATTTATATTCATGTAGCCATTTTTATGCCCTCTCAAAGAATAAGGAAATCCCATGTGCGTCGGCCTATCACCCAGTGGGCGCTAGGTGCTCACCCGAGGCACACGTGGGCGTCGAGCCCCTCCTTTATGTGAGTTGTGTGAGAATGCATTAGTTATGACAGAAACTTAAGTGAAGAGACTGGAAATGAACCATACATTCATCTTAGAGCTCAGAATGGCTTCTAGACCAATGTATTCATTCAGATAAGAAAATCATTACAGAATATAGATCTGAATCATAACATAAGGGAAATACACAGGGGTTTACACCCACTCATGTGAAACATATATAAAACCGATCCATATAGATGTAAGAAAAAATGGAACCACACATATATTCATATTAAGTATGTTGATAACCACATTACATTAACTGAGGAAATCACAAATTCATATAATAGTGCAAACCAATGTCATGCATTGGAACTGGACTTAAGCCCTTCATAAATACAAAGAAAAATATTCAGACCCATCCTCTTGATGCAACATAATCTTACATATCCTCTAAACCCAACCCATGGAGCTCTCACGGTATTTCGCATGGCTTCACATTTCTTCAATTCTCAATCTCTCTATATATCCCTCTTCTTTTTTTTTTCTATCAGTGCTTGCATAAATAGCTTTAGCAAGCACCGCCATGCCTTTCTCGAAGTTGTAGATTGCTTGTCATGGGTCCAAGTGGTCCTCCATGAGACCATGCTCCTTGAGATGTGAGCTCTCCATCCTTCTCCATGATGACCTTCTAGAATCTTCTATTACAAGGTATATTCCTTTCGTGTGTACCAAGTGTCCAGGTTTGCACCTTATCCACTCCGCATGCACAATTGGGTCATGCTTTCCTTGTCCTACCCGATATGCCAAATATGGCTAAGTCCCTAATCCCTTTCTCGCCTTGCGTGCACGCATGCCAGCTGGTTCTTCTAAATCCTCCTAAGAACATGTCATGTGCACTTTTACCTTATGCACCCTTCTTCAAATAGGCCTTACACGCCCACGCGCCTTTTTGTACTTGTTGTATATATCTTCCCCAGGTAGATATAGACAAGCAGAAGATTCTAGAGATCAAAGAAGCTCAAATCCCAGGCGCACGAAGTGGGCACACGAAATGAGTGTCGACAATGAAATGTATGCACCCTTGGTGCACAGAAGTGGCGCACAAAAATGAGTGTCGAAAATGAAATGTATGCACCCTTGGCGCACAGAAGTGGCGCACAGAAATGAGTGTCGACAATGAAATGTATGCGCCCTTGGCGCACAGAAGTGGCGCACAGAAATGAGTGTCGACAATGAAATGTATGCGCCCTTGGCGCACAGAAGTGGCACACAGAAATGAGTGTCAACAATGAAATGTATGCACCCTTGGCACGAAGTGGCACACAGAAATGAGTGTCGACAATGAAATGTATGCGCCCTTGGCGCACTGAAGTGGCGCACAGAAATGAGTGTCGACAATGAAATGTATGCGCCCTTGGCACACAGAAATGGCGCATGACACAGAGTGTCAATAGGGTAAATGGTGTGCCCTTGGCACACGGAAGAGGATGACGACACACACATGAATGCACCCTTGGCGCACCTTCAAGAGGTGCAACATTTTGAGCGCTGACAGGAAGCAGACCCTGGCACAGATATTCAGATGGCCATAACTTTTGACTGGGAGCTCGGATTCATGCAAGGTTGGACTTTTCGGAAAGCTTACGAGGTCCTCTATCCAACTAAAACTGGATATATTTAATTGGGTGAGAACAAATTCTTAAAAATTCAAAATATAGTTCGCCACTTTTGGGTTCGCTGGGTTCTCACCTACCATCATTATGAGATGAGTTAAGTGCATTCTGGAGGTGGTTGGGGCAGATTTCGATTTCCTCTCTCTTTTCTCTCTCATTCTTCCTATAAATTGTAAGGAGGGGCTTCTTTCTAAAGGTTGGACATTCTTGTTTTGGCCTCTCCCTTCTTCTCTTTGGCAGGTGGAGTTGTGGAGCTCAAACCTCCCATTTGGAACTGTAATGCAACCTTTGCCTATTGGCATTTTTGCAGTGTATTGTATCAAACCTTCGGAGCAAATAAATGCATGACTGTGGATGTTTCTCAACCCTCTATGTGTTTCATTTTGCATCCTCCTAATCTTTCACTGTGAATATGTTTATCCGTGCATGATATTGCATTGCATTTCTATGGTTTGTGTTTATTGGCAAAACATATGTTCTTCATTCCTCGGTGCATCACCTCCGTAGTTTAGGTTTTATTTTTATGCATTCTCTACCCTGTCTCCTTGGCAAGTTAGATTAGGTTTTTGGTAAACCCTCTACGTTTATTCGTGCATCTGAACAGAGGAATAGGAGCCGGCCTTCATCCGGAGAGCTTTTCCGATTTCGCGAGGTCCCACACTTGGGAAAAGCTCCATGTTGTGCAATCGCACTGAGAGTCTCAACCGATCGCGTTGTAGAGTCCCAGGGGTGCTGCGTTTCGACACCAACAGTTTTGGCACGCACTGGTGGGACCAAGAGGTCATTCTATGAAGATTTGAAGGAGTTTTCGTGAAATTCGGACTAAGAAATTGCAGTTTTAAAATTTTGGATTTTTGCTTCTTCCAGGCTGAACTCCGAAATCATTTTTCAAGGGCTTAAATTGCTCAAAACAGCCGAATTTTCACCGGTTGGTAGATCTGAGGGTAATCTTCAAAAGGGTATCTTTGGTTTTTTGAGATTTTGATTTTCAAAATTTCATGTGTTTTGGATTTCGAGTTTTCGGGGTCCGACAACATCAAAGCAGACCCAACAGTCATTTTGGGTTTTGGGGGATGCATTGCATGGTCCTATTCCCGACAACAAAGTGATTTTGGGTTTTGAGGGATGTCGGACATGTTCCAAGTTCCGACACATAGCAATTCAGGTTTTGTGAGTTGCATCGCATGACCTGAGTTCCACCTGTACCTTTCGGGGATCCGCAGCTGCATAAAGCATGACATGAGTTCCGAATTGAAGACTACATCCTCCGGGTCCTTCAAATTTTTAATCTCTATTTCAACATTGCCAGGTTTGGTGTGTAACTTGGCAAAATCTAGCCTTTTAGAGGCATATTCAAAAGCACATCTGGCGACTCCATCTGATCAGTAACCCATTTCTCTGAGTTGCAGACCCGTTTCCATTCATTTCCATCCATCTTTCTTTCCATCTCTTTCATTCTTTTCCATTCCATGAAGTTGTGCAACCATGACTTCTTTTCCATCATGGAATTCACATTTCCAACAACAGCAAAGTTTCCCACCTCCAACACGTTTTACAAATCCTCCAGATCAGCATGCATACTCATATGAACAGCAGTGCCAAAGTCAGTTTGGCAATGGAGCCTTCCAGAGCAAGAGTATGCATATAACGAGAACAATCAGATGCAAGATGCTGGTCTGTTGGAGAAAATCCAAAAGATGGAGGTAAACATGGTGCAATCTAGGGCTCAGGCACAAATGAAAGCATTTGGAATCGGTTGTGGAGCACCCTGTCCATGGGTGGGACCTTTTCCAAGGCATTACAGCCCTCAGGAGAAACTTGACTTCATGATTGCAACGCTACCTTTGCTTGCAAAGTGGATCGAAGGAATAGAGGTGTATGAGAGGAGTATTCAGCAACCTTGTCAATGGGTAAGCACACCATCTCATGCCTTTTTGTTTCCTCTTTCCAAATCTGTCCCATTTCAGCAGTGTCAAGTTTCAAACTCTCCATCTGCTGTCCCAAGTGTTGAATCCATTTCTCCACCCCCTAGTCTTCCACCTCATCTCGATTCTTCTTTCCTTTTCCCTTCCAAACAGTCATCCCCTCCACAAAAGCTAATAGAAATACCCCTCCTCCAAAGAAACAAGAGGTTTCATTGCCTCCACCACCACAAAAAATTGTAAAACCAGTTGAGGTACAACCCATCCCTCCTCTTGCATTCCCAACTCCATGTGGGGAAGAAGAAATTGCAAAAATCAGTCATCAAGGACAGCAAGAGGAAGAGCCAGGAAAAGAAGAAATGATTAAGAGCTTAGTAAGTTTGGCTCTTAAATTTGGAATTGAGAAGATCCCTCTGCTGGTAAAGCCTACGGAAGAGGCTAAGGTAGAAACCATGGTGGCCAGGACTGATTTTGTTGCGGCAGAAGAAGAGCAAAACGAAGGAGCAGATCAGCAATCCGCTTGCTCAGAATGTAGTGTCCATGTTGACACTCTATTTGAAGGGAATGCTGATCTAATTCAAGTTGCACAATCAGCCATAGAGGAAGAAAACTCTGAAGGAGATCTTGCAGCCCCAACTTGTCCTCTAGGGCAGCAGACTGAAGAGTTTGACTTGACAAACTTCATGCTAGAGGAAGAGTTATATCAAGAGCAAGATTTCCTTCAAGTAGTAGAGGCGGGAGAAGCTGCTCCAAAGGCAAAAGAAGAGGAGCACATCCTAGTTGTGGAGGAGAAAAGTGCAGATCCAAGGGGTTTGAGCACAAAGCAGGCTACAGGAGAACCTTCAGTTCTTCTTTCTACTTCACCTCTCCCAAGTTATAGTACTGAAGAGGAGTTTGATCTCTCAAACTCAATATTGGAGAGTGAAGGAAACCATGGTGGTCAAGTTGCAGATCAAGAGGACACCATGGGAGAAGTTGAACATGAGCAGCAGGACAGCAATGAGGCAGTTTACCTGTCAGATTTGGAGGACTGTTTTGATGGAGAAGAGCCGGTTGAGTTTCCACCATTCTCTCTTTCATCATCCACATTCCAAACACTAGAGCCTGCTGTCATGAAGGAGAACATTCATTTGCAGCAGCCTGCATCTTATAACAGCTCTTTGGAATCAAAATTGGAAGGTTTTAATCTTTCATGTTCTTCATTGGAGGAAGAGAAAGGACAAAGGAATTTCACCATTTCTTCCACACCATCCATTCTGGAAGGTCTACAAGAAGACTCCATTCTTGGGGTTGAAAATCAGAGCTATGGGCATATCGAACGGATCAGACCTTGCCCAATCAGGTATTTGGCTTCATTGGAGCCAAAGGAGAAGCCACAACCAGTCATGCTTGCTTCTAAGCATGAGGGTGAACTACAAAGTACCAAGGATCAGCTGCCATACCTCTCCAATCCAAATGCAGAGCAACTAAAAGAGGTATTGGATTTGTTTTCAGTTGACACCTTGATGATTTGGGTAGAAGACCAGCTTCTTGTTGATTTTCCACTCATCCAATCAGCCATACTCAGCTCCAAATCATTTGCATGGCTGCCAATTTTGAAGAAAGGAAGCTATTTTGCACAACCAGTTGCAGGGTTTGTTTAGCTTGCCTTTGCTTCCAGTTAGAATAGAGTAGGTAGGTTTGCTTTCAGCAGAAGAAGTGCTTGTGCACACTCTACATGTTCCATTTGGAGCATGTATGATTTTAAGTTCTGTACATCATTTTTGGTGTTGCTGGTTTTGCTCTGGCACAGTTCATTTCAGTGGCATTTTGGTGAGAACAACTCTAAGTTCAATGGGTTTCAAGTGGCTCAGAGGGGAGTTTTCAGATATCAGGTTGGTTTCAGGTTATTGCTTATGACTCCATGCCCAATGGATCGCTAAAAGGCCATTGATCTTCTACCTAGCAGGCAGGTAACCCCGTGAGTCGCCAAATTGTTGTATATATCTTCCCGGGTAGATATATAGACAAGCGAGAAGATTATAGAGATCAAAGAAGCTCAAATCCCCGGTGCACGTAAGTGGCACACGAAATGAGTGTCGATAATGAAATGTATGTGCCCTTGGTGCTGAAGTGGCACACGTAAATGAGTGTCGAAAATGAAATGTATGCGCCCTTGGTGCACTGCACATAAATGGCGCACGAGAAATGAGTGTCGACAATGAAATGTATGCGCCCTTGGTGCCTGAATGGCACACAGAAATGAGTGTCGACAATGAAATGTATGCGCCCCTTGGCGCCTGAAGTGGCGCACAGAAATGAGTGTCAACAATGAAATGTATGCACCCTTTGGCGCACGTGATGGTGCACAAAAATGAGTGTCAACAATGAAATGTATGCGCCCTTGGCGCAGTGAAGCGCACGAAATGAGTGTCGATAATGAAATGTATGTGCCCTTGGCGCAGAGAAATGGTGCATGACATAGAGTGTCAATAGGGTAAATGGTGCACCCTTGGCACATGGAAGAGGATGACGACACACACATGAATGCGCCCTTGGCACACCTTCAAGAGGTGCAACATTTTGAGCGCTGACAGGAAGCAGACCCTGGCGTAGATATTCAGATGGCCATAACTTTTGACTGGGAGCTCGGATTCATGCAAGGTTGGACTTTTTGGAAAGCTTACGAGGTCCTATGTCCAACTATGACTGGATATCTTTAATTGGGTGAGAAAAAATTCTTAAAAATGCAAAATATAGTTCGCCACTTTTGGGTTCGTTGGGTTCTCACCTACCATCATTATGAGATGAGTTAAGTGCATTCTGGAGGTGGTTGGGGTAGATTTCGATTTCCTCTCTCTTTTCTCTCTCATTCTTCCTATAAATTGTAAGGAGGGGCTTCTTTCTAAAGGTTGGACATTCTTGTTTTGGCCTCTCCCTTCTTCTCTTTGGCAGGTGGAGTTGTGGAGCTCAAACCTCCCATTTGGAACTGTAATGCAACCTTTGCCTATTGGCATTTTTGCAGTGTATTGTATCAAACCTTCGGAGCAAATAAATGCATGACTGTGGATGTTTCTCAACCCTCTATGTGTTTCATTTTGCATCCTCCTGATCTTTCACTGCGAATATGTTTATCCGTGCATGATATTGCATTGCATTTCTATGGTTTGTGTTTATTGGCAAAACATATGTTCTTCATTCCTCGGTGCATCACCTCCGTAGTTTAGGTTTTATTTTTATGCATTCTCTACCCTGTCTCCTTGGCAAGTTAGATTAGGTTTTTGGTAAACCCTCTGCGTTTATTCATGCATCTGAACAGAGGAATAGGAGCCGGCCTTCATCCGGAGAGATTTTCTGATTTCGCAAGGTCCCACACTTGGGAAAAGCTCCATGTTGTGCAATCGCACTGAGAGTCTCGACCGATCGTGTTGCGAGAATCCTGGGGTGCTGCGATTCGACACCAACAAGATACTTATCCAATATTTTAGGGGCCCAACATCACCCCACACTACACCTATTCTCTACCCTCGGGAACACCTTCTCAATGAATAAAGAATGATTGTCCTTGAATAGTTTGGAGAAAGAATAAAGGAATGAAGAATTTGGGGAAGAATGAAAGAATGGGGAAACTATGGTTACTTCTGCAAGAGGAGAGGGAAATCCTTTGTCAAGTCTACCTCCAACTTATTCTAGGTATCAACCTTGCTTTGTGCCTATTGATAGAGGTTTCCAACTAAGGTACTCAACTCTTCAAAGCTTATCCCTTCTCCTTGGGTATTCATTGTTTCCACAATCCCCTCCAATTATTTACCCAAATCCTTAAGCGTGTCCATCCTTTGAGTGATTTGGGGATACAACTCCTTCATCCAATTTTTGATTGAGCCCCACAAGGTCTTGATAGCTTCTAATTTCTTCTCAACCTTGGCTAGAATTATGTCGTGTTCCGCCCTATTCCCCTTTTTCTTCTCCTAGAACTCCTTGATCTCTGCTTCATGGGTGGTGACTAGAATTCTCACCACTCTTTCTCTGTCAAGTGTATTTTTCATAAGCAGCCTCAGTGACTTGGGCGGTGGCTTTCACATCCGTGAGGAATTTCTTGTACTAGGAAAAATTTCCACAACCTTCATCTTGTCCTCCTTCTCTTTGTGTATCGATGCCTCCTCTACAAACTCTAAGGCCAATGATCACCTTTCCATTGTGAGGATGCGGGTTAAGTCCTCTAAGCACTCTAGGGTGGATCCATACTTCTACATTGGTGGCATTAGATCTAGATGCTTCAAGAAAATGGCATCTGTGATCATCTCTACTTTCTTGTAAACCTCACACACCCTTTTCTTTTCTTCTTTTAACTCATGCCTTAGTTGTGTGCTCACCAGTTCCTCCCACTTTAAGTCCTTAGTCCTTTCCTTAAGCTCTTCTTCCTTTTTCTCTAGTTCTAACTCAAGGAACTTCACCTTGTCGTTCCTCAAAAAGATTCTGGCTTCCAACTCAACTGAAACCTTATTCAATTCATTGTAGATTTACTCGTCTAATAGCCGCTGAGTGTTTTCCAAGGGGTTGTCACCTATTGACTCTAGTACCTTCATTACTACCCCTTGACTTACTTCAAATTTTGGTTCATCAATGTGGGACTCAAATTCCCAAGAAAGCATTTTCCTCGTCCGAGGGTATGCACCTTCCTCATAAAATTATGTCATAGCCAAGAGTTTCTTTGTTGGTATGGTGCTTTGAAAGCATGCGCGCAACACCTTGTTTGGATCATCAATATAGACCATCCTTCAAACCTATGATGCTTGGGCGCTCTTTGTCCCCATGTGCACGGCCTTAGAAAATCTTATAGCCAAACTAGGATACCCTCCCATGTTGCCATACTCCTTTTATATGCTTTCCTCCTCTACTTCCTTCATCACCAAGTCTGTGTTGCACTCCATCTCTTACTATACTAGGTATTCGATGATATTTGCTACTTCTTTCTCCAAAAACTCATCTATCTTTTCCTTTTTAGGCTTGGGGTCCTTTGTTCTTTTGTAACTTCCTCACTTACCCCTTTGTCCTGAGTATCCTCCTCTTCCTTGTCATTCTTCCTCTTGACAAAGATGTACTCATTTTCTTCTTCCTCTCCCTCCTCCTCCGAGTCATGTACTTCAAATATGGGAGGGCCTTGATTTTCCTCAAGTTCATCATCTTCATCATCATCCCTTTTTCCTCTATAGGCCTCCAAGCTCTCTGTACCCTCTGAGTCATCTTCTTCTGTCACCTTCTACTTCTTTCTGACAGGAGATTTTGCTTCCTTCTCCTCCTCCTCTGGTGACCTCTCCTGAGTGATGGGTTCTTTATGCTCCAGAACTTCTTCCTCTGGAGCTTTTCTTTCACTGGGGACTTCTTCCTCCATGCGTAAGTACTAGGCTTAGAACTTGTTTTCGGCACGCTTGCCATTTGTGTAGCTTGAACACTTGGTGCTTTCTGCACCTCTTCTCTTTCCCTCTTCTTTGGTGTGGGATTCTTTCTTCTTGTGGGGTCCTCAGGGATGGATACATCATTTTCCAAGTATGCACCCTTTTCAAATTTTGTCCTTATGCGAAGGTATATCCTTGTTGCAGCCCTTCTAGCGATTGGAAATGTTACTGGCTTCATCATCTGTATCTCGTGGGAGACATATCTCTCCACGTACACGTGCTTATTAGGGTAAACTAACTTCCTACGTAACTCTCTATGGTCTTGATCCACCTCACTAAGGTCGAACCTTAGTCTCTTGGCCTCTTTGAACCTGTTCACCCTTGCTTATAAGTATTATGCGGTGAAGGAGAAGGGAAGCTTGCACCAGGGGCTCATTGTTTCATTTGTCAACCTAAATCTGCCAATGTAGAAATGTTGATATACCGTGAATTATGCTTCTCCTTTCACGAGCATGGGTAACTACTCTGGAATCCTCCATTCCACCTCGAATGCATCCCTCATGCGCTTGTACCACTTTTCTAAATGCACCTTGTGAGTGGTTGTCATGGTCTCACAAGTATATTTTTGAACCTCTTCGTGGATGAGGGATCCCCTTCTTGGTACTCCCAAATAAACCTTTCTAGCCCATTGGGCACTCGATCTCCGAGAAGACACGAAGAGGAAATTACCAAATAGTATCTTCTTTCCTTCTTGCGCACTACTAATGATTTCATCCATGCAATGAAAGTGGACAATTTTAGATCGTCCCCTCGGATATTTTCGACACATGTTCATCCATGCTTTATTCACTTTGGATTCCATCTCTCTTGATCATTGAGCTTGGTTACCAAGTGCACGGCCATCCTCATCACGGGGTCTAGGATCTCTATGATGTCAAAGTATCACGATCCTTTCTTATAGTCATACACAACAATTGTTTCCTTAATGGCCTCCTTGTCTCTTAGGTCATCATCAATGTTATCCCCCTCATAGATAAGGCCTGTGAACTTGGAAATCAACTGGGGAGTTATGTACATCTTGTGCCCCACGAAGTAAAAATTTTCTTCGTGACGCACGTTATTAGCCATTGATAGAGGCACTCAGGTTTTCCAAAGTAGGGTAATTCGTAAAGTTGCAGTAACCCTACCTTCTCCAATTTAACCTTTACTTCATCACTATAGATGGGCATGCCCTCTGGTGTCCTCTTATTTGTTGGGTGAACCAACTCCAAAGCCATTTATTTTTCTGTCAGTGTTGGTGTGGTGATTATAGTCACTTACAGTCATTTTCTACAAATGAGATTCCCATTCTTTTCCTAGCAATACCCCATCTAAGTATTGCATCTCCACGTACCACTCTTCATTTGTGCTTGCGACGGACATAACCATTTGCTTCCCCTTACCCTTGCCCTTCTACTTTTTAGGTGAGATGGTTTCTTTCTTTGGTGTCATTCTTCTGGTTAGGTTATCACTTCAAAATGTATTCTCCTTACTCTGTTCTACCACTCTATCCAACCCTAATGCTTGATCTTGTAAACAAAACCTCCTTACATTGTGCCCTAGCTGCCAAACTCTAACTGGAACAATTATTCCACAAGATAGCACTTCTCAACAACTCCCTCCACGCTTTGTGTACTCCTTCCCCTCTTGGTTTACTGAGATATATTCTAGTCACGTCCTCTCAGATTTCTTAAATTTTTCTTCACACAAATCACTTTTGGATGCCCTAGTTTATGATAACTCTTTCCACTTTATACATGCAAGGTAAATAATGAAGTTCCCAACTTCATATTTTTAGTTTTTCCTTCTTTCCAGCATTAAATGTTACTTTACCTACCACAGTACTTATCACTAAATATGGATTTTTCCACCAAGTCGGCCTTATATGCCTTCACTTACGCATCCAATCTTATGTGAAACATGCTATAACCTTTTGGTGTGCAAAACAATCCATCTTGACAGAAGACTCTTACGCACATGCCAATAGCGCCAAAGGCACTTCTTACGTCCACCTAAAAAAATTCTCTCTTTACCTCATGTTGTTCCTGCACTTTTTCCTTCTCTGAACATGGTTTCTCTGAAGTCTTATCCTGACACCAACCTTTTTCATCCGCCTCTTCTTTTGTGCACTTCCTTTATCCTTGTGTGCTTTGTATCCATCAACTAGGCAATACACCACAACTTCTACGGTCAGTTCAACTTGTATTATGGGCCTATACTTTGCATCACTCCACCCCACACTAAAATAGATGCATGGTCCTTTGTGCATGTATAACCCTCAAAAAGTAATGAGGATACCAGCAATTAAGGCACAAAACAAACAACATAACAAATGACAAGAAAGGGAAACACAAGAAAGGAAATTGCATAAAGGGAAACCTATACTAAATGGAAAAATTACCTTATTACAAACACCAAGAAGACTTATTTATAATAGGGATTCAACCTACTCCCATTGAAATGGCTTGGAAATCTCATTCCATCCAGCACTCTCAATTAGCACACACCTAAATTTAGGATATCTGAGATGATATAGGGCCCCAACCAATGGACTTTCAATTTTTCAAGATGGTCATTGAAACTTAGAATCATATAATAATACCATCTTCCCAATCTCAAATTGTTTGTTTTTGATGTGGCGGTCATGCCATGCTTTTTTATCCTTTTCATCCTTTTGACTCCATTTGGCCAATGATCATCTCTTGTCCAATTTCATCAATTTGTTAATCATTTCCTCCAGCGCTTGCTCGTTGTCTAATGCTCCTGCGTGTGTTATACACGAGAGACTTGTAGGTTGTCCTTGCTGATACTTTTTCATCCCAATCTCTTTTACCAATGTCATAGATTTTGGTCAAGGTATGACTCAGTATTTTATTAAATGCCTCAAAGCAATTCCATTTTTTTGTGGAGTGTAAGGGGTAGTCTTATGATGAGCCACCATGAACTCTGCTAACATAATCTTGACGGCTCGTTTAGGAAATGTGTACCCCTATCACTAGTTAAGCTCAACAGGCATCCATACCTTGTAATAATATTTTCCCATAGAAACCTGGTTGTTGTAGCCATTGTATAATCCTTAGTAGGTGTTGCTTCTACCCATCTTGTCAAATAATATGTGCAAGTGATTACATAGCATGATCATGTCCTACGCGTGACTAGAAAAATGGGGCCTACAAAATCTATGGCCCACTTCTCAAATGGCTCTATATTTGGAATAGGGCACAAAGGCATTTCATCTCTCATTCATGGTTTGCCAACGTCTTTGACAAAGATCACATGCTTTACAATACTCTTTGCAATCTTGATATAGTGTTTCCCACCATAACCCAGCTTGTAATATCTTGCGTGTAGTGGCATCCCCTGTATAGTGTCCACCTGCACTTCCTCCATGCGCCTCCTTCATAATAACTAAGGCACTCATGTTCTAGTATGCACCGACACAACACTTCATCATGTCCTAGCTTGTAAAAATCACCACTAACCAACATGTTGGGTGTGACGTGTATGGCTAACATCTTCCTTTCTAATGCTTTCATCCCTTCTAGCACCATACCTATTTTGAAAAACACTGTAACATCCTCTAAGCTTGAGGGCATGTGCCATAACCTAAATAGTTGTGTGTCTGGCATGGTATCCTCAATGCTTTGCGCGTCCTCCCCTGAGTCAATTCTAGACAAGTGATCAAGTCCAAAATTACTTTTTCTTGACTTGAAAACCACTATGAACTCAAATTATTTGAATAGTGGGACCCATCGACATATGCGCCCTTGTAGAATCGGTATTTTTACCAATTATTTTAATGTCATGTGGTCCGTGTAAAATACAAATGGTGTTTCCAGTAGATATTTCCTAAACTTGTGCAAAGCACTTAGATCATGGATAGTGCTTCATGCTCAATAGTGGTGTAATTTTTTTCTACTGGTGTTAACTTCATACTTGTAAAACACAAGGGATGGTCAACAATCCCTTCACCAAGTTATGCAGTATTGCTCCAATGGCTATACCAGAGGCATCCACATGAACATGGAAAGGCTTATCCCAAATGGGGAAATGGAGAATGGGTGTTGTGACAAGCCTATCCTTCAAAGTTTTGAATGCCCTCTGTTGCGCCTCTCCCCAATGAAAGGCACTCTTATGTCTAAGTAATTCCTCCAAGGGCGCGGTGATCTTGGCATATCCCTTGATGAAATTCCTATAGTAACTTGTATGCCCAAGGAATCCACACACGGCGCTTTGGCTAGTAGGCTCCCCTAAACCCACAATGACTGCAACCTTGGCGGGATCTACTAGTAAGCCTTCCTTGCATATGATATGTCCCAATAAGGTTCCAAATGGGGTAGCAAAGACACATTTCTTGATGTTGAGGGATATCCTCAACTATTGACACCTTTCAAACATTATTCTTAAGTTATCACAATGGTCTTTGACTAGACCATACACAGTCCAATCATCTAAATAGACCTAAAGAAATTTATGGATGAAGTCCTGAAAGGCTTTCACTATAATGTGCAAGAACACAAAGTAGGCACATTCTTCAATCCAAAAGGCATGACTGTATAGGCAAAACTTCCCCACTTAGTGGTGAAATTTTCTTTCTCTGATCTTCCTTTGCAATCTACACCTAGTGGTACCTTGAGAACCCATCTGTGAAGGAGTAGACTTTATACCCAGCCACTCCCTTTAAGATCTCTTCAGTAAACAAGGTGGGTAAGGGATCAATGACACATACTACATTTAGGTCCTGTAGTCAACACAAATCCTTATCCTCCCATCCTTTTTGATGTTGATGACCATTGGGCTTATCCATTCTGACTCTTCCATAGCCTCAATGATACCTAACGCTATCATTTTTTCTATCTCCTCCTTGACCCATATGTGCAAATTTGGATTCATCTAATATGGCCTCTTTCGGATTGGGCATGCACCTTCCTTTAGTTTTATCTTCATCTCCCCTAAGGAATGGTGGATGCCTTTAAGTTCATGATACCCACGTGGGAACAAATCTTGGAACTCGCGTAACAGATCAATGATCTTTGAGACCTCCTTCTCTAACCAATAGTCTCTAATGATATCTTCCTTGGGTTCTGCTTCTAACCCAATGTTAACCTTCTTCATTTTTAGGGGCTCATGGTAAGTGTGTGTCCTTTCATTAGTGATATCTATAACATCACACATACCTACAAAGTGGTTAACATCTAGACTCTTCATCTCCTCTCCATCTATGACATAAACCATCTTTCCTTTTTCCTTCTCTATGCATGTGCGCTCAAACTGCATCTCCTCTGACTCATCCTCATTGAAGCATGCCTCTAAACTGGGCTCACCTAGCAAATCTAGTAGCATGTCTTCTACCATGGCACTATCCCCCATCGTAAGGTGCTTGATCACTTACAATGCCTTATCCATTGATGGCTTTGTGCTCCAATATTCAAAAGCTTGGATGAGATCAATTGTCAACTCCTACCAATTTCCTTTCGGTGCCATGTTTATGAGTGGATATACCACGCATGCACACAACCTTGTAGTGTGGAATATAACTTATGTACCCATAATGATGGTGGTAAGGATTCGCACCTCCTATCCAGGCCTTCTCACATGCTTGGATATGAAATGAAGTGGTCTCTTTACCATGGTAGTCTTGAATGACTGTGGGCACGTTGCTCCTAGAAAACCTTATAGAGAATGTGATTCTTACCTTGCGCCACTCTAGGAGGTTCTCCCGATGTGTAGCCCACCAGTGCGTTGCAATCCTAAGTAGGTTATAACTGAGCATCCCTCTTATTTCATCCTCATTTTTCCACTGAGCTTCCATGTCTCGTAAGAAAATTTTAGGGTATGCCCCTCCAGAGTAACTTGGTAAATTTTTCCCTCCTAGGTACTTGAGTGAGTGTGCCTTGGTCACTTTTGTTACAGACCCCTCAACTATCTCCCAATCAACTCATAGCTCTCGTGCACCTAATTTTCACATGCCATGCTTGTGGTATCACTCACATATTGGGTATCCTCAAATTGGATAACTCCTTCTATAGGGTGAATTATCTCTGGGTCTCTAATGGAGTGCACATAAATTCTATCAAGGACCACTTCTCCTAATGGTTCAGTATAAGGTGCCAAATTCCCACCCGATCAATCGTTCTTCCTTATTCTTAAAACTCGATGTATCTTTTGTTGAACCTTAGGTCAAGCATTGTTCTTATAGCACCATGGGCACCCAAGAAATGCTAGAAAATTGTCTTCCTCGGTGAGTGCCAAGACTTTAAAGTCTCCATAAACTTGGCCCCCTGAATGGTGATCACTACATCCTTCAATACTCCAATGGGCATTGCCTTAGTTTTGTTTTCCATATACAACACATTTGAAGATGGTTGTAATGTGGGCCTTCCCATTTCATGCCAGGCATCCAATGTAATAACATTGACTTTTACTCTCGTTTCAATCAATATGTTGCTTATAAGTCAACCATCCACAAATGTGTTCAGTTTGATCTCTTTTTCATAGTCAAGGCTATGGGGAGGGAGGTTTGCATGCAATACTTTCCTTTCATGCTCTACTCTAACGTGTGGCATCTTCTCCCGTATCCATTCTCCTAGCAAGGGAATAATATTCTCTTTCCTTTCAATATGTTTCTTATAAGCCAACCATCCACAATTGTTTTCAGTGTGATCTCTTTTTCATAGTCAAGGCTATGGGGAGGGAGGCTTACATGCAATATTTTCCTTTCGTGCTCCGCTCTAATGTGTGGAATATTCTCCTGTAGCCATTCTCCTAGCAAGGGAATAATATTCTCTTGCCTTAACATTTTCACACTTCCTTGACCTCATCCAAGTCCTTCTGCAGAGCCTCAGCATTCCTCCTTTGCTCCTGCTACCTAGACTACTCCTTTAGACACTATATTTCTCCCTGCAAACTCCGAATGACATCCATTGTCTCTTGATACACTTCCTTCTGGTGGGTAGGGTTTGGATACTTCCCATGCACCACTTCTTCTCTTGAGACTAGATTCCTTTGCCTTGGTACTTCCTTGGTGCATGCACCTTCTACTTGTGTTGTCACCAAAACAGGTTCTAACCCTGACTCATGCGCCACTCTAGGAATCCATTGTGTGTCAAACTTCTTTATACTCACCATCCTAATGCCCTTATCCTTTCAATGCTATTAGCTCATGTGTTTAAACAACTCAGGGCACTCCTCATACTTATGCTTCTTCCCGCACCATGAGCACTGTAATAAATCTGGACACTCATGCCTATAATGTTTTGTAGATCCACAATTATAGCAGGTTCCTCATGGGAACTCACTTATTCCTCCTCCATGGTTACTGTGGTCATGGAATCCTCCATAAGAACCTCTTTCATGTGCCCCTCCATCCACATGTCCTTCATAACGGCAATCATCATCTTTGGAACTACTGGCAAGGCTGGTCTAGCACACACCATGATCAATGGCTTCATGGATCTAGTCAATAAGTCTACAATCCTTAGTATCATGGGTTACTTAAGTAAAGATCTTGTAGTAGCAAGACACATTCTTTTGGATTGTTTGCTATAACAAGGAACATCTACTCACATCATGGTGCCCATGAAAAAAAATTTAATCTACTGCTATGGCGCATACTGATTTCCAAGGGAAACTATCTTTGGCATGCCCCTCCACTTCACAATCCATGCACCAAAGACAACTACAAGTCTCATGTGAACATTTTGCATACATCTTCTCTAACTGCTTGGGAATGGTAGTGATTTGATCCTCTAGAAAAGGGCTCACACTAGTGTCAACGCTCCCAACTACTTCAGCATGTAAGGCAGCTTCTAGAGCCTTACGCGAGTCAGTAAATGTTTTATGTGACAATGATCTCCTAAAAGGAGTGATCAACCCTCCAACAAACCATTGAGCATACTATGAAGGGTGAATGTCATATGACAATTTTGACAGGAGAGTTTTAAACTATGCATCACACTCTCACACACTCTCTATCTTTCCCTGTCATATCTCTTTCAAAGCATTGATGCTCTTGTACTCGAACTCTAGTATATGGTACTCTGTTAGGAAGGCATTCTTCAATGTGGTGTATTCTACAACCATCTGAAAGGGGTCATAATTCCTATACCAGCTATGTGTGCACCCTTGCAACGTTGTTACAAAATGACTTGATTTCCACTCTAGGGTAGTGATCCCCTTTGCATGCCATAGTAATTCACACTTGTGCATGTGTTCGCAACATCCTCTATACCTTGGTAATTTGGCAAGTGTAAATACATTTCAAAGAACACTTGAGGAGGTGGTTGAGGCCCCTATCCTCCTGATCTAGATCCTTAGTTCCCTCTGGTGTTTCTTTCGGTATTCCCTCCACCAGATCCACTTTGGATCCACCAAGTCATGTACCTCCAAATCCTCCTATAATTGGAAATGGGCCTGAATTGGTTGCACCTAGTGTCCCTAACATCCTTTGAACTACGTGTTAATGGTCTAAGATATTTTCCACATCTAGAGGTGTATCCCATGCCACTCCCAGACGTGTTGCCTAAACCTTGCGTACTTGCACTTTGCCCAAAAATTCCTCCAAACACTAGAATGGTATGTGTAGCCATGGATGTTCCAAATGAAAAATTATATCTCCTAGGCACCGATCAGTCACTCCTACTAATACCAATTGATTTATCAATAATCCTTTGATTTGGAAAACCAAGTGTCAAGGTTTGGTTTCGGTGGGTTCAAATGTGCACCGACGACTCTTCTTTCTCCATGCAACAAACTCTCATCAGAAGCTAAAGGGGCCTCTCTCATGTGCTTTCCAAGATGGGGTAGCACAGACTACTCATGATCCACATCATTCACGTGAACTTCATCACCCTCTCGTAACATTCACCTCCATAAATCCATCACACTTGCAACCTCATGTTGTCTAGTCATCTCCCTTTCATGAGCTTCACTATACTTGAGTCATCTCTCCTCCCTTTCCTTTTCAGCCGTAATTTCGTCATCTTCCTCCACCCTAGCTTCCTCTCCCAATGCTCATATTAGCTTATCCGGTCATGGGGAATGCTTCTAAACTCAAGGTAACAACCAAGATCTTCATAGCCAGAGGAATAACACTCAAAAATGACCCTTTAGGATCCCTCAGAAACTCAAACTCAACAACTTCTGGGAAATAATACGTCAAAATGGCATATTCTAAAGTGTAACTAGCCAACACTCCCTTCCACCAATGATCAATAACATGTGTCTAAGTCATATCTGCATCTTGTAGCCTCTGATAGTCATCTTGGGTCCACACGCGCGATCTATAGAACCAACTTGATATGGATGCATATGTTGAGATCCATTCATATAGATCTACTAGGAAGCAACAAAATAATGTCTCATACTGACTCATGGTATAGGTTCTCTTCTACCCATATACATGTATTGAACTCAAGTCCAGTGTTGAATCTTTGAGAAAACTCATCCTCTGTGCTCTTGAACCATGTTTTAACACTTTCTAAAGTCAAGTGCTCTGTCATTACACATCACAAAGACAAATATGCATGTCATTTCTCACAACAACTTTGAAAATAGGTCCCGACAATGGAACCAAGATGTAGTCATTTTTATGCCCTCTCAAAGAACAAGGAAATCCCATGTGCGTTGGCCTATCACCCAGTGGGCACTGGGTGCTCACCCGAGGCACACGTGGGTGCCGAGCCCCTCCTTTATGTGATTTTTGTGAGAATGCATTATTTATGACATAAACTTAAGTGAAGAGACTAGAAATGAACCATACATTCATCTTAGAGCTCAAAATGACTTCTAGACCAATGTATTCATTCAAATAAGAAAAGCATTACAAAATATAGATCTAAATCATAACATAAGGGAAATACATAGGGGTTTACACCCACTCATGTGAAACATATATAAAACTGATCCATACAGATGTAAGTAAAAATGGAACCACACATATATTCATATTAAGTATGTTGATAACCACATTACATTAACTGAGGCAATCACATATTCATATAATAGTGCAAACCAATGTCATGCATCAAAACTGGACTTAAGCCCTTCATAAATACAAAGAAAAATATTCAGACCCATCCCCTTGATACAACATACTCTTATAGATCCTCTAAACCCAACCCATGGAGCTCTCATAGTATTTCTGCATGGCTTCACCTCTCTTCAATTCTCGGTCTCTCTATATATCCCTCTTCCTTTTTATTCTCTTCTACTAGACGCTTGTACATACATGCTACTTTAGCAAGCACCGCCATGCCTTTCTCAAGTTGTAGATTGCTTTTGTGTGTCCAAGTGGTCCTCCATGGGAGCATGCTCCTTCGATGCAAGATCTCTATATTTCATCATGATGACCTTCTAGAATCTTCTATGGCAAGGTATATTAGTTTAATGGGCACCAAGTTACAGGCTAGCACCTTATCCACTCCGCATGCATATTCGGGTCATGCTTTCCTTGTGTCTTGCCTGATATGCCAAATATGGCTAAGTCCCTAAATCCCTTGATCTTCCTTGTGCGCACACCACCTTGGTTCTTCTAAATCCTCCTAAAACCTTGTCCTACGCATTTTCACGTTACACGCCCTTCTTCAAATAGGCCTTGTGTGCTCACGTGCCTTTTTGTACTTTGCCAATATTTTAGGTTCCAACAATACCCCAATTTTTACCATGATCCATTCGCTAATGATTTGTCAAAAATCGTGGGCGATTCCATAAATCGGGTGTGATTTGCCTCATTTAGCAAACATTATCATTTGCACCCTTAAGCATGGCAAAGCACTGCTTTTGCACAAGTGTGTCTCTTTCAAAGGACCCAACTCCTTGGAACATTTAAATCAAAAAAACAAAATCAATTTTGGGACTCATCATATGTCTATGGGACGTATGCCCTTTGTCCCCCATCACTTGACCTTCCCTGTCAAATCATCCTGCACCGACAAGGATTGTCTATCTATAGGTATTTAATAATTTGGTTACCCAATCATTTGATTCCTTGGTAGCACAATATGTATCCCCTCGACCTGGGAAAACTTTTAAAATGAAACACATTCGTGTTTATTGTATTTTGTCATGAGTTAAGTCACCCATACAAATAAATTTCTTCATCATTTTTGTCTAAAGATTTGTCGAACCGTCAAAAAAAAGGGGCAAATTTAGACACCAAAAATATGTACCCACCTGTTCTCATTCAATTATCCACTCATTCACAATCATGGACAATTAAAATATGCCACTACATTATTTTGTTCTTTTTCGCAATATCCCTTGATCTAGGTAATCCACTTAGTACCCTTCAATTAATTAATTTAATCAATTACGCCCACCTATCTTAAGCCACCCTATTTTATTCAATTAATTAATTAATCATATTCCTATATTCCTATTTCACCCCCATGTGAAATCCCTCTTTCACACTAGTTAAGTCTAGTTTAAAATTAATAAGGAAACCTTCCAAAATCACCCCATGGTCATCCTAACAAACTCATTCCTAACTTAAACCCATATAACTAAACTAATCTCAACCTTAGTCCAGTTACTACATTTTATCCCTTGAAATCCCCAATCAAATCAAGTTCAAATTAGAAAGATAATCACCCTTATCACTCCTAAACTCAAAATGACCAAAATCATCGGTGATTCCCTTAGTCATTAGCAATCAATAAAAACTAGTTTCTCTACCTCTCTTGGGGACCATCCACGAGTGTTCATATGTTTTGAGTTTTTATTAGAATTTATCAGTGTCACTCTGCATCAATGTGAATGTGATATCATCCCACACTCTCCTTCATGATCGTCAAGCATCCTGGATTCATTTTGAAGCTTGTTCATAGTCCAGTGCAAATATTGTCAACCTCTCATCTCTCATTATCAATCAAGGATAGGTTTTTTCTTATCATTCTTCTTATATTTCATGTATTGTCTTACATTAGCCTTACGATAGATCAAATTTTCATATTAAATAGTCAAATATTTCATTTTATCAGTCTATTAAATTTCTCATTTAATTGCTTATGATTCCTGAATAACCTACGATTCATGTGCATTTTATTTTTCTTACAAAGTGTTTTCATACAATAATTCCTATTAATTGCTTATGTCTCTTGTGTTTGATAACATTCTATCAAGGATGGATTCTATTAGATGGCCATAGGTGGACCCAATCACCCGATCATGAGCATCAAATCTTTACTTATCATTTTTCATCCACTTCATTGAGAGAAATACAATCTTTTACACAACCTCGATTTTTGTGATATTCATTGAACCCCCTTTAACAAACTAGGGATCAATTTTTAATACACCCAAAGGAAGGATCTATGAGGCTACCAAAAATTTTTGGGAAGCTTACTACGAGGTGTAATACATTTAAGCTAACCTATCCTGGTTTGAGTATCAACACAAAGTGGGATTAGACATCCACGAAGGTTCTAATGCGATTACGAATCGAGAATTGGGAAGTGAAGTTAGATTTGAAGACTCTGACTCATATTTTACATGACAATATGACACTGAAGAAGAATATTCAGACTTCTTTCAAGGATGACTATATTGAGGAGCCTGATTTATACTTGTGAGGAGGATGACCCAGACTACTCTATGGGTTCAAACTTCTCTGAGAATCTAGACACTGATCTTGATTCTGATTTTGAGCCCTAGTCATATTTCTTTTCATATTATCATCATCATCGAGTATCTGTAATAATATAAATAAATCATAAACATTTGATCACGTATTTTCATATATCATATGATGTATCTCATCTTCATAAGTATTTAAAAGCGAGGTTGACATCCATAAAAATAATTCCTTTGACATCAGTAGCTTGTCCTTTTCTAGGAAACCCACCTATCTATATTACTAATTCTCCTTTGTTTAGTGTTGATGATCTATAGGTCTTATCACAATAGAGGATCTTGTTGAGCTTGTTGTTGTGAGGATGAGCCATGTTAAAATAAAAACTAGTTAGGTTGTGAATATGCTCGATAATGTTGAGGAATGTTTTGCTGGTAGGGAATATTTATTGGGGAATATTATATTGTGGAATGTTTTGTTGAGGAACATTCTGCTAGTAAGTAAAATTTTGTTGGTAAGGAACATTATGTTGTGAGATATTATATTGTGGGATGTTTTGTGAGATATTTTTTGTGGTATGTTTTGTTGATAAGGGATGTTTTGTTTTGGGATATTTTGATGAGATGGACTACTTTATTGAGAAGATAATGGTTGTGAGAGTTGTATGTACTAGTACTGCAATGGTATTGATGTATAATTGAGTGGTTGTGAATATTTAAGTGACTATTGTAAGGATACATCAAAACCAGCAAAGGATGGTGCTTGTTGTGGGATATTGTGTTGTGGAATGTTTTTAGAGGTGTAGATTGTGGCATGGAGATTAACGGTTGTGATGGTTTTGGTATGTGTTGTGAAATAGGGTGAGTGCTAGCAATGGTGCTAGTATTTATTAGCAATTTAGTTTTAGGGATAGACATAGTGATGTGTTGAATAGGAATAGTAAGCTGTTTGTGAAGATACGATTTGTAGAAAAGGCTACGAAAATCAATTGAGGTGTTTGTACTTGTAAGGAGACATAAGAGGTAAGAGAAGAAGTATCGGTACTACTTACGGGAGGTGTGGAACCTATAGAAGGGATTAATGAAGATGTAGGTTGTGGGAAGATGTGTTTTGTGATGAAATCATATGAAGGTCATAAATAGGGACCGAAGAGACATCGGGCGTCTCGAGGTTGGTGATGAGAAGATTGCTCACTTGATGTTTCAAATGGGTTAATAGGGATGGAATATATTTTAGGTTGACTAACATTTGATGTTTTGGATTGACTTTTTGAAGTGTATGAGTATAATTGTTGGATGACAGGTTCTTGATTTTGATCGATAAGACGTGCAATGGTAGATGAAGGATCATAGGTGTATGGAACTAGTTGGGGTGTGAATGGTTGTGGTTGGACACTCCTAGCTGCTAGATAAGTGTTGAGAGCAATAGGGTTTGAATCTAACATTTCTTCGAAGATAGGGTCTCCCCTATTATAGAAAGGAGGTTCGGATGCCTCTGATTGAGAACTAGGAGAAAAGGGTTGTTCTGCTTCTCCCGTTAGATGTATGAAGGATTTGATTATGATATTGATGTGTGGAATTCAAAATTTGTTGCCTCATTTCTTCATTATTCCAAGTTTTTGGGCATCAAAAAAGGAAGTGGATGTAATTGTTTGATAAAATGGGATTTGTTGTGGCATTGGAGTAGGAAATGTTGTAGGAAATGGTGTAGATGATGCAGTATAAAATGGGACATGTTGTTGAAATGGTATAGGTAGGGGTGGACATGTTTTCAAAATTTTGATTATGATCTTATTGTCTAGTAAGTACCATGGTACAAAACACACAAACACCTAAAAATGACTAATTGGGTTGATTTACAAATAGCAAGAAAAATATCATTTATATTTATCTTGATTAATTATGAAAGAGTGAAATGTGCAAGATGGTTAACGAGCATCCTAGGAAATGGTAGTCTATGGTTAGTTTCAGGAATGTTTACGGGTGAATTCCTCGATATACCTAAAGATACATGAGGCCCAAATATGTACATATACCGGTATAGGCATGATATTGGGGCCTACCCCTTCACTTCACGGTCTCGCTACGATAAGGGAGTCAGGTGCTGAGCCAACATATACTAACAGATAAGTGTTTATACTCATCTAGAACACTTAGTTAGTTTCCTATATTATGATGAAATCCCAATAAGTTTCACCTGGGTGGGAGTTTTTTGAATGCGTTTTTATTTATAAGTGGTTTGGTTGTGTGTGAAAATAAGTGAATGCAACAAATTTTCCTCCTAATTAGACTATGTGAAGAAAGAAGAATGCAATTTTTTATTTTAATATCCAAAATGAAATGTTGATTTAGATGAAGACAGGCGAACAAGAATGCAAAACTTAAATTAAAAGGAAAGTTCCAGGACTCGCCTTGAGATCACTCCTATATATATATATATATATATATATATATATATATATATATATATATATATATATATATATATATATACATATATATATATATATATATATACATACATACATACATACATATATACATGCATATATATATATATATACACATATGTATATGTATATATATATATATATGCATGTATGTATATATATACATGCATGTATGTATATATATATGCATGTATGTATATATGTATGTATGTATGTATGTATGTATGTATATATGTATATATATATATATATATATATATGTATCTTTTTTGCAATTTTTAAAGCGAGCAATCTAGCGATCCAACAAATGATGTTTCTAGAAACAAGACCCTAAAAATAGATTAAGAAAAATAGAAAATAGAAAGTAGAAAACATCAAGTAAAAATCAAACCATGAGGCTATATAAAAAAATACGAGACAAATCATGGCGACATGCCCAATCACAAGCTATTAGCCTAATCATAGGTAATTATCACACAAGGAATCATAAAAGCGATATTATTTTATTGATAAAATGAAGCAAAGGAACAAGGTACAGTTCAAGTCCCACCATGCGTACTCAAAATGTTTAAGATGAATCTTATCTCTTCTACCTAACTAAATAAGAAAGACCACAAAACTCACCAAAACCTTGATATGGCGGGGTTTTTGTGATACCCACAGATGGGATGGAAGATGATTGGATTGTTGCACTTCATGGAAGAAATGAAACCAGATCCTTTATCATGGTAAGACTTGTAGATCACCGACACTAAACAAAGGAGGATTAGTAATATAGGTAGGTGGGTTTCCTGGAAAAGGTCGGTTCCCATAATTCAAAGGACTTCCTTGTATGGATGTCAACCCACTTTGGAACACTCAAGTTTATTTATAGAAACAAAATACAACATATGATATATGAAATTCATGATCAAATGTTTATGATTTATTTAGATTATTATAGATACTCAATTGACGATGTCAACATAGAAAGAAATAGGACTAGGGCTCAAAATTAGAATTGAAATTGGTGTCCAAATTCTTAGGGAAGTTTGAACTCGCAAAGTAGTCTGGGCCATCCTCCTCAGAGAAATATAAATCAAGATCCTCGATATAATTGTCCTTGAATAAATTCAAGTAGTCTTCTTCAGTTTTGTATTGTCATGCAAGGTCTGAGTCAGAGTCTTTAAAACTAGCCTCACTTTCAAATTTTGATTCAGGTTCAGTATTGGAGCCTTCAGGAATGTTTAATCTAGCCTCATAATGATTCTCAATCCAAGCAAGGTCGGTGTGGATTCATTGCACCTCGTAGTAAGCCTCCCAAAAAAATTAGTAGCCTTGTGGATCTTCTGGGTGAACTCAAAAATGCTCCCTAATCTGTTGAAGGGGGTTGAATGAATAGCACACAACTCGAGGTCATGTAAAAGATCATATTGCTCCCAATGAAGTGGATGACAAATGATCGATAAAGAGTTGATGCTCATGATTAGATGATTGGGTCACCTATGGCCATCTAAGCTCAATCCATTATTGAAAAAATATTAGCAAACACAAGAGATAATAGTAACTAATAGGGATTATTGAATGAAATTTAAGCGTAAGAAAGACAAAATACATAAGCAATTGCAAGTGATTATAGGAATCACAAGTGATTATAGGAATCATTAGCAATTTTACAAGATTTTTAACAAACTGATAAAATGAAAGATTGGGAAAATTAATATGAAAATATGATATATCGAGGCTACTTTGTAAGATAATAAATGAAATATAAGAATAATAATAATACAAATCTTTTCCTTGATTTGCTAATGATATATGAGAGATTGAAAAGATTTGCAAATTTGGACTGATGAACAAGCTTCAAAACAAATCCAAGTTTTTGAAGATCATGAAAGAGAGTGTGGGATGATAGTACCTTAACATTGATGCAAATTGACACTCGATGAATTATGATAAAATATCAAAATTCAAGAATGCTCATGGATTCTCATGGATGGTCCAAGCATTGAATGACTACGGAAATCTTAGTGTTATCCTTTGATTTTTCTGTTTCAAAAGGGATGAGGGATCCGAGAGATGCCATAGTGTCTGCAAACCTATTAGAAGATCGTGGAATATCCTAAATGGTATAATTTTTGAATGCTCGAGGAGAAAGTCAACAATAGCTTTATATTTTTGGAGGATTTCATTTTTACATTGATATTCTCCTTTAACCTGATTGATAACAAGTTGTGAATCTCCATAGATTTCTAGAATGTGGACACCTAAGAGAATGGCGGTATTTAGACCCATGATTAAGGCTTCATATTCTACCATGTTATTAGTACATTCAAAGTTAATTTTGAATGATAACGGAAGTGGAATATTCTAGGGAGGTATGATAACAACTCTAGCTCTTACCCTTCTTGGTATTTAGAACCATTGAAGAAGAGATTCATTTTAATGGGGATAAATTCAGATTCATCAATGTTGTTGATGGATTCATCAGGAAAGTATTCGTGAGGGAGTTGATTATCTAGAAGGGGTGCATCAGTGAGTTGATCTATAATGTGTTGGCTTTTAATATGTTTTTGAGATATGATTTCAAGGTCAAATTCAGTCATGAGCATAAGCCATTGAGTTATGCAATCATTATGATAAGGTTTAGAGTACATGGTTTTAAGTGGATTAAAATTGGTGATGACATATGTCTTGTGATTGAGTAGATAATGTCAAATTTTGGAGGTGGCAAAATATAATTCATAGCATAATTTTTCAGCTTTAATGTAGCGTGTTTCATACTCATGGAGTGTGTGATTAATATAGTATATGGCCTGTTCATGACCTTGATTATCACGGTGGGTGAGCATAGCTCCTAGAGCATGTTCGAAGTGGATATGTATAGATAAAATGGATCTCCTTCACGAGGTGGAGTAAGCACAGGAGGTGATAATAGATACTATTTGATTTCATCAAAGGATTTTTGACAATCAGAATCCCAATGAAATTATATGTCTTTGTAGAGCAGATGGTAAAAAGGTTGACAACGATCAGAAAGTTGTGATATGAAACATTGAATTGAATGTAATTTACCTTAGAGGCTACATAGTTGTTTAATATTAGATGGTGGAGGCATTTAAATGATTTCTCTAACCTTTTTGGGTCAACTTTAATGCCTCAGATAGATATGATGAATCCTAAAAACTTCTAGTGAGGATTAAGACAAAGACAACTAGATAAGACAAGTGAAGATTGATTCAAGGATGTTAATATGGTCTTTCCATGATTTGGATTTTCCTAAAAGTTCATCGACATAGTATTCGACAATTTTTTGGATGAGATCATGGAAAATGTATGTCATGGCGCATTGATAAGTAGCCCCTACATTTTTAAGGCCAAATGGCATGACACGGTAACAGAAGGTTCCCCAAGGGGTGATGAAAGAATTTTTTTGTTGATCTTCGGGAGAATTAAGGATTTGGTTATAGCAAGAAAATCCATCCATGAGGGAAATCATTTCATGGCTAGTTGTTAAGTCGATAAGCTGATCTATGTTTGGAAGAGGAAGTCATCTTTAGGATAGGCAAGGTTAAGATCCCTAAAATGCATGTGCAAATGCGTAACTTGCATGAAGCTTTGGTTATGGGGACAATGTTAGAGACACATTGTGGATAATCAATGGGTATGATAAAATTGGCAGATAAGAGGCATTGCAACTCTTCCTTAATGAGGAGATCTATATGGGGATTTACGGAGCTTTTGTTTAAGCTGGATTAGCATCAGGATACGTGATTATGTTGTGTATGATGATGTTAGGATCAATTTCGGGCATATCACTATATGACCAAGTGAAGGCTTGGTAATATTTTTTTAAGAATCAAGTGAAATAGTTTAGTTCTTGTGGATTTAGAGATTGACCAACCCTAACTATACAAGGATCTTGAGGGGTGTCTGTTATTCATATTTCACCCCGGGTAAAATATTGGATCGCCGCAACTCCACCCAAGGGAAAAGGTCAACGTTTGAGCTCAAGTCAAATCCAAAGCGGGAGTCGAGAGGAAAGGTGAAAAATTTCCTTTTTTCAAAAAGGGCACAAAGGAAAAGATGGAAGCGCATCTCCCCAGCCAACCAAAGAGTGCCACGTGTCCAAGTGAAGTAAGCGGGGCGCATAGGGGATTTTTTGAGTTTTGTGTTTTTTGTAGAAAAGGGAAAAGGATAAATTATGGACACGCGAACCCAATTTTTCCCTAATCTGGCTATCGTGTGTCCCATATGTAAAGGGGGACCCATTTTTCAAACTATTTTCCCACCCATTTGTATGAGACTTGATACAAACTTCGAAAGGGCATATCTTTCGACTCAGAGCTCGAAATATTGTGAATCTTACACCATTAGAAACATCTCGACATCCTCTACACCATGGAAAGATTAAAAATCATTTTTGGGCCTTGGTAGGTAAAAAATAGAGAAAATGTCTTTGGGCCTTTAATGCAGGATCTTCTTGCTCTTCAACTACCAGATTCGATTCGATTCGATCATTGGGGAACAAGAAGCAACATATTATGGGTGGATTTGTAGAAGGCATTGATATTCAATGGTTGAACTTTAAAAGTAGGATTCTATGCATATCTCATGGTGGTTGGATCAGGATTCAATTTTTCCCTCTTCTCTCTCTCTCTCTTATTCTTTCTATATATTATAACACTTCTCATTTTAGAAAAGGAGAGACATTCTGGGCATAGAGAAACTCTGTCAAATGTGTTTCTTGATGCCATTTTTTAAAATGGACCTTCTCCTACACCTGGAAAATGTATTTGTGCCTCTAGTCCATAAATGTAATGGTTTGTGCACCTTTTAGAGCAATAAATTCATGTTTTATGGTGTTCTTCAATCCTTTGCATCATTTTGTTGTTTCTCTGTGCCTCTCCCTTCCAAATTTGTTTTTCTATGTATGTAATTCACATTTACGGGTGCGGGATGTTGTGTTTCATGGAGTTTAATGGTGAATTTGAATATCCGGCCCATATTACTTCATCGACCTCCCTCATCTCCATTTTTCTGTTTCTTTCTCCCTCAATAGAATATCTTGCTTCCTTTGCTAGTGTATCACCACTTTATTGTAGGCTCTATTTTTTCCCTCTTTCTCTCTCCTTGGTTCCTTGGAATGGTTAGATTAGGTTTGATTTAGTTTGCCTGCACTAGAGTAGCTCATGGTAGGTATTTTAGGAACAAGAACCAGCTTTCTCTAGAGGATCATATCGGGTTTACAAGTTCCACATCTTAAGAGATGATCCCATGTTATGCAAATCACATCGAATGAACAAGTCAAGAAAAGCATATCGGATAACTCGTTTGGGGGTGTCTTTGTGATTTTGCACTAACGGTGCCTAAGTTTATGTCAAGGGTGGATTTGTTAAGAAGAGTCAGTGTGTTTGATGGTAGGGATTTTTGAATAAAATGGTCTTCAGATTCCATATGGGAAAGGATATCTTGGTCATCCTTACACTAAAGGATATCTATAATAGGTGAATCTTCCTCATCAACCATTTCTAGCTAAACAAGGGGTAATGATTTAGGGGAGTGATTAGATTGATAAGTGGCCTTAAAGATATAGACCGATTAAAAAAATTAGGTGGGATGGATACAATTTCTTCAAAGTGTCCATAAGATCTTTAGGGTTTACTAGTGATGATGATTCTAGTTTGGAAATAGACATGAATGTAGCAAGTTCAGATGTATTGGCTTTGCATATCTCAAAACTAGACTTTTTATAGCCTAAACCACTTTTCTCATAGGCTTTAAGAGGATGTGGGATGGTCAAGTCATGGGTTCTTTTTTCATAATGACTGAGGCCAAAACCTCTCCATACACAACGGTGAAGATACATATGAGAAAAATTTTGGTTGTCAAGGGATTTGAATTCTAACGTGAGTGGCATAGCGTGATGTGGATTGATAACATGGGATGAAGGATTATCGAGTCCCCCATAAATGAGGTTTTTTTGAGATAAGTAGGACCATAAGAGATAACATCCCCTACATTTGTCTCATACATGGGTTGGTTGTCAAGGTGTTCATATGTATTGGGTGAAGGGATGGATTGGAGCATAATGAGATGGTATTCCCTGAGCGTAAGCCATTTTACAACCTCACTAAAAGAGGAATCATCTAGCACTTGAAAGAATGGATATATGTGCTACTAGATGGTTCATCGAGATAATTCAGATGTCAATTTAGGTACAAGGACATTGTTTGGATGGTATATCATATAACAGTCAACGAATGGGTTTGGATCAATAAGGATAATGAAATTTTGACCTTCATGTTCATATTTGAGACAAAGATGGAGGTTTGAAGGAACGTAATGCATGGTGCGTATCCAAGGGCAACCTAAGAACATGTTGTATTGAAATCATCCTTCTATAATGTAGAAGAGTTCTAGTAGGGTTTTGATGTCAACTTCAAGTGGGAGAATAGCGGTGCTGCCTCATCATAGGTGTAATAGTTTTTATTAAAATCTCTTAGTAAAACTAGAGTTTTAGTGATAATGATTTTGGGTAATTTGAGTTGGTTGAAGGTAAGGGAAGATATAATGTTAATGGCAGCACCACTATCAATCATGACCCTTTTAATGGAGATGTCATTGATCAGTCGGTGATGAAGAGTGGCAAGTTGTGGTCCTCTAGTATCGGAGAGGGAATTTTAAAGGGTTCAAATGATATAGCGGTGGGTACTTTTAGGGAACCTACAAATTTTGTGAAAGGAACAGACAAGATCATTTGCTAGGATGGTTATGGATTGAAGTGCTTCTATCATGGCTTGTTTGTGAAAAGGTGATGTGTGACATCCTAACGGGGATTGGTGTAATTGCTTGATAACAACCTTTTGTATTGTGGTGAAAGGGGTGTTGCTACTTGTATTGAAATTTTGGTTCCGAGTGACGATGTTTGATTAGATGTTTTGGGAGCTAAGGAAATAGCTACCTTGGGTTTATTAGATGAAGCTAATCATTTTGGAGGTGGTGGTATAGCAACAAAATTTTCACCTTTCTAAGGATCAGATGGCTCTTTGTCATAATTTTTTGAACAAGTAATGATATGAATGGCATGAACTAGATGAACATGTTTTTTTAGGCATGGATTCTTTAGGTTTTGGAAATGACGATGTTGATGTGGGAATTATGTTTGATTCAAAAGAAAGGGAGAGTGGATTTCAAGTTCATGAACTTTTAAATGAAAGGCCCCGCGTAGTATTTTATGGAATGGCCTCATGTTCGTGGTAATCATAGAAAATATTGAAGTCATACCAGGAAGGCTTCCACCCTCAATGATTAGACAACTTAGGAGGTGGTAACATAATAAATGACCACTTTGAATACCATTCTTAAAACCAACCATAGACTACCATTTACTAGGACCCTCATTAACCATCTTGCACATTTCATTCTTTCATAATTAATCAAGATAAATATAAATGATATTTTGTTTGCTTTTTCTTGTTGTTTGTAAATCAACCCAATTAGTCATTTTTCATTTTTTAAGGTGTTTGTTTGTTTGTTTACCATGGTACTTACAGACAACAAGCTCATAATAATTTTTTTGAAAACATGTCCACCCCCTACCTATACCATTTCAACAACAGGTCCCATTTTATAGTGCATCATCTACACCATTTCCTACTCTAATGCCTTAACAAATCCCATTTTATCAAACAATTACATCCACTTCCTTTCCTAATGCCCAAAAAAATTTGAATAATGAAGAAATGAAGCAAAAACCTTTTAATTCCACATATCAATATCATAATCAAATCCTTCATACATCTTTATTGGGAGAAGTAGAACAACCCTTTTCTCCTAGTTCCCAATTAGAGGCATCTAAACCTCCTTTCTATAATAGGGAGACCATGTCTTCAAAGAAATGTTAGATTTAAACCCTATTTCTCTCAACGCTTATCTAGTAGCTAGGAGTGTTCAACTACAACCATTCACACCCCAACCAATTCCATACACCTACAATCCTTCATCTACCATTGCACGTCTCATCAATCAAAATCAAGAACCTATCATCCAATAGTTGTACTCATACACTTCAATAAATCAATCTGAAACATCAAATTTCAGTCAACCCAAAATGTCAAATGTCGACTCCTCTATTCCTATTAACCAATTTGAAACATTAAATGATCAATCTTCCATTAGTTAACCCGAGGCATCCCATGTCTCTTCGGTCCCCTATTTATGACCTTCATATGATTTCATCATAAAACACATCTTCCCAACAATTTACATCTTCACCAAACCCTTTTATAGGTTCTACACCTCCCCTAAGAAATACCACTACTTCCTTATCTACCCTCCTGGTGTCTTCACAGTCTGACAAACACCTCTATTGAGTTATGTAGCCTTTCTACATTGTCGTTTCTTCACAAACCGATTACTATTCCTATTCCTACAACTATACCATTAATTAATATCGGTGTCATTATTATGATAAAATAGTAAACATATATTTTAGGAACTAATCCATCCATTCACCATTTATATCCAACCAGATCTATAAGTGCTAAAGGTAAATCATCATGAAAGTAATAACATGCATTGATAAAACACATCACACACTTTTTTTCGGCCAATTTCCTTTATCTATTCATTGAACCAACAATACAAGAGCTTCATACAATACCAGGCATGCACGCATGGATCTGTTATAATTATCCAGTCGCATGTACTCGTGTTTTTCCATTCCTCCAAACATATGATTCCATTTGTATCTCTATGTATGTCTCTCTATTCTCTAAGTAATTCATTACATATATATAGGGTGGGGAACTAACCCTTCACCACTTAACTCTACCAGAAATAGGTCACATGCTAATAATAACCACGTGCCTTTTTACAATTATAGCCATACATGCAAGTATGCTATCTATAGATTGTTGATAGTTAACTGAAGTGATGGATCTATTCTTAACTTATGCCCATGCAAGAGTGAGTTGACATGTCCTTCCAAAATCTCCACGAAGAGTGGCACGCAAATCTCAAGCATCGCTTTGTGTACTCCACACGCCAATCTCTAAGAATAGACATGATCTCCAAAATTAGCTAAGTCCTTGAGAGTCTTACTCTACACCTCCACGCGTGACGCCTTCCTATAACTTTGCGCTTTTGCTCCTGTGCCATTCTTCCGCGCGGACTCTGAGTGCAAGTTCAACTAAGTGTTTTCTCTGATCAACATTACCCCACACTAATCTCATTTTCACCCCGATAATGGCGATGCTCAAAACTTATACATAGAATGGATAAATAAAGAATAAAGAATGTTGAATAAGAATCTTGAATAAGAATTTTGAAGAAGATATACACAGCTAACAAAATTGTTTAGGCCTCAGGCCCCTCCGTCTCATCCTAAAGCAGCAACTCTAGATATTCTTCTTTGATATCTGCTTCTGTGTTCTCCACACGTTGTTAGCACTTCTCCCTGTTTTTGTGCATGTCTCTGCAATGATGGACTACAGCTCTTCCATGGAGAGTTTCCCTTGCTCATTTTGTATTACAAGCATTACGCTTGACATAGAGGTTTACACCCCTTCCAGTACATCCATCTTCTGAGCAATGAGCTTTCCTAGCTCCTCCAACCTCTCCTTATGTGGTGCCTGCGCCACGCAGCTAGTGCCTCGCACTTCTATTTTACCAGGACTAGGCATTCAGCGCGGCCTAGGGAAGCATCCTTCATCACTTTGTGGACCTCATTTTCTTCCTCCAAGGTTTTCACCGTGATCAGCGCATCTAGGGCTATGCATATGGTTAGCGCATGATCGGCCTTCTTTAGTTCATCACGGGTGGCTTGCAGTAGACCTTCATAAGTAGCAATTTTCTAGCTACTGCAGCCTGTGCCTTTTCTATCTTTCTCCTGAGTCCTTGGGTTGTGAGGATACATGCACCTTTTCATCCTCCAACACTAATGTTATCATTGTTTTCACATAGTGCATCAGAAGGAAATTCTTTTGGTACCTGGATTCCAGATTTGGGCGTACCTTTAGAACATCATCTCCAATTTCCTCTGCCATACTAACAAAAGTGTCATATTTTCTTTTGATTAAGTCCTTTTCCTAGACTAGGCACACTATCTCCACATCCTTGGCCTTTAATCTCTATCAATGCCTTGATGGTAGCAGATTTATCTATGTTTCTTCTTGCTACTTTGAGGATACTTTCACTAGAGCATTGCTCACCTGCTCATCTAACATCATTGTTGGTTTGATTGTCATGTGGCACATTTCAGGTGCCTTCTTCAACCACCTTGACGCACACGATTCTTCACCGACATCAAAGTCGGGCTCATCCATGTGTGTGTGCATAGACCATGAGAGTTGCTTCCTTGTGTGCAGAGTCACCTTGTCCTCATCCATGAGCACCCATCCAAATAAATCCTTCTACTCGATGGTACTCTGGAACCGAGCGTGAATGATTAGCTTTGGGTCTTCTGCATACCCCATGGCATGTGCCTTGGTGTCCTCCCCTATTCGATGGGATCGGGGTCCTCTTAGAATGGTTGCATCAAGGTTGGGAATACTAGATGTATCCCCACCCTTGTCCTGTGTAGCCTCTGATTGACCCCCTTCTTCTTCTTCCATCTTCTCCTCCTCATGTTGAGGCTCTTCCCACTGGAGATGAAGGCACCTTCTCCCCAAATTCCTTTGTTTCCTCACTCAGCCTGAGTTTTCTCCGTTTCTTCTCCTCTGGCTCCTTCACCTACGGGGTTCCTCCTTGCGCCCTTGTGTGCTTAAACACCTTCTTAAATATTTGTGTGCCCTGCTCCTCCCCCGTAGCTCCTTCTCCCTAGGGAGTTATCGCATGCTCCCCTCCTAGCCAGATGGCTACTTCCTCCTTCGCACCAGGCCGCCACTATCTTCGGGTTCTTCATCCTCTTCCTCATCATCTTGCTTGGGCGCAGAGGGCCTAGGTGCAGAATGTTCTCCATAGTATGCTTTTTCCCTTCGGTGCCCCGAAGCATGAATTCATTCTCCATGTACTTGTTATTCTCCATTTTAGGCTTCAGTTGGAGGTATATTAGCGGCCCCGATATCCGCAATGGCCACTATCTCTGGCTTAATGCTTAAGATTTCTGAGATGTTATTCTCGTTGTATGCATTCCTCCCTAGATATCCATAAGTCTTTCTCAGGGTGTGATACTCACAGTCCACCTTGTCTGCATTAAATACCAACCTTCGTGTGTTGGTGAACCGATGAACTGTAGCTTGGAAGTACTGCATGGGGAATGCATATGGTAGTTTGCACCTGGGGCTCCATGACCCATCTACCATGGGAAACGCACAATACAGAAATGCTGGTAGACTACAAATTATACATCTATTTTCCAAGAATGAGGGAAAATCCTTGGGTATGTGCCATTCTTCCCAAATGTCGCATGGAGCCTATCATACCACATCTCAGCGTGCTCCTTAACCTCCTCCGTCATCGACCCTTTGCAAAGATATTTGTTGAATCACTCAGCTGGAGACTTATGATTCATGGGGTATTCCCATATGTTCTCTTTTGGGCCATCTGGTACCCCGATCTCCATGAAGACTAAACTCAGTAAGATACAACCAAAACTTATCTTACTCCCTTCGCGCGCTTCCTCGACTATCCGCTCTACAATGAATCCGGTGATGTTATAAGTGGTTCCTTTTGACATGCGCTTGGCCACATGCAACCACATAGAATTAACTTGTGACCAACGTTCTTGGTCATTCAACTTTGTGGTTAGATGTGCTGCTGCCTGTACTACTAGACAATTTTTCAACTTGTCAATGTCCATCCCGCACGGTCCTTTCTGATAGCCTAACACCTTCTGTGTCTCCAAAATGGTGCTTTTGTCAGCTAAGTGATCTTAATGTCTTCACCCATTGCCCGTAATCAAGAATTGTGGCAATGAGGATGGGTGTCAGTCTTACCCTCTATCCTGCGAAGTAGAAGAAGTCCTCATGGACTCGGCTCATCAGCCATCTGTACAAGGGTGCATACTTTCCAAAGTATGGAAGCTCATAAATTTGGTAGACACCATTTCCCTTGAGTAGCTTTTCCCGGCATCATCATATATCGGCATGTCATCCTCAGTGCCTGTTCATTCGAGAGGTGAGCAAGGTTGTCTAACTTCTTCTGGTTTTCACTGGTTCGGTGATTGTATTCACTTATCTTGCTCTGTCTTATGTGGGTATTCCATTCCTGCCCCACAATAACTTCTTCAGGGTACTGCATTTCAGAGAAATTTCTCTCTGGGCCATCTCCTCCTCTTCTTCCACCACCACCTTCTTCTTTTCTTTTATCGGTGTTGCTTTCTTCTTTGGTGCCATTCTCTTTCAGGGTTTTGTTTTGTAGGTCAGCTATGTGTGTTTTGATAATTTGCTTTAAACCCTAACCTAGTTCTTCCGTGCCCTAATTTGTAATCATGAACTTGCGCACCCTAACTCTGTTGTATTACTCTGCTTCATCAAACCCTTTTTCTAGGGGATCCAAGCCCTTCTAATAAACAAATCTCTTCTCCACGCCTGGTTTGCTTGCTTTGTACCTTGAATTAGTTAGCTTTATGCTCTTCGCGTATAGGCTCTCTATCAAATTCTCATAGTCGTAAGGGTAAAAATGAAATCGCATCCCATCCTTATATAGATTTCTACTTTTGTTACATTAATTGCTCCTCCACCTACCAAATTCTCCTCATTTATGACCCATTTTTATCATTTCCGTGTGGTATATTTTTGTGCCAAAGCTATAACCTTCTAGCGCGCCTCTTTACCCTTTGTCATAGACTTCTCTTCAAGTGTGCACCTTCGCACCCGAGTACCTCGTCACTGCATGATCTCCTGGTAATTACCATGGCCGCCGCTTACCTCACGTTATACTTTCCCTTATCCATATTCATCCTTTCTTATCTTGAGAAGCAATCTTTTGTCAGTTACCCTTAGCAACCTTCTTTCAACACCCACAACATGATATCTTCACAACATATCCCTGAGAGTCACCAATAATCCACCCCACATGAAAAGGATGTGCATTCCTCTACGCATCAACATGCTTCATATTGTAGTTAGTTTCATGCGCGCAAGCACGCTTATTACACAAACAAGAGCTAAAATTGACAAAAGCATAACGATGATGAAAAAATACATTAAGGAAATGCATAAAGGGAAACCTAATGTATCTGGCAATACTACCTTATTACAAACACCAAGAAGACTTATTTATAGTAGGGCTTCAACCTACTCCCATTAAAGTAACGGGCAACCGTGTGCCATCAATTGTTTCCAATTGGAAAGCACCAAACTCAAGTATATGAGTGATAACATATGGCCCCAACCAATGCACCTTGAGCTTTCCTGGATGGCACAAAAACTTGGAGTCATATAGAAGTACCATTTGTCCCACCACAAGTTTCTTATCCCTGATGTGCCGATCATGCCATGCCTTTTGTCACACTTTCTCCTATTTCTGACTCCAGCATGTGATGGTGCAGCGCTCATCTAGCTGAACCATCTTCGCAATCCATTCTTCAAGGCCTACTCATCAGCTAGACCTCAGAGCATGTGTAATGTGCAAGGATGGTAACATAAATTCTAGAGGCAGAACAACTTCCATGCCAAACACCAATTGAAAAGGTGTGGCTTTGTTCAATCTTTTGTATGTTGTTCTATAAGCCCAAAGAACAGTTGATACTTTATCATCCCAATATTTTCTCCCAACATCACAAATCTTGGTCAATGTGTGGCTCAAGATCTTGTTAAAAGCCTCAACAGTCCCATTTTCCTGAGGGTGATAGGGTGTAGTTTTATGGTGGGAAACCATAAACTCATCTAAAAGAATTCGTATTGTCTCATTTAAAAAATGTGTGCCCCTATCACTTGTTAAACTTAAAGGACAACCATACCTTGTAAGGACATTCTCCCATAAGAACCATGCTATCTGTAGCCACTGTATAGTCCTTTGTAGGTGTTGCTTCTACCCATCGGGTAAGATAATCTGTACAAGTGATGATATAGCGTGATCCAGTCCTATGTGTGGTCTGGGGAGATAGGCCCGACAAAGTCAATTGCCCATTTCTCAAAGGGTTCTGCACTCGTTATGGGTCATAGGGGCATCTCATCCCATTGTCCTGGTCGACCGAGACGTTGACAATGGTCACATGTCTTACAATACTCTTTACAATCCTTGTACAATGTTTCCCACCACAACCCAACAAGTAGGATCTGTGCGTTGTTGCATCACCTACATAATGGCCACCTGCAATACCACCATGTGCTTCTTCCATTATGTCCTTTCATTCATGCTCCAAGACACAATGGCGTAACACCTCATCTCTACCTAGCTTGTACAAATCACCACTAATTAACATGAATGGTGCCGCGTGAATAGCAAGTTGCTTCTTCTCTAAAGCTTTCATGCCTTCGGGCACCATACCAGTTCTCAGAAAGACAACAATGTCCTCTAATTCCGATGGCACGCGTTATAACCTATACAGTTGTGCATCAAGCATGGTCTCTTCTATTGTTTGTGCTCTCTTCCCCTGATTGAATTCTAGACAAGTGATCCGGTCTAGAATTGCTTTTGCCTGGTTTTACCACAACCATAAAGTCAAACTCTTGAAATAAGAGTACCCACCAAGCATATGTGCCCCGTAAAATGGGCTTGTTCACCAAATATTTTAATGCCATGTGATCTGTATAAAACACAAATGGTGTAGCCAACAAATACTGACAAAATTTGTGCAAGGCATAGATCATGGACAAGGCCTCACACTCTGTAGTGGTATAATTTTATTTCTGCAGGGGTCAACTTCCTACTAGTGAAGCAAATGGGATGATCAACGATACCTTCACCTGGTTGAGCTAAGATAACACCAATGGTTGTGCCAGAAGCATCCACATGAACATGAAAAGGTTTATCCCATGAAGGAAAATGCAAGATAGGTGCGGTAGTAAGTTTCTGCTTCAATATCTCAAACACGCGCTGCTGTGACTCCCCCCAATAGAATGTACCTTTTCCTTGGAGTAACTCTTCCAAGGGCATGGAAACTTTTGCATACCCTTTTATAAACTTCTGTAATACCCTGTATGACCCAAAATCCACGCACCTCGCACTGACTGGCCGCACTTTCAAGCCAATGATGACTGCAACTTTAGCTGGATCAACCAACAACCCTTCCTTGCAGATGATATGTCCTAAAAGTGTGCCAAATGGAGTAGCAAAGATGCACTTCTTGATATTTAATGAGATACTCAACTGTCGACATCTTTCAAACATTAAGCGCAGATTGTCACAATGATCCTTAATCAGCCCATAAATGGTCCAATCATCAAGATAGACTTGTAAAAAGTTATGAATAAAATCCTTGAAGGCTTGTACCACTATCCTTGAAAATACAATAGGTGCATTCTTCAATCCAAAGGGCATCACAAAGTATAAGCAAAGCTTCCCCATTCAATAGTGAAGGTGGTCTTCTCTTGATCTTCCGGGGCAATCCTAACCTGATGATACCCTGAAAACCCATCTGTAAATGAATATATTTCACACCCAACCACTCCTAATATTTCCTCCGTGAATGGCGTAGGAAAGGGATCTGTAACACATGTTGCATTCAACTCCCTATAATCAACACAAATTCAAATCCTACCATCCTTTTTTATGCTTATCACCATAGGACTGACCCATTCTGATTCATCTAGTGGTCGAATGATCCCAGATTTCAGCATCTTGTCAATCTCCTCCTTTACTTTCTCACACAAATTGGGATTCATCCGATATGGTCACTTCCTAACAGGGCACACCTTCCTTGAGCTTTATCTTCATTTCTCCGAGTGATATATGCATGCCTTTAAGTTCATGGTATCCTCTTGGGAATAAGTCCTCATAATCGTGAAGTAACTCTATGATCTTTGCTACCTCTGATTCTGACCAGTAATCCCCAATTATCACCTCCTTAGGTTCAGCTTTTGTGCCTATATTGACCTTTGTTGTCTTCATAGGTTCGTGATATGCGCGTGCATCTACATCCACACTGGATAACACTTCACATGTTCCATGTGAATGATCCATGTCCAAGTGCTCAACTTCCTCCTCATCAATTATGTATACCATCTTCCCCTTATATTTTTCCAAAGAAGCGCGCTCAAGTAATATGATATCATCTTCTTCATCCGCAAAGCACGCCCCTATGTCTCTGTCTCACCAAATAATTCCTGAACAAGTTCTTCCGCTTTCCCACTATCTCCCATAGTTAAGCACTTGATAAAGCTTAAAGTTGTGTTCACTGGTGGTGTAGATGAAAAGAAGTCAAACGTTTGGATCATCCCTGCAGTCAAAGTTTTCCAGTTGCCAGTGTCGATGTAATTCAGCATAGACATACCAAGCACATGTGCAACCTTTTAGAGTAGAATAAAACCGATGCACCCAAAGTGAAGGTGGTAATGCTTCCTGGCCTACTATCCAGAGTCTCTCACACTACTGGATATGATGTTGAGTAGGTTGATCACCATGATAAGGGCTTATGTTTGTAGGTGCATTACTTCTTGAAAACCTGGTTGATAAGGCGGTCCCAATCATTTCCCATTCTAAGAGATTATCCCTGTGGACTACCCACCAAGTGCGTGGGCCATCCCACCCAAAGTATATGACAACATAGTGCGTCATTTAAGTTCATCAGCCCAATTTTTTTCTATGGCCTGTAAGAACCCAACCAAATCTTTAGATCCAAGTATAGCGGGGTATACATGACCTATACATTAATAGAGTGAAAACCCATCTTACCAATAACGTGCGCTTAACTTCACCCCACTAGTTCATAAGTGCCATGAGCCCAATTATCACAAGCAATACTAGTAGTATCGTTGATTGACTGAGAATCTTCCCAATGAAGGATTCCTTCCTTAGATGGATCATTGACCTCTGGGTCCCGAATAGCACGTACATAGATTCTATTCAAGTCCTCTTCACTTAAAGGTTCCACATATGGCATGGATTTCCCATCTATCAATGGTATTATGACCCTTTCCTCCTTGTTCTCGAAGCTGATATACCCTTTGTTAAACCTCAAATCAGCATTGTTCGCATAACACCAAGGGCACCCAAGCAAAGCTGGGAAACTATCTACTTCGCAAGTCTAGCACTTCAAAGTCTCCTATGAACTTGGCCCCTTGTATAGTGATAGATGCATCCTTCAAAACTCCTATGGGAGTAGCTTTTTTTCTATTTTCCATGAACAATACATTAGATGATGGCTGCAATGGGGGTCTCCCATTTGTTCCCACGCATCCAATGTAAGTACATTTACTTCGCACACCGTGTCAATCGTAATATTGCTCAAGCCAGCCACCCATCCACACAACAACATTCAAAGTGATCTCCTTGTCATAATCAATGCTATCAGAGGGAGATTCACATGAAGTATTTGTCTTCTAGTCTCATTCCTCGCACGTGAGTATTCCTTTCAACCAATTTCCTAATAAAGGAATAATATTCTCCGGTGCAACATTCTACATACCTCTCTCGATGTCGTCAATATCCGATGGGGCTTGTTCTATATCCTTGTGCTCCAATTTCCGAGACTGCTCTTTTAAACCTCAGTATCTCACCTCAAGGCTCCTAAGGACCTCCATTGTGTCCCGATAGACTTCTTTTCTCGATGAGCTGGATCTGGATATCTAGCATGCAAAACTTCCTCCCTAGTGATTGTCGGCTTTTGTTGCAACACCTCTCTTACACGTGCCGCCTCAGCTCATGTGGTTATCTTGACTATTACCACCTCAGGTTCTAGTGTTAACTTTGGCATCCACTGATTCTCTATCATGCGCTAGATTCTAACCATCCCCGCGCCCTTGTTTTCTTGCTTGTGCTACTTACTGAGATGCTCATACAAGTCCAAGCACTCTTCATAACTATGCCCCTTTCCACAAAATGAACAGGAAATATTCTCATGGGCATTCGTGCCTATAATGGTCAGGTGAGCCACATGTATAGCAAGTTCCTCGAGGGAATTCACTCCTTCCTCCACCTCGGCCTCATCCTCCATATCCGCCTCTATATCCTCATCCCCTTTCACGAGCCCCTTCAAACCTTCCGTCATTCCTATCATAGCGGGTTTTATTATAATCCCTATCCTGATGCTCATTCTTCCCTTTAGAATTATCAGCCACACTCGCCTGTCTGACCCCAATATCAATGGCATCATGGATCTGGCCAATCAATCTATAGTCCTCAGTATCATGGGTCATGGACCTACAAATTTTACAAAAGGAGGATACATTCTTCCTGATCGTGCGTTGTAGGAGGGGGCAGTGACTAGCATCATGGTTCAAATGGAAAATCTCACAGTCTAATAACAATGAACGTACAGTTCTCATGAGGGAAACTATCCTTAGTGTGCCCTTCCACTTCACAATTTGTACACCAGATCCCTGAGCGTGTTTCATGAGCTGAGTTTGCCGATAATTTCTCTAATTGTTTTGCCATAGCCGCTATCTGAGCTTCCAAAAATGGACTAACTCCAGTGTCAATACTCCCAACTACTTCAAAGTGTAAAGCGGCTTCCAATGCTTCACGTGGATTGGTATAAGTTTTATGCGACAGTGCTCTTCGAAATGGAGTAATCAATCCCCCAACAAACCATTGTGCATGCTGACTTGCATGAATGTCATAAGAGAGTTTGGATAGAAGTGTTTTAAATCACGCATCATACTCACGTACACTTTCAATAGTGCCTTGCTTTATATCCTTGAGTGTGCTTATACTCTTCTGCTCAAACTGGGATGTGGAACTCTTTTAAGAAAGCATCTTTCAATGCTGCATAGTCAATACAAGTTTGATTGGGGTCAAACTTCCTATATAGCTAGTGCGCACGCGCCTGCAATGTAGTAGCAAATTGACTTGCCTTGCGTTTAGGGGCCATAATACCTTTTACATGCCACAATATTTCACACATATGAACATGTTCAGCAACATCTTCGATACCTCTGTATTCTGGGAGATGAAGGGACATCTCCATATAAATGTTCTGGGGTTGCTGCATGGGCCTTGACCACCCAACCCAGAACCTCCTTGGTTTCCTCTTCCTCCAATACCACCCAAACCACTAGAACTAGAACTACCCATACCACCCGATCCTCCTCAGAATTTGGAATAGGGCCCATGGATGCACTCCCCTGTGCCCCAACAATGGTACTATACTGGACCCCTAGTCTGGGAAGTGGTCCCAGCTCCAGAGGTGATTCCCACACTGGCGCGCTCATATTCTGTGTAGATGATGAGCCTGATAACGTACCCCCAAAGAATAATGAAGTTGTCTATGCTGCCATTGGTGTACTTACTATCTGACCTATTTCTGTGCTTTCACTTCCTAAATTAAAACTACTTTTACCTATTGTACTAGATACTGGAAAACCAAGCGCAAGGGCTAGGTCAACAAGTTGGCTTAGATGCACGCCCGTGGCCCATGTCATATCTACTGGTGCACTTCCATGTGAGGTCAAGAGGGTTCTCTGTCATGCTTCCCTAGATGGGGGAGTTCCTGATGCTCTTGCTCTTCTTCCTCCCCATGAGCCTCAAATCCTTCACGAGCCATCTCTCTCCACAACACCATCCATTTCTGCAATTTCTTGCCTCTTGCATAATTCCCTCTCGCATGCCTCATCATACTTCAGCCGCCTTTCTTCCCTCTGCCGTGCTACCGCTAGGTCTGCCATCTTTCACCAATCCTGTTCCTGCCCCCGCACATGGAGATTCTTTAGCTTTCCATGGGTTTAGCTTCCAAGTTCAATGTTACCATTAGTATTTTGATTACCAATGGAATACCTTGCAAATATGTCCCTCTAGGATACCGTAGAAATTGGAACTCTGCTACTCTCGGGCATGAATAAGTCAAAATTGAATACTCCAGAATATAGTTGTTTAGGACACCGTGAAACAGGTATCTACCGCACGAGTCTAGCTTAGGTCAAGCATCATATAGTGTTTGAAATTCCTCCTGTGTCCAAACAAGCGTGCGATACCTCCAATTCCACTTAGATGCATACGCAGTCAACCATTCATACAATTCTACTAGGAAAGATAGCAAAGAAGATTTCATATAAATTATCATACAAATTCTGCTCTACCCAAGTACGTGCGCTAAATCCGGATCCAGTGTCAAACCTCCGTATGCATATTCTTCCTCCAGATCATGAATCCATTCTTCAACACTTGCCAAGGTTAGCCTAGTATGTCTTCATCACGAACCATTCTAAAACAACTGAAAAAGAGGTCCCAGCAACGAAACCAATGATGTAGCCTAGAATTGTTAGTTAACACCTAGTCACGCTGGCACATCACTCAGCCTAGGCTGAGCGCTCACCCAAGTGCGCAAAGGTACCGGGTCCCTCTTAATAGTTGCAGTAGCAAAATGGTGGTATGATAAAATAGTAAACATATATTTTAGGAACTAATCCATCCATTCACCATTTATATCCAACCAGATCTATAAGCGCTAAAGGTAAATCATCATGAAAGTAATAACATGCATTGATAAAACACATCACACACTTTGTTCGGCCAATTTCCTTTATCTATTCATTGAACCAACAATACAGTAGCTTCATACAATACCAGGCATGTGCGCATGGATCTATTACAATTATCCAGTCGCATGTACTCGTGTTTTTCCATTCCTCCAAACATATGGTTCCATCCATATCTCTATGTATGTCTCTATATTCTCTAAGTAATTCATATATATATAGGGAGGGGAACTAACCCTTCACCACTTAACTCTACCAGAAATAGGTCGCATGCTAATAACAACCACATGCCTTTTTACAATTATAGCCATACATGCAAGTATGCTATCTATAGATTGTTGATAGTTAACTGAAGTGATGGATCTATTCTTAACTTATGCCCATGCAAGAGTGAGTTGACATGTCCTTCCAAAATCTCCACGAAGAGTGGCGCGCAAATCTCGGCATCACTTTGTGTACTCCACATGCCAATCTCTAAGAATAGACCTGATCTCCAAAATCAGCTAAGTCCTTGAGAGTCTTACTCTACACCTCCACGCGTGATGCCTTCCTATAACTTCACGCTTTTGCTCCTGTGCCATTCTTCCACGCGGACTCTAAGTGTAAGTTCAACTAAGTGTTTTCTCTTATCAATAAAAACATTCCATAATATAATATTCCTACGTAATATTCCCTACCAAAGAAAACATTCCTCAAGCAGAGATTCAAGCATACTCACAATCTAGCCAATTTTATTTCAACCTAGCTTATCCTCAATCTCAACTCGATCCTCTCCAAGCCCTTCTAAATCAAATATCCAATCTCAAATTTTTTTCATCACATCCAATAATGTGCTCTCTTATGACTAAATTTACAATGAGCCCATTCATCCTTCAAGATTATACAAAATATATCTCGCCATTCATCGGGAACTTTCAAAGTTCATCAAATTTTATAGTAAGTAAGATCCTCAACAAAACATTTGTTCCTTTCGTCACGCCTGTTATCTAATAGCCCACAACCAAGACCTTATGTTGGGGAGTTTTCCAATGTCCCTTGTTGGTCCTACCTTGGATTGGTACAATAGCATTCCACAACATTCCTTATTCTCCTTTACACAACTCTCCCAACTCTTCTTAGAACACTTTTCCATAAACATAGCCCGCAAAGTCACTATCAATGACCTATATGCCATCAAACAATTTGAAGACAAATCTATTTCTGATTTTATCACCCTCTAGAGAGGTGTAATTAATAAACTATACTTTTTATTACCACAAATAGAATTAATCAGTTTTTTTTGTTGTGCATGTGTCAAACATATCTCATCCACATTACAAATCCAATCATTTCAAACTTTTGATGAGGCTTTCACCATGGCCTATAAATTTGAATTGCGAGCTCTAGAAGATGGTCGAGTTAAGCTTTATCCTAAGAAACCCAAAGTTGAGTTTCCATCTAAGTCATCATCCAACCCCGATAAGTCTAAAACATCTACCAACACCATCATAGTTAAATCTTCTCCCAAGGAAAATCCCGCCGCCGAGCATTCCGCCAACAACGTAGCTATACACCTATAGGAGATATTTACAGTGCATTTTTTTATAAACGCTTGCCATTAAAATGATATCTCTCCCACCTATTTGACCCATCGACACATAAGTATCTAAACCCATTTGGTACCAAGATAATGACTATTGCAAATACCATAGGGTTAAGGGACATGAAATCGAGAGGTGTCACACGTTCCGTAACATACTTCAAGACTTAATTGACAAGGGAAAACTCCACTTGGACAATCCAAACACACCCCCAAATAAAAATATCGACATATTTAAGTAACCTTTTCTGGATTTCCCCTCATCCTCAGACCAACCACAAATAAATGTTGTTCACACAATTAATACAATAACAAAAGTAGAGCCTATCCCTGAACCCACCTCATTGTTTACCGATTCAAAACCTATAGAATCAACACCAATACCTAACAAGTCTAAAACCATGACTACTAAATCTTCACCCACTAAAAATATTACTAAAATTGTTCCCATATCCTCATCACATGCCATTACCAAATCTGTACCTACATCCTCTATAACTCCCAAAGCTACATCTAAGGTCACATATGACAAATAATCAAAAAGTCAAGAAAATATAACTTTGTTGCATCCTCGTTAACCACACCTATCCATCCAAAACCACAAAAGGGCCTCATAAATAAGGTTTTGTTCAAGTCTTCAAAATCCCTTAATATGTTTTCCCATATCAAATTCCTTTACGTGGACCTCACTCCCTTATACATATTAATCACCCTATTATTTCACTACACCCATCATTCCACAACAAGAATCTATAATGGTTACTCACCCTTACCCATCACACAGTCCAATTATCCACACCAATGGCCACCCATACAGGTCCTCATCCTCCATCCAATACGGTTCCTAGAAATCCTCCACAACCAACAAATAGACAACATGTATCTAAGGTTTTTATTCCTCCTAAGGAAAATATAGAAAAAACTTTGTTACCATCCACGTCTACACCTAAGGGGCATTACGCCACCATCTTAGATGATCTCCTTCAGTGGTCACTTATTATGTTACCACCTCCTAAGTTGTTTGATCATTGAGGATGGAAGCCTTCCTGGTATGACTTCAATATTTTCTATGATTACCACAGAACACAAGGCCATTCCATAGAATACTGTAGGACCTTTCATTTGAAAGTTCAGGAAATTGGTAGTGTGCTCTTCCTTCCTTCTCGAATCAAGCACAACACCAACATCAACATTTTCTCAAGAATCCATTCCTAAAATACCTCATCAAGTCAACGTTGTCTATATCACTACTCATTCACAAAATTATGATAAAGAGCCATCTGAGCCTAAGAAAGCTAAAACTTTTGTCGTTATACCACCACCTCCTAAATTATCAGCTTCATTTGACAAACCCTAGAAATCTATTTCCTTAACTCCCAAAACATCTAGTCAAACACCATCACCCAAAACTAAAGTCTCAATATAAGTAGTAGTACCCCTCTTTCACTATGGTACAACAAGTTGTATCAAGTAATTACACCAATCCCCCGTCAGGATGTCACTTTATGAACTAGTTCAAACATCACCTTTTCACAAAAAAAGCTATGATAGAAGCCCTCCAATCCATAATCATTTCGCCAATGAAATTTTTCCTTTCACAAACTTTGAGGTTCCCTTAAAGCATCCGCTGCCATATCATTTGAACCATTTGAAATTCCCTCTCTTAGACCAAAGGACCACGACCTATCATTCTTCATTAATAAATGATCAATGATATATACATCAAGAGGTTCATGATTGATAGTGGTGCTACCATCAATATCATATCCTCCCTCTCCTTTGACAACCTTAAACTACCTAACATTTTTATAGCTCAAACTCCAGTTTTACTAAGAACTTTTCATGACACTATTGCATCGATAATAGGCATTATTATTCTACCACTTAAAGTCAGTGTCAAAACCCTAAGAGCTCTTATACATTATATAAGGAGAGTTTTAGTAAAACATGTTGCTATGATGCCCTTAGATACGCACCATGTGTTGCATTCCTTTGACCCTCCATCATTGTCTCAAATATGAACACGAGGGTCAAACATTTACCGTCCCCATTGATTTGAACCCATTCATTAACTGTTACATGATGTACCACCCAAACAACGTCCTTGTACCTAAATCCATATCGATTCATCTGATGAAGCATCTACTAGCACATTTATCCCCTCTTTCAAGCTACCAAATGGCTCCTCTCTCAATGAGGTTGTAAAACGTTTTCCATCTCCTCATGCTCAACTCCATCCCTTCACCCAAAACATATGGCTGCCCTAACAAAAACCCATGTATGAACCAAACGTAGGAGATGTTATCTCTTACGGTCCTACTTATCTCAAAATAAACCTCATATATGGGGTACATGATAATCCTCTATCCCATGTTATCAATCCACACCAAACCATGCCATTCATGTTAGACTTCAAATCCATCAATAATCCAAACTTCGCTCGAATGTATCTTCACCGTTGTGTGTGGAGAGGTTTTGGCCTTGGTCATTATGAACAAGGAACCCATGACTTGATTGTCCTGTGTTCTATTAAAGTCTATGAGAAAAGTGGTTTAGGCTATAAAAAGTCCAATTACAAGATATGTGAAGCCACTACATCCAAACTTGCTACATCCATGTCTATTTCCGAACTAGAATCATCATCACCAATAAACCCTAAATATCTTATGGACACAGACGACACTGTATCCATCCCACCTAAATTTTTTTTTAATCAATGTTATATCTTTAGGAAACTTACTTATCAATCCAATCACTCCACTAAATCATTACCCCTTTTTTGGCAAAAATGGTTGATGGGGAAGATTCACCTATTATAGATATCCTAGTGTCAAGATGACCAAGATATCCTTTCCCATATGGGATCCAAAGACCATTTTCTTCATAAATCCCTACCGTCAGAACACCAAATATTCTTAATGAATCCACCCTTGACATCAACTTAGGCACCCCTCAAGATCCTCGCATAGTTAAGATCATTCAATCTTTAAATCCATAAGAACTAGATGATTTCACTTTGTTCTTAAAAAATATTACCAAGCCTTCGCCTAGTCATACATTGATATGCCCGAAATCAATCCTAACATTGTCGTACACAACATAGTGATGTATCCCAATGCTAATCTAGTTAAAAAAGCTCCATAAAATGCATACCTGTATAGCTCTCCTTGTTAAGAAAGAGTTGTAATGCCTCTTATCTATCAATTTTATCATACCCATTGATTATCCATAATGGGTCTCTAACATTGTCCCCGTAACCAAAGCTTCAAGAAAGTTACACATTTACTGCATTCCAGGGATCTCAACCTTTCCTGTCCTAAATATGATTTCCCCCTTCCAAACATAGATCAGCTCATCAACTTAACAACCGGCCATGAAATTATTTCCCTCATGGATGGGTTTTTTTGGTTATAACCAAATCCTCATTTCCCCAATGATCAACACAAAAATTATTCCATCACCCCTTAGGGAACTTTCTATTACTGTTTAAAGGAATGATAACTAGATCGTACAAATCCAAGAACAAATATGCTAATCAAACACCATGATCAATAAGATGAAATCAATTCACCAAAATAACTTTACATAAACCTTTATAAACAAATGAGTAGCAATATCATATATTATTATGGAACTCAATGAAATACAATGAAAATGGGCCTTGCTTATATAGGCAAGGAATAACAATCTAAGAACCAAGAAAGTTCTTAGATTAATCCATAAATCAAGGAAAGAACTAGTCAAGTCCATAGATTTAGGAAAGAGCTAGTCATCAAGGATCTATTCAATACCATAGATCAGAAAGAACTATACCTTACAACTAGATAATATCTCCTAATATCTAAATAAGATAAAATAAATATCCACACATATAAGTGGGTGAGGATGAATACAATAAAGGTAAATAAAGTACCTAGGTGAACATGAGCTAAGGTAAATACCTACTCTAACAACCGTGTCATGCCATTTGGCCTTAAAATGTAGGGGCTACTTATCAATGCACCATGACATATATTTTCCATGACCTCATCCACAAAATTGTCGAAGATTACGTCGATGACCTTTTAGGAAATTCCAAATCATGAAAAAACCATCTTGACGTTCTTGAGTCAATCTTCACTTGTCTCATCTAGTATTGTCTTTGTCTTAATCCTACAAAGTTTGTTTTGGTGTCCTCACCAGAAAGCATTTAGGATTTATCATATCTATCTGAGGCATTGAAGTTGACCCAAAAAGGTTAGAGTAATCATTGAAATTCCTCCACCATATAATCTTAAAAATGTGTAGCCTCCAAGCTAAATTACATTCAATTCAAAGTTTCATATCGCAAATTTCAGATCGTTATCAACTGTTTCACCGTTTGTTCCACAAATATGTATACTTTCACAGGATTCTAATTGCGCGTAAAGCCTTCGATAAAATCAAACAATATCTATTATCACCTCATGTGCTTAGTCCACCTCGTTAAGGGGAGCCATTTTATCTATACATATCCACTTCAGAACATGCTCTAGGAGTTATGATCGCCCACCATGATAATCAAGGTTGTGAATAGGCCATATACTATATTAGTTGCACACTCCATGAGTATGAAACATGCTACATTGAAGATGAAAAATTATGTTGTGCATTATATTTTTCCACCTCCAAAATTTGACATTATCTCCTCAATCACAAGACATATGTCATCACCAATTTTAATCCACTTAAAACCATGTACTCTAAACCTTATCATAATGATCACATAACTTGATGGCTTATGCTCATGACTAAATTTGACCTTGAAATTATATCGTAGAAATCTATTAAAGGTCGGCCATTGCAGTATCAACTCATTGATACACCCCTTCCAGATAATCAAATACCTCATGAATGCTTCCCGATGAATCCATCAACAACATCGATGAATCTGATTTTATCCCCGTTAAAATGACCCTCTTCTTCGATGGTGCTAAATGCCAAGAAGGGGGAGGATTCGGAAGTTATTATCATACCACCCTAGAATATTCCTTTTTTGTTATCATTCAAACTTAGCTTTGAATGTACTAATAACATGGAAGAATATGAAGCTTAATCATGGGTCTAAATATTGTCATTCTCTTAGGTGTCCACATCCTAGAAATCTATGGAGATTCATAACTTGTTATCAGTCAAGTCAAAGGAGAATACCAATGTAAAAATGAAATCCTCCAAAAATATAAGGTTGTTGTTGACTTTCTCCTTGGTGCATTCAATCATTATACCATTCAAACTATTTTGCGATCTTCTAATAGGTTTACAGACACTATGGAATCTCTCATCCCTTTAGAAATGGAAAAATCAAAGGATAAAATTAAAATGTTTGTAGTTGTTCAACACTTGGACCATCCTACACATCAAAATGATCTTCCTTCTATTAATGGCATGGATAATTATCCACCTGACGTATGGTACACTAAGATATATGACTATCTCGTTGAATGTAAACTACCATTAGACTTATCACATAGTGCCAAATGAGCATTTCTTCAATGCGTCACTCACTTTTTCATTATAGGTGGTATTCTTTATAAACATAGCTTTGACGGTATACTTCTAGAGTGCCTTAAATCAAATGAATCAATCAAAGCAATCAAAGAAGTCCATGATGAATTTTGTGAAGGAAATTTCCGTGGAAATTCCATCACTAAACATGTCATATAGCTAGGGTATTACTGGCCTACCATCACTAAATATTGTTGTGCATACGTAAAGAAATGTGTTAAATTCCAACTCTACTTAGATCTCATTCACGTCCCTAGTCAAGAATTATAACCCGCTCAAGACTTATGGCCTTTTTCTCAATGGGGGTTAGACCTCATTGGTGTTATCAATCAAAAATCATCCCAACAACATTATTCCATTATCACAATAACTGAATACTTTACTAAGTGGGTTGAAGCCATCCCTTTAACCTCGACAAAATCAGGGCCTATCATCAATTTCATATATCAAAATATCATATGTCGTTTTGGTATCCCACATAAACTCACAAATAATGGAAAATCCTTTAAAAATAAAGAAGTTAAAAATCTATGTGATACGTTCAACATCAAACTCAGTTTATCATCACCATATTATCCTCAAGAAAATGGATAGGTTGAGGCCTCTAACAAAAACTTAATTAAATCCTTATGAAAATAGTAGATGACACAAACATGAATTGGTATCTCTAAATCCCATTTTCTCTCTAGGCTTATCGAAATAAAGAATCGCACACCTACAGGTGCTACACCCTATTCACTCATATATGGCTCAGATTTCATCCTACCTCTCGAATTCCACATTCTGTGACTTCATGTATATCTCAAATATTTTATCCCTGATGAAGAATATCACCAAGACCGTTTAGCACAACTTGAATTTTTAGATGAAAAACATTTAACAACCCTCGAACATCATCAATTCTATCAAGAATGTGTTAATAGATTATATAAAAACATGTCAAAGAGCATGACTTTAAAATTGGTGATCTTGTACTTAAATAAAATCAAAATGTCACTACATTAGAACGAAGTAAACGTGGAAATTTTTCCCCAATTGGATTGGTCCATACATTATTACTCACAAGTATGGGTCAGGAGTGTATCGTCTCACTTCTCTTGATGGGGAACCGAAAGGGAACCTCTGAATGCTTCACACTTGTGGCCTTTCTATTGTTAAATAATTGATCATCATGACAATAGTTACATCAAAATCCTATCACTTCATCATATCATTGTAATGATTTGAAAGTATGTGGTTATCTGTTAGCATCCTAAATACACCTTAAAGATGAGCACCATGGCTCTATTCATTGCATATTTCATTTTAGACAAGTTCCTCTTTTGCAAGAACCCCTTAAAATCATTATGTACATCCATTCTTGCACCAACCAAAAACATGACATGGGGCATGTATGTGTAGGTCATATGCACATTTTATCCCCTCCTCAAAACAATTTATTAGGGTCTTGCCCTAAGCTAAAAAGTGTATCTGGATGCTCCTCTTATCAAAATATCAAAATATAATAGATCGATCCTTGAAGGACAACTATTCACAAATCTAAATCATTATCAAAAATATTAAAAGTAGACTGCTCCCTTGAAGGACAACTACTAGTCAAAATTGTCCACCGATCCCTCAAAGGATGGCCATGTTGTCAAAATGTAAAAATGTAAACCATACCCTCAAAGGATTGGTACTCATGTAAAAGGCTTCCCGCATTGATCAGCCTTCAAAAATACATCAATATCAAAAGCATCTAGGAAATCTTCCCGCATCAATCAGCTTTCTCTTTGTAATCGGTTTGCTTCAAATAATATGTAAAGTTGGGGCATTTTCCCTATGAACCTATTAAAAAGGAGATCCCTTTCTCCCACATCAGCCTACATACACAAAATCCCCTCCATCATCCTAGCAAAATACATTCACTCAAACCCATATTTCTATCATGATTTGTGTAACTACCCATTGATAATCTTATTTAACATTTGATAAGGCTACAAGTGCAAGTTTTTTCAAAACTTATCACATATATATCAAATCCATAATGGGGAAATCATTTCATTTTTACCTCATTTTATTTAGTCACATTTTTTATATAGCACCATTTAAGGTCATTTGAATCAATTAAACATTCGACCACACCTAATCATATGTAACCAAACATGTTTACAAACCATGCTTCTTAATATCCATCAAAATCCATCTAAAACACTAACACATTTCAAATAAAAACATATAATGTATAAATCATCATCATCATCATCATATATATATATATATATCATATTTTGGTATACATCATAATCAATGTCCAAAAACATCAATATATGTCATCATCATACAAAATTGGGCTTTTATGATCCTATGACATCATATGCATCAAAATCAGCTAGTAAAATCTACATCTCTCGAGTAATGTACTAGCACCGCCCTCTCCTCTTGGGGCATGTATGCCCCAACAACACCTATGTCTCTGCCCCCTCTAGGATCACTCGTAGCCACAACCTCACCTTTGGCTCCTCTCTCGCCATCGTTCACTCTCTCTGGCCTTTGAGGTGGTTGTCCCACACTCGTTGTACTCACACTAGGCCTCATTACTTTTGTAAATGCTCCTCAAGTAGCCAAGTGATCTACATAAAAATTGGCATCTAGGTAGTTCTTGATGATCATATCAACATAATAATCTCACTCTTCCTGCATAGCATCATAATGAGCCACTGAAATCATCCCAGATGGAGGAGGTGTTATAGGTGCTCCCCTCTACTTGCTAGAATGATCCATTGCTGATAACTCTACACCAGATATGGAAGGCTTTGTGATCCCCAAGGCCTTCCTCAATGAATCCCTATGCCCCTTATACTTTTCTTTATCAGTAGATACCTATACAAGCCGTACATCGAGACTATATCTCTTTGTTACCATTGTATCTCTCTAAACAATCAGTCTATCTCGCTCTCTCCGAGATGCATCTCTCTCTCTCCCTCCACCATGGACTTCTCGGATGTCATCACTACAATAGCTATAGCTAAGTCATCATTTCCCTCATCCTTGAAACCTAGATCTACCTCCCATACCTATGCTCTCTCTCTCATTCGAGCACATACTCGCCTCTCCTGTTGTGCACCCTCTATGCTACTTGAAAACTGTCAAAACTCTTCAAGGTTGGAACCCACCATGCAGTATACTCTGGGGTAACCCCCATATCATCAATCGGCATAATCAATCCCTCCTCATTAGGGCTTGTATCCCACGGTAACTCATCAATAATGGCAGGTCTCGTCACCTCCCCTCTCGAAGTATCTATATTTGTATCCACTTACTTTGCATCTTGAACGGGCTCACAAGTACTCCCGCATCAATTCAAAATGCCTCCAAACATGTTCAAAATGAATTAATTCATGCTCACCCAATCTACGTGTCGAATCCACATAAGCTAATATAAACCAAGTAAATCCTGAGGATACTCAGGCCAGGATGGTAAATCCAAATAGGGCCTCCATATAACATCCCCGCCTCTAATCCAAACAATAAATATCTATAAAACCCTATCCACCTCCTCTTCCCCGCATGACCCTTGTCTGACCTCCACCTCATAAAACCAAGGTGTTGATCACCAATGCCCCATGGTAACCCTGTTGGTTAAGCAATAGCAATATTCTCTAAATCCCAAGCCTGTAAGAGAAAACCAACATCAATACCGTAACATTTGTGAGCCCTCTAGGCCCATAACTCTCTAAATTTCTGAGCAAGTAGGGTATGTTCCCACTCAAAAACAATGCGATGATCCATCATCTCAGCCATAACCCATGTCATCATCCATGGAAAATAACCACTCCCAGAATCTGGTAAGGCATAACACATGATGGCCATCATAATCATGGTCATTCGTACACAACCCTCTCTCTTAGGTGAATAGACACGGCTGTAAGTGAAACCCCTTGACTCATATCTAATGTTTGCATGACATCCTCACCATACAATCTAGTCATCACATCATCTCTCTCTACCTTAGTAATGGTGTACACCACCACCCCATGAATCGACAGTCTCAAGATGCAGTGAACATCCTCTAGGGTAATGGTGATCTCTCCTGTGGGCAACAGAAAGTTTTGGTGGAAAATTTCCACCTCTCTAATAATGTCGTGATCAAGCTAGACATCTATGGATCCATCTGTAATATCTCATAGCACTAAAACCGATAGCCTCTACATGATCCCAATCATCATCTGACATATCAATCCTCACCTCCTCCAAAATCAATGGAATGTGGTCGTGAATGGACAATTTAGCATCCACACCAAGCGAGGGAACAAACCAACAATTAATATCATCAATAACATATCAAAAATCAACAACATCAACATCAATCCCTTACACCAACAACATCTAAAACATCCAAAACTCTTACTCCATTCACCAAAATCACAAAACACAAGAAAATCACTAGTGATTCTATTAAATCATTAGTGATCACATTAATCACCAGGGATTCTAGCTAGGGAACCCGTATGCCCCAAAAATGGTAGAAAATACCTAAATGTACCAAAATATAACAAAAAATATATAAAATTAATGTACCTCTGCCAGGGGTGGTTTCCTTTCTGTTGGAAGATGTCATCCTAATCAAATCGCTCAAAATCACTTGAAAATACTCAAAAAATATTCACTAAGTTGTTTTGTCCCAAGGTTAAAATAAATAATAAACCATGGGGTTGGGTATTTATATGCCCCAATTTTCGCCATGATCCAATCACCGGTGATTTGTACCAATCACAAACGGTTCCCAAAATTGCATGTGAATTTCCTCATTTTTTAGCAAGCATGACAAAACACCACTTCTGCACAAGTGTGTCTCTTCTAAAGGACTCAACTTCTTGGAACATTTAAATCAAACAAACAAAAACAATTACGGGACTTGTCATACATATGTGGGATGCATGCCCTTTGGCCCCCCATCACATGACCTTCCCGTAAAATCAGTCTACCTGGCGAGGATCGATACGTCTATAAGTTTCGAACCCTTTGGTCACCCTATCTTTTGATTCCTTAGACTGGGGAAACTTTTAAAACAAACACATTGGTGTCACTATATTGCGTTGTAGTAGAGTCACCCATACGAAAAAACTTCTTCATCATTTTTGTCTAACGATTTTTCAAACCACCAAACAAAAAGGGGAAAATATAGACACCAAAAATCTACACCCTCTCATCCTCATTCAGTCATCCATTCATTTGCAACCACCGACAATTAAAATGTGCCTTCACATTATTTTACTCCCTTTTGTGACATCCCTCGACTTAGGTAATACACTTGGGACCCTTCGAACTAATTGATTTAATCAATTACACCCACATATTTTAAGCCATAGCCTACTTTATTTTATTAATTAATCATATTCCTACATTTCTATTTCACCCCATGTGAAGTCCCCTTTCGCGCTAGTTAAGTCTAGCTCAAAATTAATTAGGGAACATTCTAAAAGTCATCCCATGGTCACCCTAACAAACTCATTCATAATTAATTAAACTAATCTTGACCTTAGTCCAGATTAATAAAACTTACCCTCAAAATCCCCAATCAGATCAAGTTCAAATTAGCAAGATAATCACCCTTATCACTCCTAAACTCAAACTGACCGAAATCATCGATGATTTCTTCACTTGTCGGTGATCTATATAAACCAGCTTCTCTTCCTCTCTTGGGGACCATCCACGAGAATACACGAGTCCTCCGACATTTTGAATTTTTATCGAGTTTATCGGTGTCATTTTTTCATCAACGTGGACATGTTGTCATCCCACACGCTCCTTTTGGATCATCAAGCATCCAAGATTCATTTTGAAGCTTGTTCATCATCCAGCTGCAAATATTGTCAACTTCCCATCTCTCGTTATCAATCAAGGACATTTTTGTCTTCTTCTTCTATCTTTGCATGCCAATACTCTCATTTGACCATTTATTGTCTTACAATAACTTCTGACATATCAAAATTCCATATTAAATAGTCAAATCTTTCATTTTATCAATCTAATAAATTTCTCGTAGAATCTCCTACGATTCCTGTGCATTCTATTTTTCTTACAATAAATTTTCATAAAATAATTACTTTTGTCTCTTGTATTTGCTAACATCTTGTCAAGGATGGATTTTGTTAGATGGCCATAGGTGGACCCAATCACCCGATCATAAGCATCAAATCTTTACCGATCATTCGTCATCCACTTCATTAGAAGCAATATGATCTTTGCACAACCTTGAGTTGTGCGCTATTCAATCAGCCCCCTGGAAAAACTAGGGAGAATTTTTTAATACACCCAAAGGATCCGCAAGGCTACTGATGAGTTTTGGGAAGCTTACTACGAGATGCAACGCATCCGAGATGACCTATCTTGGTTTGAGTATTAATGTAATGCACCACAGATTAAAGTAACATTCAATATAATTAAGTAAGTGAATTCAACCTAAAGTACACAATACAAAAAATCAACGCAAATAAAACCATACAAACCAACAACTAAAAGTAAGCAAACTACTACTTAGTTTTTGTGGGATAGTTTTGGGATGTTTTTTCGTTGTTTTTGGTTTTATCTCTAAGACAATTTTATATTGTTTTAGAGTTTTCTAAGAAACATAATTGAATGTTTTTTATTTTCTCAACTAACATATCTGTATGTTTTGGGATTTTCAAAAATTTATACAAATGTTTTTATGTTTCTTAGAAGTTTTCTAAAGTGAATGTGTAAGGAAATGAAGAAACATGGATTCCCCCAGCGTAAGATGGGATATATAAGAGCAAGATGCCACATGTTATGTGGAAAAAGTGATGATGTGAAGTTTCCCCTAGCGTGAGATGGGTTGAATCAAAGTCAAACTATACGCATTTAAAGGTATAACCCACCGGATCGGGAAAAGAGGTACAGGCTTACAAGGGACTCAGACAAAGGCAAAGATCATCTTAGGAAAAGTTATCATACTCCTAGACCTAAAATTATTGTGAACAATGGACCCTCCAATGGTGCCGAAACTAGTTTTCACCAAAGGACTTGTCTAAAGTGCCACCATTGCATGGTTTTCACTATTGGATGCACCTATTTATTTCTCTTTTTATTTTTCTATTTTTATATTTTTTTCTTTTCTAATATTTTAGAGACCCCATACTTAAGCATAGAAGTGCTTAAGATGCATTGCGTTCATGGGTTCTTGAAGCTCTTGACCATCTGAATAAACAAGATTATAGGCACCTAAACCGAACTTGGCAACCAAAACATATGGCCCTAGCTAATTAGGCTTAAATTTTCCCTTCTTTTCTCGATCCTTATTGGTGTTATTTTGATTCTCTTTTAACACCAAGTCTCCTACCTAAAATTGACGAGGTATTACTCTTTTAATGTAGCTTTGCCACACTCAATCCTGATACACTTTAAGGTGATTGAGGGTGTGAATCTGCTTCTCGTCCAATATCTCCAACTCTTCCAGTCGAGCTCCTCTGTAATCCTCCTCTTCATTCAGGTAGTCCCTTCGCTCAATACACAAAGATGGGATCTTGATATCTAGAGGTAGCATGGCTTCTATACAAAATAATAAAGAGTATGGAGTGGCACCTATAGGGGTGTGGATAGATGTTCTAAATGCCCAGAGGGTAGGGTGAATTTGTAAATGCCAATTATAACCTATTTTATTCACCATCTTCTCCATAAAATGGATAAGGGTTTTATTGGAAGCTTTGGCTCACACATTACCTTGCGGGTAATATGGGGTTGAGAACTTGAGATATATTTGAAAACACTTGCATAACGCTTTCACAGTTTTATTTTTAAATGGCTTACCATTATCAGTGATAATAGCATAAGGGATACCGTATCGGAAAATGATATGGTTCATTAAAAATTTAGGTATCTAGGCACCTTCTACATAGGTAAGAGGAACAACCTATACCCATTTTGTAAATTATTTAGCAGCCTTGATGATGAACTTATGACCATCCGAGGATACGAGGTTAATATTTCCTATTAGATCGATACCCCACTTTGAGAACGGCCAAGGTGTTGTGAGAGGCTACAAGGATTGCACCAATGCATGTATCAAGTTACCATACTTCTAACAATCCAAGCATTTCTTGATGTACTTACAAAGAGTCATTCTCCATGGTAGGCCAATATAGTAGCCTACTATAAGTATTTTCTTTTCCAAGACAATCCCATTAGTATGAGACCCATAGATGTCTTCATACACCTATTTGATTTCTTGGATGGACTCGTCTCGAACTTAGACATGTAATGATTCCCATTATAGCCTCGACATAAAAGAGAGTGGCCCCAAGTAGGGTATAATAGGATTTACACTTTGGATGAGGTTACATTTTTCGTGGTGGAAAATTTTTGTGGAGAAGGTTCCATCATGGAGGTAATTAAATATTTCAACGTACCACAGGGAAAAGGGACCAACAACATTGCACACCAAATAGGACTCTAGTATGTCATATGTTGGCATTCATAGTTGTTCAACAAAGAATGGCATATCATTTTTCCCTAGTGGAATACTCAACATGGACCCTATTGTAGCCATAGCATCAACTACTTTGTTTTGTGCTCTTGGTATTTGTTGAAATGTGATCTGCTCAAAGAAATCCTTCAAAGAATCAACCATTCTTTTGTATGGAAAAAGTTTCTCATCTTTTACCTTGTATTCATATGTGACATGTTTTATAATGAGCATTGAATCACCAATGTAATTGACTTTTCTGATATCCCATTTTATGGACAACTTCATCCCTGCGATGAGAGCCTCATACTCTGCTATATTATTCGTTCATGGGAACCCAAGCCAAAATGCCTGGGAATCAAGTCTCTCGTAGAAGTAATCAACACAACTCCTGCTCCCGAACCATGAAAGGTAAAAGAGTCATCAAAGTATAATTTGTAGATGATATATTCCTTGAGGTACATTATGGATGTATCTGGTAGTTTCAGACTCAAAGGTATGTGCCTTGCATTTTTCTACCTTATTTCTACCCTAATTAATGCATTTTTGCCAAAAATTAAATGCTTTAATTTGATAGATTACAAAGTTCAGCTTTATGTACACTGTGGGCCATCATTTGAAGTCTCTTATAGTCTTTCATGTGATCTACACAATTTTTTTGGTTATGCACCCTCACCATCTTCTCCCGTAGGTTAGAGCTCAATCAACAAGTAAAATGGTAAGTGAATGTGGTAAATGAACTGGCCGCAATGGCTTATATGCCCTTTTAACCTCTCACAATGTATTTCTCACCCCGCGGCACCTGGAATGGTCGTGATTCTTCTAAATTCCTCTAGCACTCACCGTGATGATTATTTTAAGAAATAATTATTTCGCACTCAATTTTACTACAATGGGGCATGTTTTTGCTTCCGACGGCCTTTTCTACTACCTAGGGCATATTTTTTCCTTACGGTGACTTTTGGTGGTCTTACAACTTCATTATTTCTTCTACAAAGATTGTCTTCTGAAAAATTTAAAAAATAATATAAACAATTGGTACAATCATTAAAAATCCAAAAATTGCGAAAATTCATTTTTTTCAAAATTGGTAAACAGCATGCACCTATCTCAAGCTTGTATCAAATGCATTGTCCTCAAACATCGAAATTTGTCCTACAAAAACATATTTCTTAAGTTTGTGTTTGTTCTTGTCTCAAATGACTTGCAGATCATCGTGATCTACCTCCATTAACAAAGTTGGCTTACTTACTATGTTGGTACTCCGCTGATAGTGAGTTGTCAGAGACTATGTCATAGTGTACGAATGATTTCCATGGGAGTACTTGTGTCCTCCATTATTACCCTTACATGTATCCTTTCTTGGGGCACCATTTTTAACCCTTGTTACAACACGAACATTCGGAATTGAAGCTTGATAATAAAAACATTGGTGTAATTGTTTTTAGCATTGTTTGTTTGAGTATGTGTGATTGTATTGGTTTCTCTGTTAGGTTAGTTGGTTTACTTTCTAATATTGCATTGCATTATGTATGTTTCATGGAGTCATGCATTTTTAGCAATGAAAAAATGTTAGTAATTTAGCTTTTCATGTTATCTTACACTTTTGTTTATTTCAATAAAGGTCGATGATGTAGATCTATGGGAAAAATGATACAACACAGTTGCTTATTGAAATATTGGATACAAAGATTAGACTTGTCCTATATTCTCCATTATCATTTCTACATTCTCCATCATCATTTGTTATCGTACTAATTTTTTTCTTCTAAATCACCTGGGGCAATAAACAACCATGTTTATCCCTATCCTTATCTCTTCTATTTGTTTCAATCATATTTTCAATCGTCGATTGACTTCTTCTATCACCCCATCGACACTCGAGGGGGCATCCTTCATTCTACTAATTTTTCTTCAAAATTTACTTGTTTATGTTTGTCTACAATATTTCAAGAGAAGTTACTTACTTCACCTCAAATAGGGAAAATGTAGACACCTAAATTCCGCTTTTACAATCTTATTTGAAATGCACACAAATCACTCTCATTATTACCATTTCCATTATAATTAGTGATTTTCGCTAATTAACTAACGTTTCTTACCATTTTGGTCAATTAAAAATGCATTTTTGATTGCCTAACCTCTTTCGATTTAGGATTCCACTTTACGACGAATCATAAGTCAAAATCCTCTTCCAAATAGACAATTAGCTAATTAAGCCTATTTTGCTCTTGTTTTGGTCAATACACCCTATTATTGGCTCAAACCCCTCTTCCAACCACTCAAAATCACCCAATTTCCACTTTACGACGAATCATAAGTCAAAACCCTCTTCCAAACAAATAATTAGTGATTATTAGCTAATTAAGCCTATTTTTTCGTTGTTTTGGTCAATACACCCTATTATTGCCTCAAACCCCTCTTCCAACCACTCAAATACACCCAATTTCCCTCCATAACATCTCAAGTAAGCTTCAAAATCTTATCCTAGCCTTCTAGTTGACACTAAGTGGTTGATTAAGGCTCCTCACATCTTAATCATTTGATAATTCACTAATTGTGATTAGCAAAGCTTAATCATGAATAGAAATTCTTAATCTAATTTTTACTTTTAGTCCCACATGCACCAAAATGTTATTTTTTCATAAAGGAAAAACTATAAAAAGGACTAAGTATCTACCCTTAAATTTTACACCATGCTTTTATTTGCATCTCATATAAGAAATATGATTTATAGCCAAGCTCAATCCTTTCCTAAAGTATTCAATGGGGTTAATAGATGGGTATCCAATATGATCTTGTAGTCATTTGGAGAGACCGTTTCACCTTCTTTGGAATAAGAACATTACCAATTTGATTTCTCTCTTATATCTATTTAGGTTTGTTGTTGTGTAAATGTACAATAGGAAATTGACAATTTCCGAGCATGACAACTATACCCCTGTGCCAAAATTTTCATGTTTTATCATTCCTAGGCACCCCAAGTCAAATCCGTTAGTCTAGTCACCCCCTATTTGATGTAAAATTTATCCCCTAGGTGATTTAGGAAATTCTATTCATTCCCCCTAGGTGATTTTAGGAATTCTGAAAAGATGTTATCTTTTGGTAGTATTGGGAAGGGCTATCACTGGCCTTCCCAGGAATGGACCAACCACCTTGGAGTGGAAAACAAGGGTAATATTCAACATGGAGGTGAATTAAAGACCTTAAATTATCATGGAAATTGTTTTTGAAGGTTTGGGGAAGTTTTTAAATACTTGGAGTAGTTTGAGTAAAAGCAGGGTACACAAGCCTAAGCAATTCACAGGCCTAAAACAGTTGTTGGGATTCATAAGAAGATTTTGGGAGCTCTGTATGGAGTTAGAAGTAAAAAAAACATCTTCGGAAAGAGGATTCCAAGACCTACATGATGGTGAAATAATATTTTTCACAACACCTTGGCGCATAGGATTTTCAGGCAATTTTTATCAAGTACAAGTGGAGTCTCAAATCAAAACCTGATTTTCAGGCATCAAATGAATGAATAAAGACATAATACCCCCACCATTGGATTAAAAATTCCATTTAAATTCAGGATCATATAAAATTTCACCAATAAATTCCATTGGGAGCTCAAGTTATCTTCGTTCCAAGTTACCCTCTCAAAGGTAGTTCAGGACTTAGTCATTTTTCGAGAGGACACGTGTCAGCACCAAGAGCTTGGCAGGATTTCATGTCCCCGAGGTTAGGTACATAAGCCCTTGAAAAATGTTCCCATCCCCCATGTGACCTCTGGGACCCTCATATGACCTCCCGACTTGACAGTTTAGCCCCTAGGTGCTTATTTGGAGCATTCATTCCCTGTCATTGGATCGGGCACCACATGTCAGCTCCAGGACCACCATGGAATTTTATGTCCCTTATGCACCTAAGTTGGGGGACATAATACCTTTAAAAATGTTCCTAGCCCCTATGGGGAGTCATTTGGACACCCATGTGACCGACTTTCATCCCCCAGGTGCATTTTTGGAGCATCCATTCCCTACCGTCGGATCGGGCGCCACGTGTCACCTCCAGGACCACCGTGGAAATTGATGTCCCTTATGTACCTGAGGTGTGGGACATCAAACATGGAAAAATGTGCCCAGACCCTATGGGGAGTCATTTGGACACCCACGTGACCGACTTTCAGCACCCAGGTGCATTTTTCAAGCAAATCCCTGCCGTCGGATCGAGGACACATGGCATCACCTTGACCACCATGGAAATTGATGTCCCTCACATCCCTGAGGTCGGGAAATCAGGAGACATAAAAAAATTTCCTAGCACCTCCATCTGCAAGTTTTGAGTATTCAAATCCGGCACTTAGCCATTTCTTTCCCCTCATTTCTCCTTCACAACTTCATACCTTGCCATGGCTCCGTGCATGTTTTTCCAAACATCGGTCCACCATTGTTGCTCTGAACTAGCTCCGCAATGGCCACAAAAAGTTTCCAACCATGAATACATAGTAATATGTAGGCCTCAGAGAAAAATGGAGTGAAATGATGAAGAACAGTAGAAGAAAATGAAGGTTTTTTGCCAAGATAACCATGAAGTCACCCGATCGAAAAATCTTAATATCTCATAAGATACAAGTCGAGATGGAGATGTCGTATTTTTCAAGGTGATCAAGATACAACAAAAAATAGGTCAAATGATGCCTAGAATAATTTTCTCCAACAAAATCCTCTCTTCATGCACTGACTCACATTCATCGGATTTCCCGTCATTCCGGCAATGGAAACGAGCTAAAAACTTGCACACGAGCTCCAAATAAAAAACCTATCACAATGGATTTGTTTTCATTAAAAAGGAGACAAAAACCAGACCTAAAAATTTTGAACTCCATTAATGGCCGCCATGGCAACTTCGTGCCTGAAGCCACTGCTAGGTCAAAATTTCAAAAAATATTTCTAGGAATTCTAGTGGGCAATACTATGTGAAATTCGGAGGGTGTGATCGTAATGACAAGAAGAGTCCAAAAAAGTATGTTTCATCGTTAAATAGAGTACTCGGAAACACCCTTTCTAAAAATAGTAAGTTCTCCTACACATGCTTGCTATTTTTGGTAAGTCTTCATTTAAAAGCGGCAATGGAAAGAGCAGTGTGCACTAAAGATCTCCAAAAGGCCAGAATGATTATCTAGATCAGAAAATAGTGAGAATGACCACTTAATAAAAATAGTTAGTCCCCCATCGGCCATTTACTAAAAATAGTAAGCCACACTCAAAGGGTAGTTTTGGGACACCGGGACATTTAGAACTTTGTCGCATCGAGCTTTCCATCAGCGAGGATCATTAGACTTCATCTGGATGACATCTCATCTTCTTCTTCCTCTTATTTCTCTCTCTCTTCTCTTCTCATACAACACTCCCTCTCCTCAATGTTATATTTTTGTGTTCATGGTTGCACTTTTTAATATGACTTAAGTGACTTTAGAAATATAATGTAACTTTAAGTCACCTGTCTATTATAAAAGGGACTTAAATATTTAAAGTGGAATATGAACAATCTTAAGTCATATTAAGGTATTTGAAAGATCATGAGGAAGACAAGGAGACAATTCTATTCTATAAATTGTAACATCATTCTCATTTCAAAGGGTTGGTGATTGATTTTGTAAACTCAAGAGTGTATTGAGAGAACAAAGGAGATAGCCAAATTCTTCCATTCCCCTCATTCTCAAATTTCCTCTATTTCTCCACTATGTACAACTTTGGTTTGAGCAATCAATACAAGAAAAGGAGTTTATAGCTTTCTTTGACTAAGGGGTTTCTTGATACTTTGTGGTCAATAAATTCTATTTGGTCTTGTTGCTATTTGCAGGGTTGTTTCTTCTCATGAATGCATGTGATGAAGTTTCCAACTAGTGTGTGTGCAAGAATATGATTTTCTACCTGCAACATTAGTTCTCCTACCTCTTTTCTCACTCCCTTTCCCACTCTTCAAACAAAGTCTTCCCTAGCAAGATATTGCTAGATTTTTTGTAGGGTTAGTGGAGTGCCCCTGTTGGATCCCCGGTCGAAAGGCCACCACAGAAATCCACCTTTTCATGTGCATGCACATACGGTAGCTGCACCGATTAAGTAGAGGGACTTAGATTCCCAGAGCGTTGGTAAGAAATCCACAAGTTTGTCCACCCGACAAATTTTCTCGCTAACAATTTTTGGCACCCACCATGGAGCAGATTTAGTAGCATTTGCACCTGAATATGACCACAAGGTCCAGAAATACAAAAAAATCAAATATTGAAAAAATTAAAAAAGGAGTTCATGAAATTTCGTTGCCGAAAGATACATTGCTGATTTTTGCACATGAATTTTCACATTCCATAGTGCCCTTTCATGTTCCGACTGCAGAAGTTTTCAAAAGCTGGCTGAAAGAAGATACACCAAGTTGAGTAGGTCGAGAGGTGTTGTTGATTCCAATTTTGAAGCTTTGAAAAATCAGCAAGAATGAATTAGAGATAATCCATACTTCTTCTCTCAAGCCTCCTCTCCATCTGGCACTTCGAGTAGTTCACTGGAAATCCTATCCAAACTCTTGTTGATACTCCCCCTTCAAATTCTCCCATTTTTCAACCACCATTGAGCTTTGAGCTCCCGAAAGAAGAAGAATTTGAAGAAGCAAGGACTGAAGCAGAAGCAGAAATGAAAATGGAAGATGAAGAAGAAATACCTCAACCCATTGTTCCATGGGGAAGGAATACAGGCCCACTTGCTCTTGAACCTCCTCTTCACGATCTACCAATGGGTTCCCATAAGAACTTTCCAAAGTTCAAAGGTGATAACACAACATCCTGAAGAACACATTGTTGCTTTCATGACATCATGTGGAATTCTTGGAGTCCAGCATGAAGATGTTGTTGTAAGATTATTCGCGAAGTCCCTTCAAGAAAAAGCAACAGAATGGTTCTACCTCTTGCCTTCCCGATCCATCACTGGTTGGGATGACATCAAGGCTACCTTCGAGGAAAGATTTAAATCAAATGAAGATTTTAAGACCTCTTGGTGCAGTTGGCTCAAATGAGGAAAGGAGAAAGTGAAACGATGAGAGACTTCTGGCTTGTTTCAAACGGTTGCTTCGTAGGATACCAGAAGAAGATTCTCCCTCTCAGAACAATATCAAAAGATTCTTCATAAATGCTCAATCACCAGAGGTAGGCTTTCTCCTATGAAGAGTTCAACCAAGGAACATTGTAGAAGCACAAAGGAGGGCCATTGAATTGGATGATGATCTCATCCTCTCTGGAAAGATCAAGAATCCATCAAAGGGCAAGGCCCAATGTCCTGAAGATGAGAGAACCAATCCATCGTTGCAAAAGTTGGCAAATGAGATAGCATCTTTGAAGAGGGAAATATTTGAACATGTTTCTTCCCAAAGAAGCAACAAAAATCAGATTGTAGGAGCACCCCAAAGGCTCGCCTTGGAGGCCCCACCCATGAACATAAATTGTAGATTTCAAGAAGATGAAGAAGAGCTTGAACAAGAAAGTGAAGGTGGTGATTTCCTAGAAAATGATGAGTTTGAGAACAATACACAAATCAGATTCTGTGAGTATTTTGGATGTGATGAAGAAGATGAAGAGGATGCACCTAGTTTCTCATGTGCGGTATTCACTCATTCTTAGTCCGAGAAAAGAGCATCTCCCTCCACTGCTACAAAAGAAAACAAGGTTGATGATCCTCCTGTGGACTCAAAAATAAAATAATTAGTCAAGGATCCCCACTTCCATCTTCCATGAAGTCTGCATTGTTGAGCCTGACCCTATAACAAGTAAGAAGACACCCGCAATCCCAAGTAAGTCTTCGATGTCTCTTCCAAGTCTAAATCTAAATCTACTCCTACAAAATCTAATTCCTTGAAAGCTCCTAGTGTGCCTTTCAAAATACCGTCCATTCCTCAAACATCAAATCATGTTCCTAAGCCTATCAGACTCCAAAATCATTCCCTTCACCCCCCTTTTCTGCATCTACTCCCTTTGACTTCATAGAATATGCAAACAAGGCCAAAGTACAGATTACTGAAATTGAATATTTACGGACTCATCCTGAACAATTTGAGAGGTTCATCCGATATATCAAGAGTGGTAGTCTAACACCCAATAGTTCCAAAGGCATGCTACCAAACTCACCTACACCTCCCTCACAGAACATTCTTTCTCTGAGTGCATCAAAGACTGATAAAGTTGAACCTTTCTATGTCTCCCTTCTTGTTGGAGAATATGTACTGAACAATTGCATAATAGATTTTGGTGCCTCAGACAACGTGATGCCTTTGAAGGTCACCAAGGCTCTTAAACTTACAATGACTCCACCTAGTGGCTCTTGTTACTCTTTGGAATCAAAAAGGTCTCACTTGTAGGGAAGGTCAAAGATGCATAGGTGGCTCTCACCAGATTTCCAAACAAGAAAGTTTCAAGCGATGATTTTGGTAGTAGACGTCCCAGCCTCATTCGAAATGTTGCTGAGTAGAAATTTTTGCCGAGAGTTGGGAGGGAAAATTCAGATGAATTGGTCTTTTACAACCATACCAGTGAAGGGAGACATGGAGAAATTACTTCCCGAGAAGAAGATGAGGTACACGATACGAAATTATGGAAGCCCAGAAGCTAACATTTTGTACCAAAATACCAGGTGGATGAATCACTTGGTGACAACCGAGGAGGAAGAAGATATTCCCATCTTGATAGGGCCAGATATGCCTTCTCGAGAGATTTGGATTTTGAAGAAGCATTGAGGAGATTCGAGTTACAAGAGGGCAGCCCTGAATTGCCGGATGATGCAAACCATGAGGAAGAGGAGATAGTTCTCGATGATTTTCAAGAAGAAAAATCAGCTTATATACTTATCCAAGATGAGGAGTTATTCTCATTCCCATTTGGGGATGAAGATGATCTCATTCAGGCCATCTATGGAGAGAAAAAATCAGCTTGTGATGAGCCCATGAAAGGTTTGAAAGAAATGTCTATATAGGAAATGCTTAGAGCTACAGAAGAAACTGAAGATCCTGAGCTCAGTCTCAAGCTCTTGATGCAAGCCAAAAATTTGCAAGACAAGCGTGAAGTTGATTTGGAAGCCTTAACTAATGTGAAGGTTGGCCATATTGAGATAAGGCAAGATGAAACATATGATTCCGCTCTTGAGCTAATGATTGATGGATGCAATACCGAAATGGAGATATTTTCTTTCCCATTTGAAGATGAAGACTCTTTCCATGACGAAGAAATTGAAGAAAGGAGTTTCGAGACCTTTGTTGGTACCTAGATTTAATCTCCTTCACAACTTGAGCTACATCATGGATTTTACAAGACACTCAGAGGCAGATAAATGGTTTATATGTTGTTTTGTAGCTGGGGAAGCAATTTATTTGACTTGTTAGCACTCAGGCTTTGAAGAAGTGGGTAGCACCTTGGAAGGATTTGATCTAATCCTCACTATTTTAGGTTGTACCTATCAACCAAGGTAAGAGAACCTATATTGTAGCCTCATTTTTATGGAGGTGAAAATATCCTTGTACTATGTAGATTGTATGGAGATGGCCTTGAGAAAACATGATCAATTTCCCAATATTAAAATTCAACAGAAATGTCACTACTAAATGATGGAAATGCTTTCAAGACAAGGCTAAGGCTACTAAATACATGGTATGATCCTGATTTGTTTTGTGCATTTTTGTAAATGGATTGTATTCTTTTGTTGACACACAATACAATGTAGGGGTATTATAGGTAGGATGAGTTAATTTGAAATCAATTTTGGGGTGGAAGATATTCAAACAAGACTAACCAAAATTTGCCAACTTCTTTGAGGACCTTTGCAAAACTTGAAAGACTGCAGGACAACGTAAATGCTTCAAAGGGGTTAAGGTGTTCCTTCAACCAAGATATGTGTATCAAATGGAAGCCCAGATCTACACTCTTCCACACAATCTTTGATGATTTATCACAAAATCTTGAATTAAATGAATCAAAGAAAGCATTTAGAAATTTCTATTATATCAAGCCTAAGGTACCCCCAAAGGTTTACAATCAAATCTATATCAAGGAAAGCAGAGTGAATTTAAATTTGTTTATCCCTTCATCAGATGAAAGCTCTTCTGATTCTAGAATTGAAAATCCACTAAGTTGTTACCAAAATTAGATCTGCATGATCAAAAGTAAATTCCAAACACCATATTGCAACAGGAGTAAGAAACACAAATTGAAAACATTTTGAAACATAAGTAAATGTAAATTTTACCAAGAGAGAACACAAAATAATCTAGAATGACCAAATTTATCGCTAGGGAATGTTATAAGAACAATCTCAGAGCTTATTAGTGGCTATACATCCAGTAACCAACCTAACATGATGCAAATCTGATGCAAAAATGAGTTTAAATGGTTCTCGGGTGGTTTCTCAAAGAATGGGCTTCTTCCCATTTTCTCATGAAAATTCTAAGTTTCTCCACCATTTGCATGACAAATTCATGCAATATATAACTTTCACTCACTTTGCCCTCAAATATTCCCTCCAAAAGTGGAATATTCAAGCACCTTGCTTTGCAATATTTAGGAAAATGACATTTAACAAACTTGCAAAAAGTTTCCAATTGTTCTTTCAAAAGGTGAATCATTACAAAACTTTCATCATTCTTCAAAGTGGAAGCACATTTTTCATTCCCCACACATGTAGACCCCTTTCATTTCATTATTTCATCTTTTCCTTTCCCAATTTTTTACTCTGCAACTTTGGATCTAGTAATTCACATTTTTCACGAATTAGAGTAAAAATTCATTTGAAATGTGCTTTGGATTCACAAATTGAGCCCCCAATTCGATCATTTTAGACCCTGCAAGCAAAACGACACGAATTAGTGAAAAATTCGATGAAGATTAATGCAGAAAATGCATCTCCAAACTTCCCCAGAGCTCAAATGGCAAATGGCCCAAACCGGTGAAATGCAAAAGCTACCGTCGATCTATTCTTATCTTTAAATATGAGCCCTCCACGTGGCAGATCACGGGAAAAATGGGCCTCAAGAACACTTTTGACCTTTTTACAACTTTTAAAAATTTGAAAAAAATTTGATTTCCTCCACCGCTCCGCCTTTGCAATTTGGGTCCGACACGTGGTGCAATATGTTTGATATGAGTCGCGGCTCAATTTTACATATTTTGCATCTTTATAGACAAAGGAAAAATTTTCAATTTTCCTCCGCGGCTTTGCCCTCCCACAAGACATGTGTCCTCATATGATTGGTTGAGTGCGGCGCTCCTCATTTCATATTTAATCATATTTTGTGAAGGAAAATTTTTAACATTTCCTCCGCCAACCCGCACCTCCGCCATTGACTCCTCAGATGAATTTTGACTTTTTACCTTGGGCTCACAGGTCCATTCAACGATTTTACCCTTTTGATAACTAGAGGCTGAAAATACAACTTGCCTCCGATGGCCCACCTCCCCGCCTCTCAGCCTTGATGTCGACACGTGTCTTCATCCCATTGGCTGCGAGTTTGTGATCCAATTTTATACTTTAACTCTTTTTCACTAAAGGCCGAAAAGTATTAAACTCCTCTGCCTGCCACGTGTCCTCCTCTGATTAGATGCAGGCCTTAGAGGATTTTCTTCATTTCCAAGCATTTTCCAAAGTGCCCTAAGGCACAAAATGACCCACCCATCTACCTTCACTCTGCCTGCGACACGTGTACCTCCTCTGGGGCTGAAGGCTGTCGCGGGGCAACTTGCACATTTTTCCAAAAACACAAAACGTTAAGTTTTTAGAAATGAATTTCTGATCCTTGTCTAATTACAAACAACCATGTATGAAAAATTATATGAGCTAGAAATTCGACGGGAAAAGGATGCCTTATATGACCGTCAAAAATCTAGAAATTGCCAAAGAACCACCAAAATCGATTTTTTTTTTCGTGGGTGAAGAATTTTTCGATCGAAAGACAAATGGAAAGTGATTTTAGGCAATTTTTGACCATGGCAAAGGATTTTGAGGAAAATAAGTACAAATCAAATGATTTCAAGCTCTAAAAGGTGGGAAATGGTAGAGGCATTTGAAATGGGAAAAATTAGGGCAAAACGCAAAGTAAACTTGGGGATTCCTTCATAATGGTGAAAAAATGCATTTCTCCTTAGCAAAACAGGGATGTTTCAAATTGGGCACCAATAACCTCTAACGATGAAGCTCTTTTTGATGAAGGATCGGTAGAGTGCAACGATTCTTGAGATGATGAGGTAATCCCTCCAGATAGTTGCCTTGAGCTACAAAATAAAGATTCTTCAAAGGCATATCGAGATGAGTTATAGGAAACAACGAAGCATAACTCTGTGCAAGAAATATTGGATACAGTAGAAGTTGTGGAAGATGCCGAGCTGATTCTTGATCTTTTCACTAGTGTCATAGACATACAAGACAAATATGAGTTTGCCTCCAATCCTCCCATTAATACTCAAATGCCTCACTGTGAAGTAGAGATAAAGGATGAATCAAATGTTTCTCATGGAGAAGATGTCAATGACCATAGACCTGGAAACAAAAGTAACTCATAATATACAAGTAATTTGAATGAAAAGAAGCCCCGGGGCAGAAATGATATGTTTGATGGAGAATCAGCTACATGGATAAACATGGAAGGAAACTGGCACTATGAAACCGACTTCAAAGAACATGAAGGCAAAGTGGAATTTCCAAGCAAGGACTTGAGCATCAAGAAGTTCACATGGAATCACTCCTACCAAGTACACAAATAATTGTGAAAGCACTTGGCTTTCATAAGCAATTGAGGAGGGGAGGCTACTTTCTAGAACCCGTCAATGGCTTCGTAGAACATCATCACTCAGTGTTTCCCACTTAGGGGTAACTCTTGAGGAAAGAAAAGTGCTTCAGTGAAAGTGGGTTATCCCCCGCCTTGTACCATAGGTGATTGTTAGGTGTGTTTCCCTTTCTATTGTGTGTGTTTCCCTTCTGTTGTGTGTCATGTGTTTCTTTTCCATCCTTTTGGTGTGCGTGTGTGTTTCCTTCTTCTCTCTCTCTTGTTGTAGGTTGTACATGACTCCACGAGGGCCCAATGGATAAGGCATTAGTCAACAAATTATATGGTCTAAAAATAAGATTTTGGATTCCCATGTCATGTATTCACTATGCTCAGTCCATGTCATGTCCCCAAGATAGAGCCAGTTGTTGTCGTGTAAATGTGCAACAGGAAATTGACAATTTCGAGCACGACAACTATACCCATGTGCCGAAATTTTCATGTTTTATCATTCCCAGGCACCCCAAGTCAAATTCATCGTCTGGTCACCCCTATTTGATGTAAAATTTATCCCCTATGTGATTTAGGAAAGTTTATCGATTCCCCTGGTGATTTTAGGAATTTTGAAAAGATGTTATCTTTTGGTAATATTGGGAAGGGCTATCACTGGCCTTCCCAGGACTGGACCAACCACCCTGGAGTAGAAAACAAGGGTAATATTAAACATGGAGGTGAATTAAAGACCTTAAAACATCATGGAAATGGTTTTGGAAGGTTTCGGGAAGTTTTTAAATACTTGGAGCAATTTGAGTAAAATCAGGGTTCACAAGCCTAGGTAATTCACAGGCCTAAAACAACTACTGGGCATCGAAGAAGATTCTGGGAGCTCTGGATGGAGTTAGAAGTAAAAAAACATCATCGAAAAATGTATTCCAAGGCCTACATGATGGTGAAATAATATTTTTCACAACACCTTGGCGCATAGGATTTGCAGGTAGTTTTTATCAGGTACAAGTGGAGTCTCAAATCACAAACCTGATTTTTAGGGATCTAGATGAATGAATCAAGACATGATACCCCCACCATTGGATTCAAAATGTTTTCTAGTCAGTATCATATAAAATTTCACCAATAAATTCCATCGGGAGCTCAAGTTATCTTCATTCCAAGTTACCCTCTCAAAGGTAGTTCAAGACTTAGTCATTTTTCGAGAGGACACGTGTCAACACTCAGGAGCCTGGTGGGATTTCATGTCCCCGACGTCCCTAATGTAAGGTACATCAGCCATTGAAAAATTTTCCCAGCCCCCATGTGACCTCTGGGACCCTCATATGACCTCCAGACTTGACATTTCAACCCCGGGTGCTTATTTGGAGCATTCATTCCCTGCTCGTTGGATCGGGCGCCACGTGTCAGCTCCAGGACCACCGTGGAATTTTATGTCCCTTATGCACCTGAGGTGGGGGACATAATACCTTGAAAAATTTCCCATCCCCTATGGGGATTCATTTGGACACCCATGTGACCGACTTTCAACCCCCAGGTGCATTTTTGGAGCATCCATTCCCTATCGTCGAATCGGGCGCCACATGTCACCTCCAGGACCACTATGGAAACTGATGTCCCTTATGTACCTAAGGTGGGGAACATTAGACATGGAAAAATTCACCCAACTCCTATGGGAGTCATTTGGACACCCACATGATCGACTTTCGCCCCACTAGGGGCATTTTCAAGCAAATCCCCTGCCGTCGGATCGAGGACACATGACATCACCTTGATCACCATGGAAATTGATGTCCCTCATGTCCCTAATGTTAGGGACATCAGGGACATAAAAATGTGCCCATCCTCCATCTGCAAGTTTTTAGTATTCAAATCAAAGACTTAGCCATTTCTTTTCCCTCATTTCTCCTTCACAGCCTTCATTCCTTGCCATAGCTCCGTGCATGTTTGTCCAAACACCCTCTCCACCATTGTTGCTCTAAACCAGCTCTACCATGGCCACATAAAGTCTCCAACCATGAATACATAGAAATATGTAGGCCTCAGAGAAAAATGGAGTGAAATGATGAAGAACGGGAAGAAAAAAAGGTTTTTTGGCAGATAACCATGAAGTCACCGGATTGAAAAATCTTAATATCTCACAAGATACAAGTCGATGGAGATGTCGTATGTTGTAGAATTTATAATTTTTCAAGGTGATCAAGATGCAACAAACAATAGGTCAAATGATGCCCAGAATAATTTGCTCCAACAAAATCCTCTCTTCGTGCACCGACTCACATTCATCAGATTTCCTACCATTCCTAAGCAATGGAAACGAGCTAAAAATTGCACACACGAGATCCAAATAAAAACCTATCACAATGGAGTTGTTTTCATTGAAAAGGAGATAAAACCAAACCTGAAAATTTAAAACTCCATTAATGGCCACCATGGCACTTTGTGCTGAAGCTCTTGCTAGGTCAAATTTTCAAAATTTATTTCTAGGAATTCTAGTGGGCAAAACTATGTGAAATTTGGATGGTGTGATCATAACGACAAGAAGAGTCCAAAAAATTATGTTCCATCACAAATAGAGTATTGGAAACACCCTTTCTAAAAATAGTAAGTTTTCCTACACATGTTTGCTATTTTTGGTAAGTCTTCATCAAAAGTGGCTATGGAAAGAATAGTGTGCACTAAAGATCTCCAAAAGGCCAAAATGATTATTCGGAGAAGAAAACAATGAAAATGACTACTTACTAAAAATAGTAAGTCCCCCCATTTGGGAATTTACTAAAATAGTAAGCCACACTCAAAGGGCAGTTTTGGGACAATGGGACATTCATAACTTCATCGCATCAAAGCTTTCCATCAGCGAGGATCATCGGACTTCATCCGGGATGATATCTCATCTTCTTCTTCCTCTTCTTTCTCTCTCTCTTCTCTTCTCATACAACACTCCCTCTCCTCAATGTTATATTTTTGTGTTCATGGTTGCACTTTTTAATATGACTTAAGTGACTTTAGAAATATAATGTAACTTTAAGTCACCTTGCTATTATAAAAGGGACTTAAATATTTAAAGTGGAATATGAACAGTCTTAAGTCATATTAAGGTATTTGAAAGGTCATGAGGAAGAAGAGGACTCAATTCTATTCTATAAATTGTAATGTCATTCCCATTTCAAAGGGTTGGTGATTGATTTTGTAAACTCAAGAGTGTATTGAGAGAACAAAGGAGATAGCCAAATTCTTCCATTCCCCTCATTCTCAAATTTCCTCTATTTCTAGCTTTCTTTGACTAAGGGGTTTCTTGATACTTTGTGGTCAATAAATTCTATTTGGTCTTGTTGTTATTTGCAGGGTTGTTTCTTCTCATGAATGCATGTGATGAAGTTTCCAACTAGTGTGTGTGCAGGAATCTAATTTTCTACCTACAACATTAGTTCTCCTACCTCTTTCTCACTCCCCTTTCCCACTCTTTAGACAAAGTCTTCCCTAGCAAGATATTGCTAGCTTTGTTGCAGGGTCATTGGAGTGCCCCTGTTGGATCCTCGGTTTAAAGGCCACCATATAAATCCACCTTTTCATGTGCATGCACATACGGTAGCTGCACCGGTTAAGTAGAGGGACTTAGATTCCCAAAGCGTTGGCAAGAAATCCACAAGTTTTTCCACCCAAAAATTTTCTCGCCAACAAGTTCTTTGTTAGTTTAGCAATTCAATAGATAGTAAGGATGCTTTGTAGATTAATGTTTAATTCCATTTAGTTTACATTCATAGAATGATTTTAAGCTTTGATCATTCATGAACCATTCCTAGGCTTAGACCTTGACTATAGGTGGCAATAGTGTTAGCCTTCCCTAGTTAGTCATACTATTTTATTTGTAAAGTTTGGGGTTTTATCACCCGATAACTCTTGAACTAGAAATTGGGCCTACCATGTGTTTTAGGTGATAGTGAGAGGTTGGAGACCAAAAGGGCTTGTTGAAGATTGAAATCTTCAATTGGGCCATATGATCCAACTTTCAGCTCCCATGAGGCAAAGGGAGAGAGTGACGAGGAAGGATCTTTATCATCAGCCTGCAATGTGTCAAGATCAACTCAATCTTTCAGAGATTCTATTTGTAATGGCATAAAAATGTCCGTTGAAGGAATTCATATGTTGCTTAAGAAAAACTATATAACGCTCTACAATGTGTGAATGGTTCAGGATATCCTAGAATGGTGATCATCTACCCTCTATGATTCAACATAATACACTAATGGAAAGTGGATGGTATAACCTGCATGGCATGGATCCATGGGTGGCCTAAGAGCATGTTATAAGGAAGATCCATATCAAGGACATGGAACTTCGTGTCATGATTGCCAACCCTACTTCCATAGGTAACACAATAGTACTAGTTGACTCGTGCTCGACATTATCATAAGCTATAATTGTGATGATATGAGAATCTAGGTATGCTGTATTCATCTAGTGATCCCAAAACTTCCTTTACCTACCCCTCAAGAAGGTCAATATGATTTGTTATATCAACTCAATAAAACCATTGCTAAGATTTTGATCGTAGACCTTCTCAATATATGGAACGTTCATAAAGACATTCTTTACAAAACACTTCAGGGGTTAAAAGTGTCAATTGATATTGATCCTTTGTACCTCCAAGTGATGGTCATGAGCCTTACTCATGATTGAAGCATTTCCTTTGACTGAAGTGAAATTCCACTTAATAATTACATGCATAACTTTCCCTTATACATAGATGTGAGGAGCCTTAATCAACCACGTAGGGTCAATTGGAAGGCTAAGATAAGCTTTTGAAGATTGCTGAGATGTTGTGGGGGGAAATGGGATGATTTTGAGTGCTTGGAAGAGGGATTTTAAGCCAATAATAGGTTATATTTACCAAAATAAGAGCAAAATGGCTTAATTAGCTAATAATCGTTAATTGTCTATTTGGAAGAGGATTTTGACTTACGATTCATTGTAAAGTAGCATCTTGAATGCAAAATAGGTTAGGCAATCAACAATGCATTGTTAATTCACCAAAATGGTAAGAAACATTATTTAATTAATGTAAATCATTAATTATAATGGAAATGGTAAGAATGAAGGTGATTTGTGTGCATTTGGTAATAAGATTGCAAAAGCATATTTTAGGTGTCTACATTTGCCCCTGTTTGAGGTGAAGTAATTAAATTCTCTTCAAATATAGTAGACAAGTATAAACAAGTAATTTTTGAAGAAAAATTAGAATAATGAAGAATTCCTCCTCAAGTGTTGATGGGATGATAGAACAATTCAATCGCGATCGAAAATATGATTAAAATGGATAAAAGAGATAAGGATAGGGATAAACATGGTTGTTTATTACCCCAAGTGATTTGGAAGAAAAAAAATAGTACTAATAATAAATGATAATGGAGAATGTAGAAATGCTAATGGAGAATATAGGACAAGCCCAATATCTGTATCTAATATTTCAATAAGCAATTGTGTTGTATCATTTTTCCCTAGATCTAAATCATCGGCCTTTATTGAAATAAACAAAAGTGTAAGATAACATGAAAAGCTAAATTAATAACATTTGTTCATTGCTAAAAATTCATAACTCCATGCAACATACATAATGCAATGCAATACGAGAAATTAAACCAGCTAACCTAACATAGAAACCAGTACAATCACACATACTCAAACAAACAACATTCAAGACAGTTACACCAATGTTTTTGTTATCAAGCTTCAATTCCCAAATGTTTGTGTTGTAACAACAAGGGTTAAAAATGGTGCCCCAAGCAAGGATACATGTAAGGGGAATAACGGAGGACACAAGTAGTCCCATGGAAAGAATTCGTGCACTATGACACAGTCTCTGCAACTCATTGTTGCAACGGGAGTACCGACATAGTAAGCAAGCCAGCTTTGTTAATGGAGGTAGATCACGATGATCCACAAGTCATTTGAGATAAGAATGAACAAGAATTAAGAAATATGTTTTTGTAGGACAAATTTTAATGTTTGAGGACAATGCATTTAATACATGCTTTAGCTGCATGCATGTCGTTTACCAATTTTTGAAAAAAAAAAAAGAATTTTTGTAATTTTTGGATTTTTAATGATTTTACCAATTTTTTATATTGTTTTAAATTTTTGAATTTTTAGGAAGAAGATATTATAGAATAAATAATGAAGTCGTGAGACATCGCTAAAATTCACCATAAGGCAAAAATATGCCCCATGTAGTAGAAAAGGTCATCGAGAAGCAAAAACATGCCCCAATGTAGTAAAAATGGGTGTGAAATAATTATTTATTAAAAATAATCATCACGGTGAGTGCTAGAGGAATTTATAAGAATCATGACAACTCTAGGGCACCTCGAGGGTGAGAAACACGTTGTTAGGGGTAAAAATGGGTATATAAGCCATCGCGCCAATTCATTTACCACATTCACTTACCATTTTACTATTGATTGAGCTATGACCTATGGGTGAAGATGGCAAGGGTGAAAAAATAGAAACACTATGCAGATTTCATGAGAGACTACAAGAGACTTCTAGTGGATGGTCCACAGGTACATAAATCCAAACTCTACACTCTGTCAAATTAAAGCATTTAATTTTGGGCAAAAACACATTAATTAGTGTAGAAATAGGGTAGAAAAATGTGCAGGTGCTAACCTTTGAGTCTGGAACTACTAGATGCATCCATAATGTACCTCAAGGAATCTATCATCTGGAAACTATACTTTGATGGCTCTTTTACCTTTCATGGTTCAAATGTTGGAGTTGTGTTGATTACTTCTACGGGAAACTTGATTCCCCAGGGCATTCGACTCAAGTTCCCATTCATGAATAATATAGTGGAGTATGAGGCTCTCATCGCAGGGATGAAGCTGGCCATAAAATGGGATATCAGACAAGTCAATTGCATTGGTGATTCAATTCTCATTATAAAACAAGTCACAAATGAATATAAGGTAAAATATGAGAAACTTCTTCCATATAAAAGACTGGTTGATTCTTTGAAGTTCTTTGAGAAAATCACATTTTAAAAATACCAAGAGCACAAAATAGAGCAGCTAATGATATGGATACAATAGTGTCCATGTTGATTATTCCACAAGGTAACAATGATATTTCATTCTTTTTTAAATAGCTACGAATGCCAACATATGACATACGAGTCTTGTTTAGTGTGTAATGTTGTTGGTCCCTTTTCCCCGTGGTATGTTGAAATCTTTAATTATATCCATGATGGAACCTTCCCCGCAAACATTTTCCATGCTGAAAAATGCAACCTCATCCAATGTATAGCCTATTATACCCTACTTGGGGGCACCCTCTTCTGTCGAGGCTACAATGGGAATTGGTTACGCTGTCTAAGTTCATATGAGTCCATCTAAGCAATCAAAGAGGTGCATGAAGGAATCTACGGGGCTCATGTTAAAGGGATCATACTGGAAAAGAAAATACTCAGATTAGGATACTATTTTCCTACCATGGAGATTGATTGTTGTAAGTACGGAAATAAATGCTTCAATTGTCAAAAGTACGGAAACTTGATACATGCGTTGGTGTAATCCTTGCAACCTATCACAACACATTGGTCATTCTCAAAGTGGGGTCTTGATCTAATAGGAAATCTTAACCCCATATCCTAAGATGGTCATAAGTTCATCATCATGGCTACTTAATACTTTACAAAATTGGTAGAGGTTGTTCTTCTTACCTATGTAGAAGGTTCCCAGATATCTAAATTTATAATGAACCATATCATTTACCGATATGGTATCCCTTCTGCTATTATCACTGATAATGGTAAGCCATTTAAAAATAAAACTGTGAAAGTGTTATGCAAATGTTTTCAAATATCTCTCAAGTTCTCAACCCCTATTACCCTCAAGGTAATGGGAAAGCTGAAGCTTCCAATAAAACCCTCATCCATATTATGGAGAATATGGTGAATACAACAGGTCGTAACTAGCATTTACAAATTCACCCTACCCTTTGGGCATTTAGAACATCTATCTGCACCCCTACAGGTGTCACTCCATATTCCTTAGTATTTAGCATAGAATTTGTGCTACCTCTAGAGATTGAGATCCCCTCTTTGCGTATTGAGCTAAGGGACTACCTAAATGAAGAGGAGGATTATAGAGTAGCTCAACTAGAAAATTTGGAGCTATTAGATGAGAAATGAATTCACGCCCTCAATCACCTTAAAGTGTATCAAGATCAAGTGTGGTGAAGCTATAATAAAAGAGTAATACCTTGTCAATTTGAGGTAGGAGACTTGGTGTTAAAAGAGAATCAAAAGAAAACCAATACAGACCGAGAAAAGAAGGAAAATTTTGAGTCTAATTGGCTAGGGCCATATGTTGTGGTTGTCAAGTTCAGTTCAGGTGCATATAAGTTTGCTTATTCAAATGGCCGAGAGATTCGAGAACCCATGAACAAAATGCATCTTAAGTGCTTCTATGCTTAAGTATTGGGTCTCTAAAATATCAGAAAAGCAAAAAAAATTTAAAAATAAAAATAATAATAAATAGGTACATCCAATAGTGAAAACCATGCAATGGTGATACTTTGGACAAGTCCTTTGGTGAAAACCGAGTTTCAGCACCATTAGAGGGTCTATTGTTCACAAGCATTTCAGGTCTAGGAGTATGATAGCTTTGTCCTAAGTTGGTCTTTGCCTTTGTCTGAGTCCCTTGTGAGCCTGTCCCTCTTTGCCTTGATCTGGCTGATTCTACCTTTGAATGTGGAGAGTTTGACTTTGAATGAACCCATATTTCGCTAGGGGAAACTTTGCATCGTCACTTTTTCCTCATAACATGTGGCATTCTACCCTTGTATATCCCATCTAACGTTGGGGGCATCCACGTTTCTTCATTTCCTTGCACATTCGCTTCAAAAACTTCTTAGAAAACATCAAAAACATTTGTATAAATTTTTGAAAATCCCAAAACATACATATATGTTAGTTGAGAAAATAAAAACATTCAATTATGTTTCATAGAAACTCTAAAACAATACAAAATTATCTTAGAGATAAAACCAAAAACATCGAAAAATGTCCTAAAATTGTCCCATAAAAACAAAGTAGTAGTTTGTTTACTTTTAATTGTTGGTTTGTATGGTTTTAGTTGCATTAATTTTTTGTATTGTGTAATTTAGGTTGGATTCACTTGCTTACTTAGATTGAATGTTACTTTAATCTGTGGTGCATTGCATTGAGTTCATTTTATCTTACATACATGTAGATAATTGTGTTGCTTTGATTAGATTTGTTTAACTTGTGCTTGTTATTTTACTTGTACATTTTGTTATCATTTCATCATCATATCACATAAACCATCACATCTATACATCATATATCAATAAATGCTAAGTCTACATCACACATGTATGCTTAAAGCTAATCATCAAATATTGTATCATCAATGGGGCAAGAGGGGTTGCGCATGATCAAAATCTATCCCCCCCACACCAATATCAAAAATAAAAACATGTTTTACTCAAAGTATCTCATCAACATGCAATATGACATCAGCTAAGGCTATCTCATAAATCTAACAACATGTGATACAAACATAAACATACAAATTAAGCATGATATCTCATTAAAAAAATGTGATACATCAGTAATCCATCAAATCATAATAAATATAAATGTCCGTGTATAAAAATAGTATTTCTCAAAATTACATTTGATACGATGAGCCATCATGGGCGTCTATACAAAAAATGTGCCTTCATCACGAGGCATAATTAAAAAACTATATAACGGACATCTATTCAAAATGTGCCTTCATCATGAGGCATGATAAAAAATAATACATATACATTCATACAAAAGTATGCCTTTATATCGAGGCGATACACCAAAAATATACATCTAATATGTCAATAAGAGAGTCAACCACAACTCTCACCCTCTCCGAGACTTCCTAGCCTAGGCGTTGAGGAGTAAATTATAGATGTGATGGTCCTGTAGAGGTCGTTGTGCTCTATTACATTGTAGGCTACTAAACTAATATGGTTGATTGTGAGGTCCTCTAGGATCTAGATTTGGACCTACTAATGTCTAACTGATCAAATGGGGTATCCCTCTATCCCTCTAGGATGGCCTGGTGGTACAATGCCTTATAGTAGGAGGCTTCTTGCTAGCTCTCATCATATCTACTAAAATGTTTGGCATCCCAGATGTTGATGATGCTCATAGTAGAGCATCACGCTCTCATGTCACTCTGGTTGTGTCTGCGCTAAATGCATGTGCGCTATGTCATCAACTACACCCGCTCGGTCACTAGTTAATCCCTCTCTGGTTCAGAAAGCCTGTAACCTCTTTGTAATCTCCTAATTACACTTAGTCATAGACTGTAATCTTTCTATCCTAGCATGATCTCACTCTATCATGAGATGATCCCCTCTGCGATAGCCTGGTCTCTCTGTGTAATAGCCTAGTCTTTCGAGTAATGGCATGGTCCCTCTTAGCCGCAACTTGGAGTTGTAGAACTATCACCTACTATATTTATTATTACAAGGCAGCCACCTGCCCACCAACCTGTAAATCCTGAACATCCTCCTCCATTTCCTCACCACCCCGCCATCTCCTCCACCTCCTAGTGGATTGTGTCGTGGACTCACATGAGGGGGTGATGGAGGTACCTATAATGGTGCATGTAATGGAACCTAAAGGGGCATCCGTGGTGCCACTACTTGTAGCTACACCAATACCTGTTGTTGTACTAAAACCTATTGTTGGACTAGTACATGTTGTGTTGGTACTCTTATCTCGTGTTTGTATCTATGGGCCTACCTGTGCATGTGCATGTGCTTGTGCCCCAGGATCTTGACCATGTCCTCATTGTCTTTGTTGCATCCAATATCTCCTATGGTATGTTCAATCTTCGTGACATCACCGTGGCATACCACCCTGCATAATTTGGGTTCATCCCCGGATCCACTATTTGTGTCCACTATACCCAAGGTTGTGGAACCACCTATAAAAAATCTAGTACGAGCTCGGCCCAGCCTGATCCAGGGCCCCATATGAAAGGTCTCTCTGTATCTGCATGCATACTACATCTCATCACCAGGAATCCCTGGATGAGACCAAAGTGCCACTGGACTCGGTCCACTCTATACCACTCCATGATATAGCTCTTACTCCCAAGGATGAAATGATCAACTATAACAGTGCTCGACTCAACTACATCCTCGGGCCGGTCGTATAATCTGTATGGCCACCATATGATCATGTGAGGCTGTACCTCATCAAATTCTCACCTATAATAGTCTTTATCCCCCATGTGACCATGGATATCATCTCCTTCTAGAACCCATCCCATGACAGAAATCTCTCCAATGGCTCAAGCTCTCAATTCTCTGCCGCAGGCGTCTTATTGCAATATGGTCCCACGACCATATACGTAAAATAGTGGCATGACCCACCGACTTTTATCCAAGGTAATCTATCAAATGTAAATCTACATATAAATGAGCCAGTATACATTGACCCCAATAGTAAACCTCTCCCTAAAGAAGGTCGTGAATCACTCCAATAAGGCCTAGAGGAAACCAAACACCATTCTTGTTAGGAAACAATATGCTGCTGACAAGAGCTAATGAAAATGCAGGGATCCATCCCAGCCACATATTAGCCATACATCTCCTAATGAAGATTGTCATACCCTTGCGGGGTATGTCTATCACTCCAAACAACTTGGCATGCATCACGCAATCCGTTCTTGGCAGCCATCATATGTGATCAAGCAACCCTGAATAGGAACTCGTGGGATCTACCACATATGCTCATCTCGTTGGTAGGAAGATAAAACGTCTAACTCTCACTCGCCATCGTCAATTAATATTGTGAGCATTTTGTGATCTAAAGTAATTTGTGGCATGTGGGCCACATGTGCTAAACCGGTCACCTCTAATGTGATCTCTAGGAAAATATGGTCCCGGCATCTAAATGTCACCTCGTAGGCCCGAGCCACCCATGTCACTCCCGCATCTCTAATACCTATAAGTCCACCTACAAGGTCAATTAGGTCATTTATTATGATCTTATTCTTCTATTTTAAATCTAATTTTTCTATTCTACCATGTTATTCTTCTAATCTATCATCTAATTCTTCTATGATTCATCTATTTTACCATATAGGGTTTTTCAAAACCTTCGTTTTCTTCTAAAAATGTATTTTGTGCCTTTGGTGCCTCCCAAGTGGCACCAACGTACCCCCTAGTGCGAGAGGTGCCATCGGTGTGCGAGTCGCACCTCTGAGCATCAGCAGCACCCCATGCATGCGTAGAGTACAACCAAATTTTTCCATTAATACATGTCATATGCATAGGTGCATTTCTCCTTGCGTAGGTGCATGCACGCCCATGTTGTCTGAAAAAAATGGAGCCCCTTCAACAAGACCTTTTGGTCTTTGACCTCTCGCTATTGCCTAAAATGCGTAGTAGGCCCAATTTGAGTTCAAGAGTTCTTGGGATAAGCTGTCCTAGTCCTTTGAGAAATTTGTTTCTCGTGGCCTTTTTTAGATGATAAAATGTTGGATACACCTATAATTTGGATCCCTAAAGGAACAAAATCTTCATGTCACCAAGCTCCAAAATACACCAAAGCACACAAAATGATGTACGCCATGGGCTATAAGGGATTTGGGTGCGGCACAAATGCACAAGGTAGATTAGAGCATGTCCCAATCCCCCATTACAAATTAAATAAACATGGCCTTGGAATTAAACCTCATGGGGCTCCACCCTCATAAATTGATGACACCTCTTCAAAACGTGAGGATGATTCTCCTCATTCGAAAGCGACGCAAATTCCTATTGTAGCATATACAAGGACCTTGCCTCTACTAACCTTTTCCTAGATTTCACCATATTTACCCTTTCCTAGTCTAATTCCCAAGCTGATTTCCAAATTACCCTTGTATATCCTGACCTCATTGATTGGGACCAACAACTTCATGTGCCAGTTGATTTCTTTGAAAACAATGAGGCAATCGTAGAGTTCTTAGGTATTCGAGATATTATTCCGATCAGTGACCACAAAAAGTGTTTCCCCATTAATTTGGATGCACGTGCGTACTTGAGGAGGATCTTTGGGATGTGTGGTCAAGAAACATAAATGAAATCAAGGAAAAAAATTCTTCAAAAAATCCTAGGCAAAAATGAAAGTCCAAGATGCATAGTGAAAACATCTTTGAGGCACTTGTGGAAAAACAAATGGAAAAATTAAAGGACATAAAAAAGTGACCACACCCAGGGTGAAAATATCATTGAGATGCCTTTGGAAGAATACTTTAACCTCCCTCCTGATCCCACGTGCATAGAGGATGCATCCAAAATTCTCGTAGAAAAGACCATAAACGTTAATATTGGGGCGAGAAGATAATCCGAAAATGGTAAAGCAAGGAGCCTTACTCTCAGGCGCAAGAGAAGAAAAAATTTGTGGTGCTATCATAAGAATTTGTAGACATATTTACATGGTCATATGCAAATATGTTAGGTTTGGACCCATCCTTAGTCATGCATAACCTTGTTGTGCATCCAGACACCAAACCTATAAAATAGAAGTGAGGAATATGCACCCACATGTTGCACTTCTAGTCAAAGAATAACTAGAGAAGTTATTAGTGGTAGGTTTTATCAGACCTATTGACTATTTAGAATGGATATCCAACATAGTGCTAGTACAAAAGAAACTAGTTGGTATCATAATGCACCTGAGAATTCGGGTATATTAATAAGGTATTCCCTAAATATGATTTTCCTCTTCCCAACATCGACATGATTGTCGATTCAACTGCGAGGTTACGAAATGTTGTCCCTCATGGATGGCTTTTCCTATTATAATCATATCAAGATTGTAAGGAGGATCAACATAAAACTACCTTTACCACCCCTTAGGGGACTTTCTGTTATCAAGTGATGGCTTTTGGTCTCAAGAATTTCAGGCAACGTATCAAAGAGAAATGATAGTAATCTTCAATGATATGATGAATGAAATCATGAAAGACTATGTTGATGATATCCTGGGAAAATCCAGGACCAAAGAAGAACATCCAAAAGTATTAAGGCATAATTTTCAATGCCTTCGAGACTATAAAGTTAGACTGAATCCAAAGAAGTGTTTGTTTGTGTATAATCAGGAAAATTATTAGGATTCATTGTCTCAAGAAGAGGGATTGAGGTAGATCCTGCTAAGGTTACAGCTATTACTAAGATGCCTCCACCAAAGAACCTTATATGCGGTTATGCGGCTTGTAAGGAAAAGTTTAGGTAATCCGTTGATTCATCTCACAGACTTGCGGATAAGTGTCATCCTTTCACACATCTACTCAAGAAATATGTTACCTTCAATTGGGGTCTTGAATGTCAAAAATCCTTAGAGTTACAAAATATCTAACTAGTGCTCTTATTCTCATATCACCTACCCCAAGCGAACATCTATTATCATACATTTCAGCTACCCAATACGTTATTGGTGCACTTTGCTTTCCCAATACGATCTTAGCCAAAAAGAGAGAAATTTATTACCTTAGTCACACTTTAATTGCATATGAGCTAAATTACCCACAAATTGAAAAAGCATGTTTAGTTATGGTTTTTTCCTTTCAATATCTTCGCCAGTATATTCTCAATAACAAAACCAAGCTTATTTCCAAAGTTGATCCTTTGAAGTACCTTTTATGTAAACAGAGCTTACGGATGGATGGATGATTAGATCATCCTCCTAAGTGAGTTTGATATTGAATTTTTCAACCAAAAATCACTCAAAGGATAGGTGCTTGTCGAACAACTAGTTGAATCTCCCCTACCAGGGACTAAACCATTTTGTATAGATCATGCAGGACACCTCTATAATGTGCATTGAGGAATCTGTCATGTGACATATGCATTTTGATGGATCATTCACTTACCATGGTTCAGGAGTCGGTGTGGTACTTATCACCCCAATAGGAGACTTCATCTCACACACCGCACACTTTTCGTTTGAGTTTACCATGTACCAATAACATAGCAGAGTACGAATCACTCATTGTCGGGTTGAAAATTGCTATTAGATGGAATATCAGACAACTAAGAGTCATTATTGATTCACAATTGATCATTAAGCAATTCAATGATGAGTATAAGGTCAAGGATGACAAGCTCATCCCATATAAGAAGATGGTTGAGACTCTAAAGGAGTATTTTGTGACGGATTTCTTGTGAAAATATGCCAAGGGCACAAAATTGATTAGCAGATGTCATGGCCATAATTGGAGCTTTGCTTTGCATTCTACCTTAGGCAAAGAAAATGCCTTTCTTCGTTGAACATTTGCGAGAGCCAACATATGACATGTCGGAATCATATCTGGCATGTGAAGTTGTTGGTCTTTTCTCCCCCTAGTATGAACCCATATTCAATTACCTACAAGATAGTGCATTTCCTCCAAATATTTCCCACACTGAGAAAATATCCCTTATCCACTGCACAACCCGTTATACCCTCCTAACAAGCACCATTTATCGTCGAGGTTGCGACGGGAATCTACTGCATTGTCTTGATTTGGCCGAGTCAGCCCAAGTGATCAAAGAAGTATACAAAGGAATTTTTGGAGCACACACAAGCAGAATGGTGCTCGCTAAGAAATTGTTGAAATTAGGTTACTTATTGGCCTACCATAGAAGTAGGTTGTTCTGACTACGTCAAGAAGTGTGAAATCTATCGAAGTATGGAAAATTTAGTCATGCACACCAACACAAGCTTTGTAGCTAATTACAATACCATGGTCTTTTTCAAAATGGGGATTAGATCTCATAGGAGCATACACATCATAACTATCACCGAGTATTTCACAAAATGGGTAAAGGTTGTGCCTCTCACATACATTACAAGTGCGCAAATTTCAAAATTCATCATGAACTACCTCATCTTCCATTACTGACATCCCCTTCGCCATTATAGCAGACAATGGTAATTATTTCAAGAATAAGATAGTTAAAGCATTATGTCAATGCTTCCAAATCCATTTAAAGTGGTCCACTCCCTATTACCCTCAAGGTAATGGAAAATCGAGGCCACTAACAAAACACTTGTTCACATAATGGAAAATATGGTAAGTAAAACAGGTCATAATTGGCACTTACAAATCCATCCCACCCTCTGGGCTTATAGAACCTCCATCCACACTCCTACTGGTGCTACACCCTACTCACTAGTCTTTGGCACTAAGGCCATCATACCATTGGAGATTGAGCTTCCTTCCTTGAGAATATCTCTCTGGGACTATCTGGACAAGGATGAATATTACCGAGTGGCTCAACTAGCAGAGTTAGAGCTACTAGATGAGAAACACATGCGGGCACTTAATCACTTAAAGGTATATTAGAATTGAGTGTCACGAGGCTACAACAAGTGGATAATACCTTGCCAGTTTGAGGTAGGAGACTTAGTGCTAAAAGAAAATTAGTTCAACACCACCAAGGATTGGGAAAAGAAGGAAAGTTTCAGCTAAACTGGTTCGGACCATACATTTTGCTCACTAAGTATGGTTCAAGGGCATACAAATTTTCTCACTCAAATGGTGAGGAACTAAAGGAACCCATGAATTTAATGCATCTCAAGCGGTTCTATTCTTGAGTATGGAGTTCCTCAAAAAATAGAAAAACAAACAAAAAAGCGTAAAAATAGAAAAAATAAAGAGAAAGTAGGTCGTCCAAGTGTGAAAACCATGCAATTGTTGCACCTTGGACGGAGTCCTGGTGAAAACTAGTTTACGGTGCCTTGGGAGGATCCGTTGTTCACAAGCATATCTTGCATCTAAAGGGTACACTTGCTTTAATCTAGGGCTAGTTTTTCCAGAATTTGAGATCCTTTTGAACCTATCCTTCATGACCTTGATCTGGTTGATCTACTCTTGTATATATGTGAATAAATCACCTTTGTATATTCCCATCTAACATTGCGGCATCTTCACATCTTAACGTTCTTTCACATACATGTGGCATTCTTCCCTTGTATGTTCCCATGTAATGTTGGGGCATCCACACTGTTTTGTTTTTTATACATTGCTTCTGAAAAATATTTCAGAAAATTTGAAAAACATTCGTATAACTTTGAAAATCATAGAAAAATTCAAATATGTTAGAATAACCCTAAACATCTGAAAAACCCTTTTAGGGACAAAACTACAAAAACAATATAACTTTTTCTTACAAATATCCCAAAAACAATGTGAACAGTAGCCTTGAAAATTGTCTTACAAAAACAAGTCCTTTCCTTAGTTAGTTGTTTGTTTGTGTTTTGTCCATGATTGTTTTACCTTTGTATAGTTGTAATGCATTCATTAGATTCATTTTCTTACTTAGATTGAATGTTGTTTGATTTGTTGTTAAGTGCTTTAAGTTCATTTTATCTTACTGTATGTATATACTTGTATTGTTTTGTTTAGGCCATGCATGTGTGTTAGTTAGATTTTTAACTTTTTACTTGTGCTTGTTTATTACTTGTACATTGTTTGTTATCACATCATCATCAATACCATCACATTTAAACATCACATATATCATATATATCTCAATAAATGTTAAGCTACATAATCATGAAAATGAACATCACACACGTATGTTAAGCTACTATCACATAATATCATCACAGGGGCAATAGGCGTTGCACTAATCACATTCTATCCCCCTAACCCAATATGACAAATTAAAACATGGACTAATCAAAATATCTCATATAAAACAATGTGATATCATCTAATGTTATCTCATAAATCAAACACATGTGATACAATCATAAACATCATAATTAAAACCCATCATATATATATATATATATATATATATATATATATATATATATATATATATATATATATATATATATGTATATATATATATATATATATATCTCAAAATAACAATGTCCCTATATATCTTTGTACATAATCACAGGGATACAAATTATGCCATCATGGGCATGGATAAAAATATGCCTTCATAGTGAGGCATAGCCAAAATAATACATATACATCATCAAAAATGTGCCTTCATATTGAGGCATACATCAAAACTACATACATCTATAAATACATCAAATAAAACAGATTCATGATCGACTATCTCCCTCATGTGGACTATCTGGCCTCTAATCTAGTGGTGGTCCCATCACTATGGACCCTCTTGACCTCTTAGTGGTTACTCCACCGATCGGCTAATGTAGCTTCCATGCATGACTACAAGGCACTCCTATGTATAGACATTATCATGGTACAATGATCGATGTCTGCAGCTTATCTAGTGGTTGCATCTAAATCCATGTAAACATGGGGGGTAGTAGAAGCTCTGATAGACCAACACAAAGAAGAAACCTCCTTTAAGAGCATGGCCACCTTGACCTAATATTTTACTCGCTCTATCTGAAGTTGATCTTGCTCTGTTATAATTTCTTGTACCTATGCCCTCTAAGCATGCGGTTGATCCCTCTCTATCCGGATACGATCTCGCTCCACTCTGACCTATTACGATTGTGTTTGTAATAACATTATGACCTATTGCATATGGCTACCATTTGTTATAGCTACTACTAAGAACAACCAAGTCACCCTCATCTCCTCCAACTCCCCCATCCCCTCTGCCTCTGTTGGACTATGTGATGGGCTAACAATATGAGTGTGCGGTGGAGCCTATTGTATGGGTCCCTGTGGAGGAACCTCTTCTGAAAGGAACATGGATACCCACCTAAGGCATATGAAACTGTGTACATCCATGTGGCTATACATGAGCTTGTCCTGTACTTCGGCCCTATCCATCCCCGTCATGTTCTTTCTCATCCCTGCCATGTCCCTGTCCATCAAATCCATCTCAATCAAACCCATCATCATTACCATTTCCATGTTATCCTCTCTGTCATACTCTCCCTCTATGAGAATGGTGCTCTAGCAGATGACCACACTCTTGCGTCAAGTTCATCCTATGGGATAGTCAACTACCTTGGAAGAAGCTGTCACATACCAGTGGATACATTGTGTTGGTCCTTAGATCTATAATTTTTTCAAAGGTGCCCATGTTAATGGAACCATCGCTTGAAGCTATCTCTAGCTCGTTGTGTCCTAATCAATGGGCCAATATCAAATGTCTCTCTCGATGATGAGCATACCACATATACGTCGGGAACATCTTTATACAACACCAAAGCGCCACTTTGTACCTAATCAATCCTATAATACTCCATGATGTAACTATGGCTCCCAATCATAAAATGCTCAACTAATGCAATGTTTATCCCGATTGGATCCTCTCTAGCCACTAGAAATGCTTGTATGGTCTCCAAACAATCATCTATAACTGAATATCATCAAAGGCATGATGATAGAAATAGGTATCACTATCATTTGCACACATTGTCACCTACGGGGGCCCATCCCATGATTAAAGGCTCATCGAGAGCTTGATCTCATAATACTCTGTAGGGCGACCAATGGCAATATGGTCCCATGCCCATATCTGTAATAGTGTAGTTGGCCCCACGGTCTTCTAAGAGGTAAGTAATCAATTGTAAATCCCAATATATGTGAGCAAGAAATCATTAGCCCCAGCAATATCACTCTTCTCTTATCAAACCATGAATAACTCTAATCAAGCCTAGGGGAATGAGGTACCCATCTTTTCGGGAAGTAGGATGCCCTAACAAGAGCCATAAGATAAACAGCCACACATGATAACCTAACATATCTAAAGCAATTGATGTAGCTACATGGACATACCCAATCATGGTATCTCAACCGCACTAAATAGATCAATCAAGAGTCTATGATCTAGGTCTCCTCCCCATCATACTCTATCGGGGAACCCTAGATTTCCACCCTCGGTATCCTCTGGATGTTCTCGCGTGTGGTCATCTCACTCGTCATGAGCACTGAAGCACTAGCTCTCGCTATGCCACCTCTCAAACAAGGTTGTGAGCAGGGTGTGATCCTAAGTGATATGTGACACCTACGCCACGTATGAATGCCCCATAAAATCTAGAGTAATCTCTAAAAATATTCTCTTATGTACAAAGAAGGTCGCCTCAAAGGTAGCTAACCTATCGTGTCACTCCCAAGTCTGTAAGGCAGGAAGCTGCATCTGCAAGATCAAGTAACACACTCATTAGACTTTCTTCTATCTGACATCATCTAACATTAGCCTACTCACCCCTACATTCTTCTGGACAATTTTCTAATTTCTTCTAAGATTGATTAAACCCCCTTTCGGTGGTCACGTGCCCCTGCGGATGCTTATGCACCCCTGTTGGCGTATGTGTGCCCAAAGTGCATACACGCCCTTCTAAGCACCGGCGCTCTCATTCAAACGCATGTGTGCACAACCCTTTGATTTACATAATCTTGTCACTTGCACGCCCTTTCTTGTGCCTACACGTACCTACCCACACCCGTGTGTGTGCAAGCCCAACCTTAGCACATATGCGCTCATATGTGTCCGTGTGCATATGCCCTAGCTATCCCATCGCTCCCACATACCCTTGACCATGTATGTGTCCACGTGCATATGTTCTACCCACTCGCGTGCCCCTAATAAGCTAATAAGGTATGTACACCCCAAGGCATGCACATACGCTATCGTGGCCCTTTTAAAGCATAATAAATGTGATTAAATGCTAGAAAAATAAATGATGGATGGCATGAGTACACGTAGGGACCGTCATCATGCACTGCATGTACTCATTCATTGTGTCTACTTGCCTCGTACACCTTTGAATTCATGTCATATCTTTCAAGGGTCAATACAAATATCAAGGTAAAATCGGTAAGGGCTCGATAACAAATGAATTACTCACGATGATTTACCCCCGGGAGGGGTATATATGGTCGTTTTGACCCCTCCATGATGTGTTTTCACCCGCCATAATGGTCGAGAGGTGTGATATGGCTGCCACAATCATTATAACTTCTTCTATCACCTTCTGTGATGGTTTTTTAATAAATTGTCATTTTTCACCCATTTTCACCCCATCGGGGCATAGTTTCCTACCTGGTGGCCGTTTCTTCTTCTAGGAATTTTTCTCATTTTCAAGTGATCTTCCCTCATCTAATTTCTTCTAAAAAATCAAAAATCACTAAACAATTAAAAAATCAACATTTTCAAAAAAATTGGTCAAATTTTTCAAAACATCCAAAAAAATTGTAAAAATTCAAAATTTTGTGAAAATTGGTAAAAACAACAGTACAGTTTGAAGCCTATGTCATAATAATTATATTCAAATTATATCTTGTTTGCATTTTTTTATATAACAATGACTCATGGATCATTTAGATCTACCCCATTAACAAATTCGGTATGTTTTTTCTCTCTCTCTGTCCTATCTTGGCACAATGAGTTGCACAAATCTTGTTTCGTAGCGCACGAATGATTTTCATTGGACCCCTGCATCCATCATATTTCCCCTCGCATACATCCTTGCTTGGGGCCCCACTTTTAACCCTTGTTGTTACACATGAACATTTGGGAACTGCAGCTTGATAACAAAACATTTGTGCTAACTATCTTAAACATTGTTGGTTTAAGTATGTGTGTTTGTACTTGTTTCCCTGTTAGGTTGGCTTGTTTACTTTCTCATATTGCATTGCATTATGTATGTTGTATGGATTTGGTGTTTTTACAATAGACATTTTTTCGTATTATGGATTTTCATGTCATTCTACACTTTTGTCGTATGCTTACATTTTTAATAAGGATCGATGATGAAGATCACTAGCAATATGATGAAAATTAAGTTTTTACAAGGCCACTTGGATCGATGTTCACTCAATCCCCCTTCATACTTATTTTTCTTCTATATCATTTTCTTCTCTTCACATTATTCTACTACTTTACTAGGGGCATCTTACCCCCCTTAGTCTTATATCTATTTCCTTCATCTTTTCGATCATCGATTGACCTCTTTCATCACCCAATCAACACTTGAGGGGGCATCCTTCACCCTATTAATTTTTCTTCCACTCCATCAAAAGTTTATTTTTCTATTCTTGTCTACTATCTTTAAAGTGGTGTAGCTTATGCCACCCAAAGATGGGAAAATGTAGACACCTGTGATTTTATCAAAGCGGTTTTATTACTAACATTACACTAATTATTCTATTCCCCGTAAATTGACGATACTTCGTCAATTAAGCTTATCTTCCCTCGACTCTCATTTGATTAATTATATCACATTAGTTAATTAACCCTCCTCTCACTCAAGATGCCTATTTAATGACCTTCTATTAATAGCGTCATTGTTGTTACCCAAGTTAAGTTAATTAGTATTAATTAACTATGCTACTAACCCTAAATCAATGGATTAACTAGTGATTTAATCCACTTCCTCTAAAAACACCCCTAAATCACACTAACTACCATCCAATCAACTTCTATTAGTTTATTCCTTTTAATTGATCATCTTGATTTAATTATATACTCTCAAACTCCCATAAAGTGTTGACTCACATGTTAACTCACCAAGCCTTGGTTAACTCAACTAGAGTTACTTTATCCTTTTGTCCCACATGCACCAAATTCATACCATTCTTGGAATGTGAAACCTATAAATAGAACCCTCCTCCTTACCATTTCTTAGAACACTTTTGCTCCCTTAGCATAAACTATAGGCATTTAGGATCTTGAGCATTTCTCCATTGATATTGAGCTAGCATCTTCATAGTGCATCCATTAACTCAAGCTTGAGTAATATGGAGAGACCAATATGGCCTTGTAGCCATTGTTGGTGAGACTCCATTCTCAAAACCTTGAGATCATACTAACAATCACATTTGATTGCTAAGAATCTTCTTAGGTTCATTTCAAAGTTAGCATTCAAAGAGTAGAGATTGATTTAGGCATGTTAGTTTGATTGTTTTCAAAGTTATATGCATGTTAAAGAAATTAGTCTCCCTAAGATCTTATCTTGATGGTTCTTGTTAGATTAGTTTAAAGCTTTGAAACTCTTAGGTGTTTAGTTTCAAGTCTTATAGCTTTCCTAATTTACACATGAACATAATAGGTATATTGTGCATACTGTGTTCTTTTACAGGATTTAAATTCGTTTTGCTCTATAAAATTGGAGGTTTGAATTTGTTCTTTGGACTATGGCACTTCTATCTGCCCTCTTCTACCTCATTTTTCTCCACTTTCACTCACTTAGAATATCTCCACTCCCTTGTTCTTGGTGTTACCACCTCCCTTAGTTTAGGACTTTGATTTTATGCATCTCCCTCTTCAGTAGTCCCTTGGAATTCTAGGTTATTGTTAAAATAGTTGCATTTCCATTCCTAGGATTAGTTTTAGCATTATAATAACTAGATGAACCAACCTACTCTAGAGAGTTGTCTCAAATTCAAGGTCCCACACCTAGAGATAACTCCATGTTAGCAAATTACATTGATTGCCCAAAAATTCACTTATCAACATTCGGAGGGCGCTATAATTTTGCACTAACAATAACCATGTAGAACGTGTGGTGAACTATGTGTAGAGTGGATAAGTGAAGCATGAAATGATGCAAAAATGAAGCGTGGAAACTAGGAAGAGAAAGTGACCCTAAGAGTGAAGTGTATGCATTGTAGCATGTTATACTTGTTGTCATTGTATCTTTTGATTACTATTTCTTGTAAGGATGGACCTATAAAAATAAGCACAAGAATGTATTCAAAGTCTCGTATATGATAAATCACGAGAAAATTGTACATAAGTATGTAAAAGTGTGTAAAAGGAAAGTGTGCACCTAATGTAGAAGAGTGTAAAAGGATAGAAAAGTGTCATGAGATCTATTGTGTAGAGAAAGTTTTTAGGTGATCTCACGCCAAAGATAAAGTGTTGAGGAGAGAGGTATAGTGTTACTCTCCTTCCATGACTCTACCCAATAAACACCACTACAGATGGTGTGTCTTGTTTTTCTCTGTTCTCCCTTATTTATTTTGAATTGTACCAATGAAGGCTGAATGTAGGAGATAAATTGTATTTTTTTTTAGGGCTATGTTTGATCTTTGTCAAATTACTTTGGAGGCTTATGTGAATTGTTATGATCAGAGAAACCAATTGTATCTACCCTGACACATTAGCACCCGAGGAGATTACATAGACATCAAGGTGTTCTTTTACGAGCCCAGTCTCTGGTGTTTGTGTTGTGCTTAGGACTCAAGTCATATTCTAGGTCGTTATGTAACTTTGTTCATGTTATAATTCTATTTTATATTATACTATGTTGTAGATCTAAGCTATTGTATGGGGTGATTTGGTCACCTAGTCTATACCCCCCTTGTTTAGGGTGCATGCGACATCACTAGGAGGATGTGGCCCAAAGGAGAGGACCTGATATTGATTTGAAATATATCCTTGCAAGGGGTAGGGGGTGTGCATGGTAGAAACCAAATAACATGTAAACAAAGTGGCTAGATACATGTGTTAGTAGCAAAAGTAGCAAGCATGTCATAGAAAAAAATGTAACAAGTAAGTGTGCATACAAAATAGACCACAAAAAGTGGGTTTCAAACATGGGACATAGCTCACAATGTCACAAGAAAATTAGGGTTGAAGTAGCCAAAATCATATAAGCAATGATAAAATAAGACATATGACATAGCAGTAAATAATAGCATACTGAAAAGAAAACAATGGAAAACAATATGTAATAGACAACCATGGTGGCATATAGTCCTGGAAGGGGAATGTTGCACATGAAGCACATGTTAGCATGTTATAAAGATAAAAATTATGTTGAGGCATGCATGTATCAATAGAAATTAGTTTGTTAGGAAGTATGAGTAGTAAATAATGAAGTAATAACACTTGTAATGTGTGGGAAAATATATGCCCCAGAGTTCTCGGTGGGAATTTGGTAAGAGATTACTGATACCAAGCATCATCGCAGACATGTAAGAGCATATAATAAGTTTTCATTCACTCCAAAAGATCAAGTGAATGCACATTTGTATATACAAAATATATTAACATACTAAGTATATTTCTAGCATGGGAAACAAAGTGTACATGTAAGTATAAGAAAGCAAGAGTAAATGCAACCAAAATATGTAATATATTATGAATGAGTGATATAGAATGGTATGAAATGTGAATGTGATAGGAGCAGCGTGCCCCTCAGTGGATGTGGATGAGTATGATATGAGTTTCATTTATAAAATATGCCTTAGCAATCAAGAATGAACCATAGAACAAGAGTGCATCATCGGGAAATTGTTTGAAAATGTGTGTTAGATAGAATAGAACATGAAGTGTAGAGTGTAATGAGAGAATGTGGTGAGGTTCATTTCATATTTAGAGCCTCAGAATTCAAGTATGAACCGTGGAACTAGACTGCGTCATAAGGTAATGACAATACACGGTGTGTATCAATGTGTGTAACATTGCTTAGAAATAGGAAACCTTAAGCATGGAGTGTAGTATTAGAGATTTTAGACAATTGATGGTATTAGGAGGGGAGTAAGTGTGATGCCCCCAAGTGTGTGAGAGGTGTAGATTTAGTCGATGACGCTAAAGAGATCTTACCAAGGTGGTGGAGTTTGAAATGTGTCATGACCATCATTGTAAGGATTAGCGTGTTTGACAAAAGTGATTGGTCATTGATGTGGAGGGTATAGAGGGACATTGAATGGTGGTGGCTTATTTGGGATTGGTAACACTATAGAATACTTGAGAGGAGAAGAGGATGGATTGATTTTTAGAGGTGGTTACTTAGTTTGACTTGGTAATGTTGTAGAAGACTTAGTAGGAGGAGGTGATGGAGGACAGACCTTGAGAGGTGATTGCTTAGTTGGAATGGGTTGTATAGGCAGCTTGACTGGCCAAAGAAGGAACATTAGAATTGATGGCATGATGCTCATTGGTCATAGAAGGAGCAGATTTATGAGCCCATTTGGATGTAACATTTGGAGATGGCCATGAAGAATTTTGTGCAAAAAATGATATAAAACCACGATGCTCGAGGTGTTTTATTCTTCATCACAAATCATAGCACTCATTTTCATGATGTTCTTTGATTCGATGATAATTACAAAATGGGGAGCTTAATAGTTAGCAAGCCGATAAGGAGGATAGCAGTGAGTAGTTAGCAAAATGATTAATTGGTGATTAAGGAGCTCATGAAGAATGCTATGTTGCTTAGCATTGAGATTAATCTTGAGAGGTGTTAGTAGTGGTAAGACTTTGGGTTCACTTATATGAGCACATGTAGAATTCATAGAAGTAGGATGAGAAGGAGAAGAAGAACTAGCATTGGATTGAGAAGTAGCCTTAAGATGTTGGATTTTAGTTGTGAGAGATGTGATCATGGATTCCATAGCCTAAATTTTATCTTGAAATAAAGAATGTAAAGCTTGAATTGACTTGCAAATGGATTGATTAACATTAAAACTAATAGATTCATTAGAAAGATGATCGAATATGGCACTTACTAGTAAAGGTGACATATCGCTAGGGAGATGTGTAGTGTGTAGGTTTTTAGAGAACATATTTGCAAGGTGGGTGCATTTGAAGTAATTGATGAAAGGATACTTGAGAAACCTTATGATCTGTGAAAGAAAAGGAAATGTGTAAAACAAGGATCCAAAAATTGATCACAAGTGGGTTTCACCAAATGATTTTTAAAAATAGAATTGTAGCAAACCCTAATTGTAGAGAAATTGAAGGTACAATATGATATGTAACTACTAAATACAATATGACACAAGAAATAAGCAAACAAATTACAAAAATCTAAGCAAGATATATAAGAAAGATGACTTAGCTAATTTATGTTTGATCTTAAAGTGTTATAAACCAAGAAAATTGTTGAAAAGGAGGCGAATTGTATCGTCAATGCTCAGGATAAATTTTGGAGCTCACGGATGATGTCAGACATGGGTGACCATGGTTGGACAAGGGCACCTAGGTGTTAGAGACTTCTATTGGGTGCTCATGACTGTGAAAATGGTTGGAATATGATTTTTACAGTATCGCACAAGTATCACAAATATTCTCTATTGATCACATGTGTGTCGCTCTTTACTCATTGAGGGTACCTATAACCTGCAAAACAAATATCACCTACAAAAGCCCATAAACCACATTAAATCCAAGAAAGAAAGATGTAGAATGGGGAGTTGGATTGACCCTAACGGTCACCTCGAGAGTGAACTTACAACCGAGCACTACACTACATATCAGACTCCATGTAGTTCGGGTGAGTGTGCGTAAGAACCGTGCCCTAGGATGCCCTGATGCAAGTGCACTTGATAATGGGTTGTAGCTAGATGTAGAATGTAATAGAATGTGTGGATGGAATAAATAACTTCCCCTTCCTATGTTGTGTATGCATAAAATGTAGTCCCTTATCCCTTGAATGGATGCTAGATGGATGCCTTGAAGTACTTTAGGTGCCTTTGGATGTAAGCTTAAGTGATGATAGTATATGCTTAGTGCTTGGTCCTTGATTTTGAACACATAACTATGTATTTATATGATTCCCTTGTTTGAATTTTGTAATTGACAACTGGAAGGCCGACCCATAAGTGAAAAAAGATGCCCAAAAGATAAAAGAGACCCAAAAAAAGTGAGTAAGGTGGAAAAGGTCGAGGGCACCCAAAGGAGACAAGGGCACATAGGCGTTCTGTCCTAGCTACCTAGTTGGGTGTGTGTTTACGGAGCCATAAAAAATAAATAATTAAAATACCAACTAGGCTATAGGGTGTGTAAGACCAAATAGAAAATAATAAGCAAAGGAAAGAGGCCAAAGACAATCGTCAATTACTAGTTTTCTTGCTTAGGAATCATATGAATGCTAGTATGTATTTAAGACCTAGAAATGTACCAAACTACGTGATTTTGTGTCTACAACGTCTATATAATCATGTTGTAATTTTATGCAAAATCAAATATAATTATTTTTATCCACTACCAAAGTGGCATTATAGTCATTGTTAATCTAGTACTAGTTAAATAGTAAAAATTAAATCTAAAGAGATGGAAAACACAACAATAAAACAAAGCCATAAAAACTAATAAAGAAAACATCACATTCATTCGGATAAATAATTTGTGGCCATATATATGCAAAACCATACATCAACATCAATAGACCAAGTGCCCTTCGACTATTATATTACATTTGATTTGTGAAGGTTGCGATGTTAAACAATGTATGTATTCTTCAATATTATATGGGATTAGAAAAATATATATCCTTGTGTGATGAATAATGGCCAAATATACTTTACAAATATAATGGATTGCAAAATAATATTTTCAAATCAAAATTCCATAACAATATTAGATAATTAAGGTAGAGATGGATACAATAGATGCATCAAAATACTATATTTAAAAGGACATAAATATATTATGTAAATAACGTAGAAAATATCAAATAAAATGAAGTGGAGAAAAGTTCTTACAAATTGACATTATACTTTAACTATATTTTTAACACATTGTCAACTATGTATGTATGTATGAACAAACATATGTATGTACAAACATATGTATACACATAGATGTATAATTAGATACATGTGTTTGTATATGTATATGCATACATTTGTGTGTGTGTGTGTGTGTATAAAAACAAATATATATAGACAAACATATGTATATGCTTATATATATGCATACACAAATAAATGTACACACACATACATATATGTATGTGTATATATTTTATATATATATACAAACGTTAGTATTTAGATATACAAATATTCTAAATACTAACGTTTGTGTATATATATATATATATATATATATATATATATATATATATATATATATATATATATATATATATATATATATATATATATATAATATACACATATACATATATGTATGTGTGTGTACATTTATTTGTGTATGTATATGTATAAGCATATACATGTGTGTGTGTGTGTGTGTGTGTGTGTGTGTGTGTGTGTGTGTGTGTGTGTGTGTGTGTGTGTGTGTGTGTGTGTGTACATATGTTTGTGTATATAGATATGTTTGTCTATATATTTTGTTTGTGTGTGTGTGTGAAACTTAGTCTAATGTTTGAATGTATTGGACCCATAAATTATTGTATTCTTTGATCAGTTAAATTCCAAATTGGTAATCATTCATTATTATTTAAAATATTTGGAAAGCATGCCGGGGATTTTGGTAAGGCTACATGGAATATTTACACAAGAAAACAAGAAAGGATGAGTATGAGAATATTGGAGAGGAGCCAAGTGAAATTTTTAAGAAATAAAGGGTTCATGGAAGAAGTATGCGAGAAGATCAGCAAGCATATAGGAACAAGGTCCAAAAATTATAAGGCTATAAAAGCAAATTAAATAAAATATGAGCGCATGAGCAAGATAGAGGCAGTGCACCAAAAAAAGACAAGCTAAGTATAGAAATAAAGTGGGAAATGCACAAAAAAAGTGGATCAAATAAAAATAGTAACTCCATGAGTAATTTAAAGTATGAAAATAAGAAAAGTAAGAAATGGATCTATCGAGGGAGATCCCCCATCCCCCTATCTTATCTTATCTTATCTATCCGGGAGGTTGTCGATTGAGTAAAGAGAATGGGTAGGTGGGGGCGGGGCCCTATGTCTATTTAGGGTTTCCCAACCTTTCATATAGGACAAGAGGCGAGGAGATGAAGATGGATGACATAAAATACTTTGCCTTATGTAATAGTTAAGATATGTTTTTTAGGACTCGAGGTTAATTATGGACTTGTTAGAACTAGTGAAGGGCATGTCCCCACTAGTTTAAATACCCCTTAAGGGCATTGTAATAGGGAGGAAAAGAGATTATGGAAAGTTAGCTAGCTAGGATTTGCAAGAGAAATAATATTATTGTAAGTGGAAGCATTGGTTCATTGTATAAAGACTTTATCTCTTGAATATGAAGTAACTATAATGGAGTCAATTGTTTACATAGTTATGTCTGTATAACTTAGTTTTTCTTGTTATAAATGATTACAATTATGTTAAGTTCAATCAATTAATTTGTCGTTGATATGCTAAACAAGATGGTATCTTGGAATCTCTCATGCCTCGGGTGAGTGCACTAATTTTTATGCCTTAATGTGATAGGTTAGTGTGGGGAGATAATGAAATATGCACACACCAAGACAAAATAAGTTCTACCACTTGAATCGTTGAATTAGATGCACAAAAATTAGTTTCATTCCATAAATACGTCATTAATAAGCTACTATATGGTAAAAAACAAGAAAAATGATTAGACTTGTGTAAGTGAAAATTGAGTCTAGAAAGATAAGGTATAAAAATATTTCACACAAAATCATTTGAGTGGCGAGAATTGTTCTCCCAATTACCTTCCAAGGACTTAGGTGGAGAAGATCTGTTTAACGAGCTATATAAGACCCTTTTCGGTTAACTTCATGGGAACCTATATGTTTAGTTGGAAGCATATTTCCTAGGAAAAAGTTTGAACTTTGGAAGAAAGTATCCTTAGACTTCATAGAATACAATAATACTTATGAAACATGGAATGACTTGGGCATGCGCCATAAATTATTACTAGAAAAGTACACTTTGTAGTTAAATGCTTGAGTATGCAGTATCAACATTCTCATTCACCAACAAATCACAATTTAACTTATTACGTGAGCCAAGAAAAACATACTTAATCTAGTTCTCATTAGATATTAAAAATCTCATGGTAGATTTGGGAATTGAAAACTTCCCATGGATGACTAAAGTTCCCACCGGTATGAGTAGTGCAAGAAGGGAGGGAAAGGGGGTGACAACTTGATTGAAAATTTATTCCTCGGATGAGCACATGTTAAGAATGAAGTGGTATAAAGAAACATAGGAGAAGGCCATAGTGGAATGGGAAATACTTTGGAGGGAGGATTCAACCTTAGGAACTATAGAGGGGGACCGAGGACATTGGCTCGGGAAAGAGGGTGAGGCTGAATGATGAGGCATTTCAAAGGAAGGATGAAACGCGATCTAAATCAATAATGTAAGAAGACGAGGAGGAGCAATATGAAAATAAATGAAATTATTATTCTAAGAAGCATTCCCTACCTATCACACTTACTCATGTGATTGGATCTCAAAGTATAGATTAAAAGTACTCATTAAAATTGATAGTGATGAGGAAGCCAATAAATCTATGGGAAAGAGGTTCTTTATAACAAGTTCCTATTTGCACTACAAAAAAATTGTTTCAACACCAAAGAGGTACAATGTAACATAAATATGCTAAACGTGCAGAGATTTTCATGATGGAAAGTATGCAAATAACTCAAGCACCATGAGGTATGTAAATAGGTGCATAAGTAAATACACACCTAGAAATATAGCTCTAGGAAAAATTACACCTATCCAACATGTAGAGATGATTATCGCATAGACTATCAGTAGTGGAGGGAGTGGATCCTTATCATCAATTCATGCTTGCACTAGGAAACAACAAAGAGTGGTAACAATAGTGGTTGTGAAGGAACATCTGGACATACAATTTCCAATTTATGATCTTGTCTCTTCTTTGAAACCCATTATGGCAATTCAAAAACTAGGGAGGAATACCATAAAGAAGAAGAGATCCTTGAAAAAGGAAATGTTTTGTAGTGGACTAAAAATACCTTCGGCATGGGTTTTACAATTCTTCATCGGTAAGAACAAGAATCAAAGATTTCAATGTTAATTTATGTTATTGTAATGTGACCCAACACAACTACTTTATAAGAATATTTGGCGCTTTATGGTAACTCTTGATTCCCAACCTTATGTCGATAATAATGGCAGAAGTTTAAAATAGTTTCATGTAAGTGATTGGAATAGTAAGGGGCCTCCTGAAATGGCCTTAAACATTAGTCCTCCGCCTAATCCAATGGATCGGTAAGGACCACTTACGATTCTCTTTCATAAACATATCCTGAAAAAAATCATGGGCTCCTTTTCTTATTTCAACCGTAACCATGGATCACTATGTGGCCTTTGATTCCACAAACAAATGAATTCAAAAGAAGAAAATAACTTATTCCACCGCTTACACGCTTGTCGAATTAATAAACTAATCTTATTGGAAGGCATGTCAATATCTTCTTCATTATATCCTTTGGTAGGATGAACCATAAATTCACTCTCCCACCAATCAGATGAAAATGAAGATAAAGTGCATTGTATTTTATATGGTATGTTGGTTTGTTCCATTGTAATCCAATCACAACTAATCTATTCTTTTCAAAAATGTCATTATGATTGGCATGAGCATACATGTAGTTATATAATAAAAATATACTTAAATCTTAAAATTACTAAATACAGATGCCATCTAAAGTTAGCACAATTCCTAAATTTTACCTCACTTTTATTCTTGCATTATCTTTATGATTTAATTTTTACAGGGGAGTTCAATATCTAGACAATATCCTAACACATTTATTCATATTGATTCAATTAAAATTGATAAAATCAAAGTCAATATACCGGTATACATTAGGCGGTGAAAGGGTTTAATTAATCAATATTTTGAATTAGGTATTTGGGGTAGGTTGAGAGGTCGGTCGATGATGAGAGGTAAGGGTTGATTTTAATATAAAACTAAAACATTTGAACCCTAGTTTTTAAAACTATTACCTTAAAATTGCAAAAGGAGTGTGGTCATAAAGTTAAATTATAATTTCTTTTTGAATAAGGAAATATCGATTAGGAGATTCTTAACCAAGAAATAATAAGATGATAGAAAAGTGAGATTGAGTATACTTTTCAGTACAAATGATATTATTTCAATATCTTAATTATTTAAAGAACTATTGATAAATGATTAAAGTTTAACATTAAGGTAATTGGTAATAGGTATTGAATGGCTTCAAACTCTCTTTCTAGAGAAAATGTGTATAAATAAAATACGATATATTTTATGTTTCATAAATGAGGGTAAAAATAAAAGGGGGTAAATAAAATTGTAATGGAAATATGGGTAAGGTTCATAGAAAAATTAGGGGTATTTTCATTTTAATAATATAACGAGGAGGGTATTATCAATTGAATAATTAGAGGTAAAAACTAACGTCAAGGGTATTTTTAATACCTTTGAATGAGCATGCTTTATACCATAATTTTACTAAGTGAACCTATCATTTGTTTATTTTTCACCTTTAATATTTTAAGAAAATGGTGAGCGATAATATCTATTTTTCAAAATTTAATAAATAAAAATTTATTATCAATTATAATCAAAGGTGGACCCTAGCTGTAACCTAATTTTCTAATATACATGATATTTCAATCATTGATGGTTAATTACACATTATCATTACATTTTTGCACTTGACCATTATTAGTTGCAAGTTTTCTTCCTTTGTATCGATGTTGCAATGTTGGCATGATGTTGCATAGGTGTTGTCATTGATGCAAAACCTCATTAATGACAAATTAGATGATGGATTAGGGTCATATCATGTTGAGGATGATGATGACATGATGATGTCGAGCCTTTCGGTGAGGATTATTTGTTCTTGTAAGCCTATTCAAGTGACCTAGCTAGCCTAGGTGATGGTGCATAGAGGTTGGAGCTTCTTGGTGGCTTGATAAGTATGTTGAAATGATGGAGAGTATGTTTGGAGTATCTAGGCACTCACATGAGCTTAAGGTGTAGATACAGGTTGGTGACTATGTTTCAAGTACTCATTTAGACCAAGTATGGTTGTTAGATTGTATGAGATTGAGTTATGGAGCTATATGAGCTCATGGATGCATGTAGGTAGTTGATTCATGATTTAACAAGTATTTTAGGACCATTTGGTGATTTTTCATGATGATTTATAGTGTTCTTTCAGTTGACCCTAGCCTTTACAATGCAAAACCCTAAGGGCTAGCTATGAAAATGAGATAGGATAGAAATATTGAGAGATATTTGTGATAAGTTGATGATTGGAGATTTTAGTAGGGTGTGTCATTATGTTGTGGAAAAAATTTCAGGATGTCATGATGTGAATTTTGCAAGATATGAGGATTTTGGTGAAACAGGGTCAAGAACAAGGCCATTTCCAGCTCAAGTTGGGTCTTCTGATGCTCACCCTGAATTATGTGATTTACATGGGACCTTGTGGATTTTAGAGATATTTTTATATTTAATTTATAAGGTTTCACAAAAATAATGAGGCCATTTCATCATCAGGTTTTTATGAACGAATGTTAAAAAGGTAAATAACTCATTATGTGTTTGAAACCCCATCTTAAAAGAGTTTTGATATATTTGCTTCCTAAGTGGCCATGTTTTCTTGTTAGTGCCTAGATGATGATTGTAACATGTAGAGGAATCCTGTAGATTTATAGAAACATATGATAGAGGTTATGGTGATGAGTGGACCTCACTCAAAGCAGTCGATTCTTGAAGAAGTTCGAGTTTGGGATAAGGTTGTCAAAGGATTTAAAAACTAAATGACCATTGTATGATGTATGTGATTTTTATTGATTTACATTATATTTTTAGGTCATGGTGATGCTGATATATGGTCATGTATAATTCATCTATGTTGACTGGTCAAATGGTAGTTTTGGGACGGTTTGGGCGATCTGTGGTAAATTGGACATTATAAGAGCTACGGGAGGAGTTAGAAGGTGGTTCAAGTTGTGTTGGAAAGATAATTCAGATATATTTTCATTTATATAAGGTTTTATTCATGATTATGAATTTAGATATGTTTTCTAGGTCAATTTCCAGATAGTAATATTTTTTTAGGACAAAATTGCTTTTGTTGAGAGTTTGAGTTTGTTAGTGCATGAAATGGATTAGGTGATGCTTTATATTTGTTTATTAGATAAGGTAAAAATAGGGATGGGCTCCCAAAGGCCAGTACAAGAAATATTACATCGTGAAGGCTCAAAAAAGATGCAACAATTGAAAAAGGACCAAAAAAATTTAAACAAACTTAACTTCATAGACATAAGGTCCATAAAACCATCCACCGAGAAACCAAAACCAACAATTTAAGAGAAATAGGAAACATTTGCCAAAAGTCCTCTAAAAGTTCATACATAAATATAAACATAGTGAAGGCTTTATATCACCTGTAACATGAATAAGGATTAATTTTTCATCCAATGAATCTATTTGGAGGTATTGAATGTATCAAAAAGGGTGCAAACTAATTACATTTTGAAAACTACTTTTTGGGAAGCTTGATTTGGTGAAGGAAAAAGTTGATGTAGTTTGAACCTAAGGTTGTTTAAAGAGTTATAACTTACTTATAAGTGTTCTAAAGGTTCTTCAATTTCCATTGAGTGGTCACATGTCATAGTTGAGGTGTTCTTGGGTGACCTTGAAGCTAAAAGGTGAAGACATGGTGTTGGAAACAAGTGTTTTGTGAAGGCAATGAGCCATTGGGCCCATTAAACGAAATAATTTGATTGGTTCATGATAATTTCAACCATGTATGATGTTTAAATGTCATTTTAAACATGTTTGGTGATTTTAAGAGCATGATTAAAAATATTTTTGATGTTAGGAGATTTTTCTCATTCCAATGATGGGGATTTGAGGGTTTTTAGTGCATAGAAGAAGGGTTTTGGCTAGGCCTACCTACATGGGTCACTTGTGGCTATTACGATAAATTTAATGGGATTATTTTGAGATGTAATGGTTATGATAAATGAGGAAAACTGACTTATTTTGAATTTTAAAGAAAGAAAGCTTATAAAAGCATAATTGTGTGTGCTTTTGTAAGCAAGTGAAGTTTGTGCAAGAAGTGCGACCTAGGTGAAGTTTTTTGAAAGTGTATGAGCATGAATTGAGAAATGATAAAGTGTGTGACATATTGAGGAAAGTTAGAAAGCATGTGTGCAAGGGTTTGAAGCTTTGATAAGTGAATAAAGAGCTAGTTTGTGAGAGATTGAAGACCTATGGTTTGAACAGGGATTTGAAGGTGTTGTGAGCTAAATTTGTGGTCTCTATCAGTTGTGGCAGCAGAAAGACATCAAATATATTCTTCATATGGTAGTTGAGTGGGTTTTTGATCATATAGGGTGGCTTATAGCCTCCTTGTGCAGTTAGTGCTTCACAAAATTAGGGGTTGGTACTCCTTGTAGGGTTCTAGCTCTACTAAATTAGGGGTTGGTGCTCCTTATGGGGTTGGTGTATCACTAAATTTGAAACATATCTTCTATCCAAAATTTACCCCTAGGTTGATTTGGATAACTCATTTAAAATGGACTTAGCCATTTAAAAAAATTGGGATGTTCAAACACTGTCAAATTCTACCGCTCTAAAGCATTGATCATTGGCATTTTAAAACCCATAAAGACTAAGGATAATTCATTGGAAAGCTATATATTAAAAGTTTGTGTGACATTCATTTGGCCATAAATTTCAATGCCAAACATCAAGTAGCAGACCATGTGGCGGGATTTGAGTGCTCCTCATAGTCCAAGCATTTTGCGGACCTCAAGTCCATGAAATTAATTATGTTGGATAGGATTTGAGTCCGTGCTTGGGTCAAGGAAATTCAAATAACACGTGGTGGGTGAAGTCAATGAAATATGATGTAAGATAAGTGGTCAAGGAAAATAACATGTGTCGGCATTTTGATAGTCTTCAAGGAAGATGCATTTTGTGGACCTCAAGTCTGCTGAATAAACTAAGTTTCAAAAGGGTGTTAGGTCTGGGCAAGGTTGGTAGGTCAACAAAGATTTGTGGCTACATTTCTATGGAGCCAAAAAATTTAAGTCAGCCTAGATAGAATTTTCAATGTGAAGGTGCAACCAATGAAAGGCAAACATGAAGGTAAGAGAATCGACATGAGACATACTTGGAGCTTTCTCATTGGCTCATGTTTCGCGGTTGTCGATCATGATTAAAGAATAGTCTAACATTGCGAATTAACATGGATATTTACTATTGGCTCATGTTTCACAAAGTGGTTGGAAAGGGGCTATCAAATTTCTAACATTGCGAGTGTGGATCTTTCTCATTGGATCACATTTTGTGGTTGTCAATCATGATAAAAGAATAGTCGACATTATGAAGAGCATGGAGTTTTTTCATTAGTTTGTGCTTCGCGATGGTTAATGGAGGTTTGAGAAGGCTTGACCCCGTAACTAGTGAAAGGAGAACATGTGGCAAAGGAAAATCAATGCACAAGTAGATAAAGGTAATCCCTAAGCTAATCAAAGGCCACCATATGTCACTCTCATGTTCATCCCGACATGAAAAAAATTGAATGACCATATATTTTGATTCCCTACTCCAAATCTTACAAAATTTATATCATTGGATAGGTCTCCTTGAGCCCTTCAATTTTCATCATCAAAATTAGATTTTGGCAGAGTCTAATAGGAAAAAAGGGGGAAAATATTTCTGGCTATTAATGTGTAGATTCAATTAGCTCAACCACCTAGATCTGATCCGATTTGGCCTCCTTCCTTCTTCTATAAGAAAAAGGACATTGGGGACTAGTTTGACAGGGTGCCCATGATGTTTTTCAAAGATTAATGGATGATTGATGGTGGTTGAAGCTTGAAATCTATGTTGCAGGGAAAGACAAAGATCTTCATTAATGACAAGATCAAATCTAATCTCTTTCCCTCTCTTCCCCTCTTCTCTTTCTTCCTCGATCTATATAATGTAAAAATATTTCATTTTGAATAAGGATGTTCTAAAATGTAAAGGAACTATTTCAAAATGGTTCCTAAGCAATCATGAGTCATCAAACCTTCATTTTTGGGCTTGACAATGTGATCTTGTGCCTTGTGCATACTTTTACTATAATAAAATATATTTTGTGGTGTTTTCTCAACCACGACTCATGTTTATCTATAACCTTTCCTCTATTTTACTTGATGTAGTGTGTTTCATTAGGGTTCATTTTAAGAAGACCCCTCTGAAAAATTACTTTTGAATCATTGGCGAATCTCATAAATTGACTTTCGAATTGTTGGTGAATTTTTGAAAAAAATGTTTCATGGCAAAGGCGATTTCACAGAGCATTGTTCCCTCATTTTTTTGCAATTTTGGCCGAGTAGGTTGGACGGGGGTTGGACGGGTATGTTAGACGGGTAGGTTGGATGGGTGGGTTGGACGGGGTGGTTTGGACACGTGGGTTGGACGGGTGGGCTAGACAAGTGGGTTGGACAGGTGGGTTGGATGAGTGGGGTTGGACGAGAAGGGGTTGGACGGGAAGGGTTGGGCGAGTGCAATGGTTAGACGGGGTGGAGGTGGGATGGGAAAGGGATAGATGGGAAATGGTTGGTCGGGTGGGTTGGACATGTGAGGAGTTAGATGGACAAGGGTTGGACGTGTTTGGTTGGACGGATGAGGGTTGGTCAGCTAAGGGTTGGACGGGCGGGTTGGATGAACAAGGGGTTAGATGGCGTGGGTTGGGCATTGTTACCAATGTATTTAATGTTCATTAATGATACCCCTGGGCCCTATAAATACCATTTCAAGGTTCATTTTTTCACTTTTATCCATAAATTTCTAGTGCTCTGAGCTCTCTAATTTTACACCCAAATTTCACTTCTCCCTAATTTCAGCAATGGCTAGTACCACATCTATTCCTACACCCAAATTTCAATACAAAAACCTCATGTGCCCATAGATTTTAGCTCTACTAAAAGTAAAAGATGCTCCAAAGGATTGGCTGGAAAAATCAAAAAATTTCAAGCTTGTGAACATGCCCCAATTCAAACTGATACATCATTCCTTGATTACCTACTCGCCTCTTACAATGACAATGATGGAAAATTTTCCGTTCTTGTCGTGCATCAAAACGTCGTCAAATTTCTTTTTCTATTGAACCCGAGGATGTGCATCGGTTAACAGGTTTACCTTTCGAAAATAAGTCACCTGTTACTACAAAGGTTGTCCTTACAGATGAAGACAAAAAGTTTTGGAGTCTCATTACAATGTACAGGTTGATGGTAAGTTTATTATTTTCAAATGATTTTTTTCTTAACATTACTCGACCACACAAAGGATCTAACGTTTCCTTTCTATAATTGCTGACTCCTCTTAATCGTTCATCAAGAGGCCTTCTTTTACAAGGTATTACAAACAAATTCTTTATTGCAATTTCTTCACTTTTTCAAGCTAGGATTGTATTACAGGGAAGATGTGTAGACATTCCCTATTGGGCAGTTCAGTATTTATTACGGACATTAGTAAGTCAATAATTCAATTGGTGCAGTTATTTGTCTAACAAAATAAAATCAAATATCTCCCATGCTCGCAAAGCCAATCAAACTGATAAATCGAGGATTATATTTTCTTGTTGCAATTTTATTCTTACTTTCTATAATGAAGCATACTATGAATTGACGCACCATATGATTCCTACTATGCAATCAATGATAAGATGATTGGTCTTAGTCTCAAAGAACAACAAGTAACAATTACTTTTACTGTTTACTTGTTATAACGATTTCAATTTGAATATTTTAAATAAAATAATAATTGTATGATTTTATTTTCTGAGAAAAATTATAGCTGTAGCATCTCATAAGGAGGCAATTGCTAGAGGTAAAGCCCCTCCAAAGGTCTCTGCTAATTCTGACATGGATTCAGTAGAATCAACACCAGTAAGACCTCATCAAAAGTGACCTAAGGGGTCGATATGCACAACACGTTTACCATCACATTTAACTACATGTATGAATAATGAAGTTATCTTTATATATAAATTACAAATTCAAACAATTACTATAGATTATGTATTCTAATATTTCTATTGATCTTTTCTACATGTATTGTATTCAGAAACTACTGAGATGGATGATGAAGATCAAACTCATTCTGGGTGTGGAGATCAAAATGTCATGATTGTGTCTCCATTTATGCAAGGTATATTGTACGGTAGTTTGATTTGCATGTTTTGTTTCCTTACAATTTTTTAGGATTTACAAATCCCAACCATTATAATCTAACAATTTGTTGTTTGCTTCATGCAGGTAATATGGCTTCAGGTCATTTTCCACTTGCAAGGAGGCCACCAATTCCTCCAACATGTCAAGTACAAACACAAAGGAGGACTTCAGGAAATAATATTAGGATTCCTGCAGAGTCAACAGGAACAGTTCATCCTACTACAACTGAATTTCTTTGTCACTAGGTGGTGTTTTAAGTGTAACAACCACATAGCTTTTCAACAACATCACCCTTGATGAGGAGTATTTAGGCTTCGATAGTGGGGATGTAGCCAAGAGTAACTATTTTGACACCCATGACATGATTCAATCTACTCCGCCTCAACAACAAAATGTGCATGGAATACATGGCAGTGACTCTCCTCCTCCCCCAAGGGCTGCTCCACAAATAGATGATGAAAAAACACATTTTATATTAGAAAATATGATATCATATAGCATGGGGAAACAATTCAAGAGGTTGTAATGTCTGATGTGGATTTGGTGCGGTCTTGGGAGAGGAGAGCAAAAATTTTGATAAAAGAAATAAATACTAGATACCATAATCATGCTCAAAGGCATTCATTGTTCACTTTCATAGAGAGCCAACCAACATGGTAGGATGTTTTGCTAAACAAAGCTCAATCAGGGACAATTTCATATAGTAATGATTACAATGATGAAATTGTAGACATAATGCTAAACAAGTTGGAAAATCTCAATGTTGAAGCACAGGCTTACTACAACAAATGGTCTAAAGACAAGACTAATGTTTTAATAGCAAATGTAGAAAAAGAGAAAGTTGTTGTGAGTGGGCATTTACTTTTACATGAAAAACTAAAAATTATCTGATATTATAACCACTGCAATATATTTTTTCATATTATTTGATAGACTAAAAATTTAATATTTCTATTTTGTAGGCAAAATATGAAAATTTAAAGAAAGAAGCAAGATTTTTGAAGCACATTTGAAGAATGCCCACAAAATCCTGAATTCTTTTATACAGTTGAAGGAAAAAATCATTGTTATTAATAAACAAAATAATACATTGAGAAGGATAATAAAGCATCATAATATGGATCCATAAGTCTTACTGAAGGAAAAGGCAAATGCATATGCAACACTTTTGTCTGTAGGAGATGTAGCGAGGAGGAAGCTGAATATACTGGAAAATATCAACACTGCAGCAAGAGATCTTCAGGCATCAGGAGTTATTCCTCCATCTCTTACGCAAGAAAAATAAAAATGTTCACCTACATCATTAAATTTGATAAGTTAGTAAAGTTCACCATGTGATAGGTGTTTTGTCACTTCGACACTAGCATAGGAATTAAAAGATAGTGGCCAACCATTTTTTAGTTTTTATTCCGTGTGGCAGACATAAGGACAACTATGATTTTGAATCATAGGAAGAAAAAGAGGATGACCTCGTAATGTGTCCTTATATGACAGAACTTGTCCTAAAGCTTTGAGATGTTATAACAACCCCTTTTTTGAATTGTATTGGTGTAATGATGCTTTATGAATTTGTACTTTTTCATAAAGTAATCTGCCACATGAGAAATCAATTTCAAAAGAACTTTGGAAGTTAGAATTGTATAATGTTACTATATATTAATACAAACTATGTTTCTTTTCTATTGTTTACGTAAATGTTGCTTAAATTTACACTATTTTGTTTCTTTACGTTTCTGAATTGTTGCAAATGTAAAATAAATAAATTAATAGATATAAAAGATGAATGTGTTCTTATTTCAGTCTGAATTTGAAAACCAAACATAAAAAAACAAATGGAATAATTGAAACAAATAATGACATTGTTGCAATGACGAAGGATCAAATAATGACAAATATAATATTGCATTTATTGAAAGTTGTAATCACTAAATGAAGTACATAAGTAGTCTCAATAATGTATAGAAGAAATGAAATCTATGTGAATTTGAACAGTCTTGGAGCAACACTTTCATTTGTGTCTTGGAAATCAATTGCAGCATGATTTGTGGATGTGTCTCGATCCCCTAGGTCAGGTAGAATATTACTTACTCCTCTTATGTCTACTAGTGAATTCCACAATGGCGGTGCTCTATCATAAGGAAAGACTCCTTTGAGTAACTCGATACATACAATCGAGATGACTTTCTAGATTCCTATCAATATGTTTCAAACTTTTGACTTTAAAAAGGATAGTGCTTTGAAAACCCTCTCATCTTCCTGAGAACCTAGAATCATTGTTTGTGAGCTCATACAACTTAATATACTCACTCAAATCTTCACTTAGAATACTAATAGAACAAATATCCTTCCAAATCCTTTTCATGGCACTGTAATCCTATGGGTTTTGTAGAAGTTGAACTTGTTGTATCATTGTATTAGCAAAATCCATTGACTATGAACTAAGTAGTTTTCTTTCCAAAATTCCTTCTACACTCCATTTATCTCTACAATCTTATAGAAATGATCAGTAAAATCACCCATGTTTTTGACAAATAAAGGACTGATAGATGTATAAGGTTTGCCGCTAGACAAATTCCAGAAGCGCAAATTTACAACTCCCATTGCTTCAAGTATTTTATCATTTTTGAATCTTTCCCAGATCTCTTTAGCTAAAGATTCAAATATCTTTCTCAATGTATTCCTAGTTTCGATTAATACTGCATCATATAAATTTTGTGTCAATTTTACTTCTTCTATTTACGAGTTATCCATATCAATTCTTTTTTTGAGTACGTATGAAGTGGAATCTCTTTTCCATGTGTTGTTATACACAGATGATCATTTATATTGTACTTTAAGAAGCACTTAGAATTTTTCAAATCTGTCAATGCATTCTAGTTTTCAAAAGTAGCACCCTGAAAACTCCCATCAGAAATATATAAACTTTCTAGACTCCAGCAAACACGTCTTCTAAGTCTTATAAAGTTTGTAATGTAGAAAGACCGATCTTGAGCATGCTTCGTTAAAATATTAAGCTCCCTCAACATGGGAAAAATACTGCAAAGTGTGAGTAAAGTTTCTATGTCAGTTAGACGGCACAATAGATCTTTAGCTTTATCTACATCCCTGCGGTATTTAAACATAAATCCTATCAATGAAGGATATTCATCATATATTCTACAGGTAGGTTCGTACATAGATATCCATCTAGTATCTACATCTTTGAGAAGTTTTTTTCCCTCTGTTAGTCTAATAAAAAAAAATGAAATTCTAAAAATCTCTTAGACTGCTATGATAATAATAGGCATGGAGATCACGTATCAATTCCTCCACTTTAGCTACATTTTCAAATGTGCTCACAATTTTGTAGGTGAGATTCATTTTGTGAGCCATGCAGTGGAAAGAAACCATATACGGAGCAATAGTTGTCGAAGTCTAACACACAGGCCATTTACGGCTCCCTGCATTACAATTTGCACCATCGGTTCGAGACAAACTAATTTTGTCACAATGGAAAAGTCATCCATTTTGGCGATATCATTCAGATTTGATACCACAAATTTATAAATATTCTCGAGAATTGCAATTCTCTTTCATTTTATGAATTGCAAGAGGTGTGGAGTCCTCATTTCATTAGTAAATGTGTAAAGATGAATACATATCCATGAATTATTATCTACTATGGTAACCTCATCTAAAGAAAGGAAATATACTTTTCCTTTTGAACACACGATTTCGAGATCCTCCTTCTCTACGAGAGATAGACATTTTTAATCTCAATTAGCTGGTATCTAACCAATGAGATTGAGGAACATTCTCTAAACCAATAACTTGATCTGACATTGTATTTTCTCGAAATATGACATTGGTCTTCCCCTTTTCATTATATGAAATACGGTTGCAAATCAAATACCCTTTGTTTGCATTTACGCATCCATATCTTTGCTCAATTTTGCTCTATGGTCCCACCTTTTTCATTTACATATTTGATACATTTTTTTCCTTTTCATAATCTTACGTGTATTTGACATGTAGAAAATCTTTTGCATCTTTCCATTTATGTGTTCTAACTATCTTTGTCATCCTTGAGCTTTTGGAAAATGTATATTTTCGCACAGTGTTTTTCAATTGCGTCTAGTTTGAGCTACATCGTGTGATCCTTCCCCTGTTTCCAACCACATACTTTGCATCGACATTGTGTTGGAACATCATTACAATTTTCAGTGTGGATAGGTTCGATAAAGCGATATTTTGCAGCCCATTCGAACTGGAATTTCCTTCCAATTGTCTAGTTTTCCATCTTTCTTCTAACATATTTTGTTTTTTTTCCTTGGGATTCAACTTCGCATCGGGTTGTCAGTGAAATATTTTGAATCTCATGTCTCCTCTTTCTAGAAATAGACCTTGGAGTATAAGCTTCCTTTCTTTGGTGTATCCTAGGAGTTGATGAATTTTCTTATACTTCTATTTCATCAAGGAGAAAGAATGTTTGCCTCAACATATATTGGATCATCAATATCAATGAATTGATTATTATGTGAAGGAATTTCTAAAAATTCTGCAAATAATTTTATAAAATTGTTACTTATATAGTATTAATCTTATCTATAGTTAAATTTTTACAGAGTACAAATGTCAAAGAGTTCCAAGAACAGTATCATAAACATAATTATTAAATTTTGTTAGATAAAATAACCAATAAATAACACTTGCCACATACCGATATTTTCAGCCGAAGCAAAAACCGACTTCATTTTTGTGATTTTCCAAAATAGCCAAGCAAAGTATTAGCACCCTTTTTTGAACTTGTTGAATTTGTAATCTTCTTGCCCTAATTTCTAGTATCCATGACTACTTACTGCTTAGGGCCTTACGAGTGGCTCTTATGTTCCAAGGCTCGAGAATGGATGGTAAAGGGTTGGACTAAGGGTTGGACGGCTATAGGTTGGATGGTTTAGAGGTTAGACGGCTAGGGGTTGGATGGCTAGGGGTTGGACGGATAGGGGTTGGATGGCTAGGGGGTTGGATGGCTCAGGTTGGACGAGAATAGAGTTGGACGTTTCAGATTGTAGAGTATGTCGGATCAAGGCTAGACGGCTCAGAGTTGGACACCTTACGGTTGGATGGCTCAAATTTCTAGACTTCAGGTTAGCTGTTGAGAATTTTCTTATGTTTACTTCGGTGAATATGTGCACGATATGATTCAAAATGGTGGCAAATTACATTCATAACCTCTTATATATGTGTAAAATCTAGGTGAAAGGAATAGTATAAGGGACATGTTGGCCAAATTTTTTGGTGAATAAGTCGGCTCTGAACAACATAATATTCACCATTTCAAATTTCCATAATCCTTGATTTTCGCAAGTTTACAAAAATTCGCCACTAAAATTTTCCCCTGGTTTTGCATGTATTTCTCCTTTACAAGTTCATTTTGTTGTGTTTCATGTGAGAATAGATGTGAAATGTAGTTTGGGTCTATGTCACTTATGTCTAGCCTCTCCCTTCTCCATTTCCTTCTCCCTTCTCCCTCACTAGAGTATCTCTCACCCTTTTCTAGTGCTATCACCATCTTTTAGCTTAATATTTCATTTCCATGTATCTTTTTAACCATTTTCTCTCTCCCTGGTCCCTTGGAATTGTTAGTTTAAGATTAGTTAGTTTACATTTCCTTCTTTAAGAGTAGTTTTAACATTAGATTTAGGTAGAGGAACCAGCCTTCTCTGGAGGTTTGTCCCAAGTAGCAAGCCCCACAACTTGAGAGATAATCCCATGTTACCCAAAAATATTAATTGCTCATACACACATTCACGAAAATCAAAGGGTGTTGCTTTTTGGTGATAATATTTTTGGCATGCACGGTGGGACCAGTTGAAGTGTTGTACAACTTCATACCAGCAAGGTTAATGTGTTCTTGGTGGTATTCAACATTCGGGGCATCTCTCAACACATCCGGTGACTCACCGATTCAAAAAAACTCATTTTCTCATATTTTAGACCTTTTCCTCCATCCCCTCTTTCATTTCCATGCCCCCATCTTCTCATGGCTCTCCAAAGAGCTCTTCCATTCTCACATTTCAGTTTCATCCCTCTCTGTTGCACGGTGGAATGATATTCATAAATCAACCACGAAAAAATTCTCTCTTTTCCATGGAAATGGAGATCAATCTCCTATTGATCACATTCAATATATAGCAAACCATTGTGTCATTCACAACATCAAAGAAGAGAACATTTGCCTCATACTTTTGGTTTCATCATTCAAAGGCAAAGCAAAATATTGGTACAACAGTTTGTCTCCTCAATCCATTTCCACATGGGATCAGTTAGGAGAACAACTTCACAATCAATTCAAGGAGAGTGCATATTTTATTTCTCTCATGGAACACCTCAGCAAGATCTAGTGGGATCCAATGGATTTTATCTCTAATTTCAATATCAAATTCACAAGGACTTAGCATAGAATTCCTCAAGAATTTAGGCCCTCATAAGGTATGACATTCTTGTATTATCTAAGGTCACTTTTGTTGATTTAGTTGTGTTAATTCAATCCCTAGGAGGCAGTAGTCTTCCTCAAGTTTTTGTTATTACATTGGAATCGAGAAGATCCTCATTTAAGCTAGAAAAGAAAATGCATCCCCATTTCATCCATTATTCCCTCACCATCTCAATTTATTCCTTCCCCTTGTGCCAAGAATGAAAAATCCATTGTTCCTTTCCAAAAGCAAAAAAATCCTTTGCTTCCTTGTCCTTCATTTAATGTTCCACATTTTTATTATGCCCAAAACACTCCCCATACTTTGCAAAATTCCCTCCCATCTCCACCCAAGACACTACCCAACTTCACTAAACCATGCACTAATGTTTTCAAAAGTTGTGGTATTTCACATGATGTCCCTACCTTCTACCCAACACTCACTAAACCAAGTTATCCTACAATGTTGGTAGAAAGGGATGTTTGCTATGCTTTTGGAGAAAAGGAGCAGCCCATGCTACACTCCCAACAAGAAGTTTTTATGTAAAATTATGCATTTATTTTGGATAAAGCAAATCAAAAAATTAGGCAGTATGTTTTGGAGGATCATTTGGCCCCTCAATTGATCAAATCAGATCTCTTGAGCACCAAACATCTCTTCTTAAGAATGAAACAAATTAGTAGCCCCTTTATTATGCTTATTCTCCAACCAATCTACCAATGATGAAAATTGTATATCGGTGAGCGATTGGTATGATTCAGATTGGGAGGATGAGAACATGAAAATTGTGCAAAAGGAGGTGTTGAATGTCAAGAAGAATCAAGCGAAGTGAAGGACAATTAGATTGGAATTGGAGGAGGAGAAAGTTTTTTTAACACTATTGGCATCCAAGACCTTAAGGAAGAATGTTTGCAAAGTGAGTAAGATGTTTCAATGGAATGTAATGATCCTCATTGCTTTGCATGTTTAGAACTTGTTGCACTTTTAGAAGGTTGTAGTGATACACCAAGAACATCATTAATCACTACAATGAACTAGGAAGGGCCTCAAGATTTAAAGGAGGATGAGTTTGAGCTCTCTATCTTCTTGTTTGAGGGAGCAAAGAATGAGAGTACAAGGGTGGAAACATGGAGGTTTGTGTAAGAGAAAACAATATTAATTCCAAACAAGCTTGCAGACATCCACCATGAAAAGGAAAGAGTCTATGCCATCTCCATACTTGGAGCTAATTACAAAGAATATGGGAAAACCAAAAGGATCAGTTCATGCCCAATTAGATATCTAACTACTTTAGAGCCAAAAAGGGAGTTGCAATGAGTCATGCTCACTTTGAAGCATAAGGAAGAAATTCAATGCGCCAAGGATCAGCTTCAACACCTCGAAATAAATGTAGAGTAACTAAAGGAGGTATTCTATTTATTTTTTATGGATACCTTGAAGAATAGGATGGAAAACTAGTTGCAAAATAATTTTTCACTCTTATTAAAGACTATTTCCATTGCCAAATCAATCACATGGTCTAAAATTGTGAGGAAAGGAAGCTACTTCTCCCTGCTTATTGCAGGATTTGTTTGATCTTTTTTTACCTCTGGTTAGAGTAGGGTAGATTATGTTTGTTTTTAGTAAAAGAAGTGCTTGTACACACTATGCATGTTTCCACTTAGAACATGTATGATTTTCCATGTTTGTACATAGTTTTTGTGCCTTTATTTTTGTTACATAGTTCATTCCAAGGACAAATCAGATAAGTTTGGAAATTTCCAAGTTTTATTCAGATCCCACAAGATCAATTTCATTCAATTCAGTTTAGAGAAATTTTCATGACCAAAATCAAATATGGGGTAGTTTTAAATGCTCAATCATTAAGACCCCAAGATCGATTTGTAGTTTAGGGCTCCATGTTCCTCTTCTTTAGTAAAAAAATGCGGTGTTTTCGGACGGTCATAAATTGAATCAAAACTCCCAAGTAATCATCTTCAAGAGAACCCCAAAGCAGCTTGAGATGAATTCTAAGTCTAAGTGGTTATTCATACTAGCTCAAAGGTACGATTTACAAAGTTTAGATCAATTTTTATTATCTCGATCTTAACTCCATGTCCGATGGATGATTCAAGGTTCTTGGTATCTTTATCTAGTAGGAAGATGTCCTGTAGTTCTTATTTGTTATCCCAAATTTACCCCCCGGGTTAATTTGGATAACTCATTTAAAATGGACTTATCCATTTAAATAAGTTTGGGACGTTCAAACACCCGTCAAATTCCACCGCTCTAAAGCACTAAGAATTGGCATTTTAAAACCCACGGGAGACCAAGGTGAATTTATTGGCAAGTTATATATTAAAAGGTCATGTGACATTCATTTGGCCATCAATTTCAACACCAACCATCAAGTAACATGCCACGTGGTAGGATTTCGGCACTTCTCATGGTCTAAGCATTTCGTGGACCTCAAGTCCACATAATTAATTGTGTTGGATAGGATTTTGGGTCCGAGCTTGGGTCAAGGCAAGTCAAAGAACACGTGGCGGGTGAAGGCAACAAAATATGGTGCAAGATCAATGATCAAGGAAAAGAACACACATCGACATTCCAAAGAATCTTCAAGGTAAATGCATTTCATAGACCTCAGTCTGTAGAATAAATCAAGTTTCAAAATGGTGTCGGGTCCGGAAAGTTTGATAGGTCAACAGGATATGTGGCTACATTTATATGGAGCCAATGGTTTTGAGTTAGCCGGATAGAAGTTGTGATGCGAAGGTGCAACCAATGAAAGACAAGCACGAAGGTGAGAGAATCTAACATGAGACATACATGGAGCTTTCTCATTGTCTCATGTTTCACGGTTGTCAATCAAGATAAAAGAAGCAGTCATACATTGCAAAGTACCATGGATATTTTCTATTGGCTCATGTTTTGCAATGGTCTAAAGGGGTCTATCAAAGTTCGACATTGTGAGGAGCGTGGAGCTTTCTCATTAGCTCATGTTTCGTGGTTGTCAATTAGGATAAATTAATAGTCCGATATTGCAAAGAGCATGGAGCTTTTACATTGGTTTATGCTTTGTGATGGTTAATGGAGGTTTTATAAGGCCTAACCCCATAACCAATGAAATGTGAACACATGGAAAATGAAAAACAATGCACACATAGGCAAAGGCAATCCCCGAGCCAATCAAAGGACGCTACGTGTCACTCTCTTATTCATCCCAACATACAAAAATTCAAAGGGCCATATCTTTCGATTCCCTGCTCCAAATCTTGCAAAATTTATATCATTGGAAATTTATCCTCGAATCCTTCAATTTGGCATCATCAAAATCAGATTTCAGTGGAGTCTAATAGGCAAAAGTGAAAAAACAATTTGGGTCATTAATGTGTATGCGTTGATTAGCTCAACCACCCAGATCTGATATGATTTGGCCTCCTTCCTTCTACTAAAAGTAAAAGGATATTGATGAATAGGTTGGACAAGGTGCCCATGATGTTTTTCATATACTAGTGGATGATTGACGGTGGTTGACTCTTAAAATTCATGTTGCAGGGAAATACAAATATCTTCATTAATCACAAGATCAAATCTGATCTCTTTCCCTCTCTTCCTCTTCTCTTTCTTCCTTGATCTATATAATGTAAAAATATTTCATTTTGAAGAGGGATGTTCTAAAATGTAAATCAACTATGTCAAAATGGTTCTTGAGCAACTGTGAGTCGTCAAACCTTCATTTTGGGCTTGGAAATGTGTTCTTGTTCCTTCCTCTACAATTATAATGGTATGTGCATACTTTTATTGCAATAAAACTTATTTTTGGTGTTTTCTCAACCATGACTCATGTTTATCTGCAACCTTTCCTCTCTTTTACTTGATGTAGTGTGTTGTGCATGTATTTCTCCTTTGCAAGTTCATTTTGTTGTGTTTCATGTGAGAATAGATGTGAAATGCAATTTGGGTCTATGTCACTTATGTTTGGCCTCTCCTTCTTCATTTCCTTCTTCCTTATCCCTCACTAGAGTGTCTCTCATCCTTTTTGGTGTTATCACCATCTTTTAGCTTAGGATTTCATTTCCATGCATCTTTCTAACCCTTTTCTCTCTCCCTAGTCCCTTGGAATTTTCATTTAGGATTAGGTAATTTGCATTTCCTTCTTTGGGAGTAGTTTTAGCATTAGATTTAGGTAGAGGAACTAACCTTATCTAGGGGTTTTTATCAAGTAGCAAGTTCCACAACTTGAAATATAATCCCATGTTACCCAAAAACATTGATTCTTTGATACACACATTCATGTAAATCAAAGGGTGTTGTTTTTTGGTGATAACAATATCAATATAAAGATTTCGTTTCAGTGGGTTTTCTTCCCCTTGAGGGTTTCCCACTTATATTTTGTGTCTTTGTGTTGATTCTCTTGTTCATGGTTTATAACATATATTATATTTGATGTTGTGCACACATTAATGATTGGATAAGTGAATTTGTGGTTGATTGAGTAATCTGAAATTTGATTTAAATTTTGTAAGGACTGATTCACCCCCAATCCATTTTTCTTCCAACATGCAACACTCTCGTTCAATTCTTAGCTTCCCATGTTATATTGTTTTTATTTTCTATGGAAATTGGCATGCAAAAATTAGGGTATAAATTTTGATAGTTCACCATTTTATTGGGTGTTATCTACCATTATTTTTTAAATCTAGAGTTTATTTTATAAAAATATTTTTTCTAGACAACTCGAATTTTTAAGAAAGGGATTATCAAATCCCTAGTTTGAACATTTTTGGAAATTTTTTTCTTGGCGGTTGTTCTGCAATGTCCACAATTGTGGTTTAAGCGTTTGAATTTCACGGGACTTCAATTATTTCTACATTTTTATTAAATTTTTCTCAATGTCAAAACAAATCATTTTCTTTCTGTTTCAAAATATGATTTCGAGGACATATGATCTTCCTTTCATAGATGTGTCGAAAGTAAATGTGGTGACTCAAAAATCACCACAAATAAAGTTATATTAGGAAAAATTACCATTAGAGTGTACTCAAAAATCTTTCTAATTAGGGTTATTTTAAGAAAAAAATACTATAAGCAAAGTTATATTGAAGTTATCAAGAAATGATTTTGATGTATAGCTTTGAAGGAAGGATATTGTTTGTATATTTGTTTAAGTTATCTTAATATTAAATAATATTTTCAAATCATTGCCATGGGAGTGCACTCAAAAAAAAATTATTTAGGTCTCTTAGCAAAATTCTTTGCGAGGAAAGTTATATTATAATTTTCAAGAAATCATGTATGATTTTTAAGAGAGGATATTTTTACGCATTAACAATTATTTCAATTTATATGTATGATCTATTAAAAATTTTCATATCAAAGGTTGCCATGTTTAAATTTCTCATATTTATGCCCCATTTAGGCATTTGTTTTCTCAACTAATAATAATGTGAATAATAGAAATTTTACAAGTGGCTCTAATCCTTTTTTTGAAACATTTGTTTTGATTTCTCAGTATGATATGATCTGTTGTGCCCCCATTTGGGGATTTATTTTCTAAATGAAGAATTATTTGAATAGTAAAAATTTAACAAACAACTCTAATTCATGTTTATTAAAATATGACACATGTTACCATCTTTATTGTTTTGCACCAAATCCTTCATTTTTATTTGCCAAAGATTACTAGAGCCTTTTTTGTGTTGAAGTTGATGACCTCATGTAACACAGTGATTCGAACTTGTGACCACTAGTTTAGAAAGATAGATTTGAGAAATCTAAATCTCAATGCTTTATTCACTACTAGTGAACCACGTGCCTAACTTCCCTCTCTATAGGGTAGGGATGCTTACAAGATATAAAGTAGTGTTGCGTGGATATATATATATATAGTCTATTTTGTTAGATGATCATATTATTTGCTAATTTTTATATATAATTTTAAATATTTAAATTGACATTTTTACTTTATTATTTATTTGTAGCTAATTTATCCTTGAAAGAATGGTAAATTGGTTTGAGTAATTTTTTGTTTGTGGATGGTCAATTTTTTTTTAATGATTAAAATTTGTATGCATTATAAGACTAATAGATTTATTGATGTATTGAAAGTATATTTTAGTTTCTTTTGATGGTAACTAAAATTAAATTATTATATGGTTGATTTGATGCAAACCAAAAGGGAGGGGGAAATATTTTTATTAAAATAAAATAAAATGTTTCTTTCTTTTTTACTCTATTATATTATTTCATGTTTTCTGGTTTATATGAGTAATGTGTTATTGAATGAAATCACCCTTATGTATTTATTGGAAGTTTCATCTTTTTAACTATTACAAATATTTTTGTTATGAGAGAAATAAATTTAGTTTAGTGTATTTTGGGTAATTATATTTATATTGAATTTATCCATATTTTTATAATTAAGTTAAATATACATATAATATAGAAGGAAATCTTTATTAGTTAATGTAATATCAAAAGTTGATTATTTATAAGAAGTTTTGAATTTTTTTATAATATTCATCAATATGACCAAACTTGCAACAACCAAAAAAGTAATCAAAGCAGACTAACATGAGTATAATTTTAAAAATATTTATCATGTCCCTAAAACTTTTCATAATACCTAAAACAATAAGCCTAAATAAATTGAATGTTTTCTATAACATACAACCCTTAGTATTGTGTGGTGTATGTCCTTTGATCATTTTCTAACATTTTTGTTTAAAGAATAAATTCTCTAATGCTTAAATTTTCTACACTATAAACTTGTATGTATTTAATATATTTCATGTGAATAATAAATTATGGGTGATATGTATTCTTTAGATGTATAGATCATCAAATGAACTACAATATATGTGTGTAAATCATAGAAAAATTGAATTTGAGTTATGACTCTATTTACACCCAATCAAACATTAAACAATTGAAGAAGTTAAACCAAGTAGTTCGAGCTCTTGTAATCCTAAATATGATAGAGAAAGGGACTTTAAGAATCATTAACAATCCTTTTGGGACCAAAAACTTCAATGGCACTCTTAACACAAAGACCTAAATGTGTGTAAAAGGGAAGGAGAGAGAAAGAGACGTCTTTAGGGAGCATAGAATACCTAGGTCAAGGTTCATTCAGTCTTTTACAAATGTACTAATAATGCATACTTATACCAATAATTCACATGGATAAAAAAACTTTAGAACCATGCAAATTAATAATGAATTAATTCACAAGGGCCTCTTTTAGGTGTCTATAATTTCCCACATTTTGATGTGTGTATGTATAAATGCATCAAATTTTTCAAGAAAACAGTGTATGGATATTTGGAAAAAGTCCTAATACTCAAGATTAAAATTCAATGCACCTAGGAATTTAAATGCGAGTGCCACATGAGTTTATAGTACTCTCCTTGCCCTTATAGCGTCATCATCATCCTTGGGAAGTCATTGTCACTAATTTGTTCTATCTATTATGTCTTGGTGCAAGTATTTTCATCGGTGGAATGACCATGTATAAAATTAAGTTCAAGGCATTTGAATTTCTATTTATGTCACTTACTTGGAAAGGAAAGGAAATCAAAGATAATAATATCTTGGTTATAACGAAGTTGTGGGTTGTTTCTCCCTAGGATACCCTTCCTTCTCATCTTTGTAATCCAACCTAGTTTTTTTCTATGTCAAACAAGGTAACCTATGGTCAAACAAGGCCCTTCTACAAGCAATTTGTGAGTCCTTGTCAAACACTCAATCTTACTAGTGTTGATGTGGGTCTATATTACAAATGAGATCGTGTGTGTGTGTGTGTGTGTGTGTGTGTGTGTGTGTGTGTGTGTGTGTGTGTGTGTGTGTGTGTGTGTGTGTGTGTGTGTGTGTGTGTGTGTGTGTGTGTGTGTGTGTGTGTGTGTGTGTATAATAAGCTATATAACATAATAATAAACTAAAATAGTGAATGAAGTAAATAATTTTAAATGAAAAAATAAATAATTTAATAATGGAAGGGAGAAGATGGGGCAGGCATTATGGTTGGTAATAGGGCATGGCAAGCACATGTCATTGGAGTATGGAAGGTTATTTTCTAGGAATGGACGACTTTCTCATACACTTTTAGACCTTTAAGTGGTCATAACACCATAAGCGTGTTAAATATTCTAATGTTAACTTGTATCATCTTAAAAGATTATTTGAATTTATTTTTGAATTTTTCCCCTCCTCTCCACCAACTATTCCTTTTGGAATTTTATTTTTTTGTTTGGGTGCCCATTTTTTAATTTTATCTTAGGAGCAAAAGTTAATTAATATTGTAAAAAAGTTGTTTTTTCATTGGGTGTGCAAGTGTAGTGCAAAAATAGAGCCACAACTAAGAAACCCAGTTTTTGTTATAGCAACAATAGAACCCAAATTTTTATAGCAGTAGAAACAGAGGAAGAGTGCACATCCCATCTTCTTATTCCACATTACAAATTTTTCATTGTATGAGAATATAGAGGAATCAGAGAGATTGTAACAATAGAGCAATTCTAATTTTTGATAATAGCGGCATAGAGAAGGAAGTTTAATCCTTTGTAAAAATATTATTGGGCTTAATGTAATCTTATTTTTATTTTCTCTGTTATACTTTTCCTCCATTGTTCGAATTTTTATTTTATTTATATTAATTTATATTGAATCTAAGCCCAATGGATAAGGCATTGGTCCATGTAGTGTCTTGAGATTCTGGAGTTCATGCTTGACCTACCCTCACTATGATTGATTCGAGAAAAAGTCCCCGAAATAGCCGATTGTTGCCATGTTAAATGTGTAGCATGAAAATTTCAAAGAAATTGCCATGACAACCTAAGCCACATTTGAAAATCCTTTTCCCGATCTAATATAAATATATCCTCAAGCCAACCCAGTCATTGTGTTACCCTCATAATGTCCAAGAGGAATATGATAATGTGATTTTCAAGTGTTTTTCATATGCACAGGATGTTATTAAAGTTTATTCATGAAGACTTGGAGATCTATGAGAAGATAAGTTCTTTGAAGGCCCCGAAAGGGTTATTTTTGTCCTTTTTACACATGGTGAGTACCCCTTGGGAATGTACTGAGGAAAATATAAAGAATCCAAGAGGTGTGTGGCAAATTTATGTAATCATCTGAGGTAGTTTAGGAAATTTCTGCAAGAAAATTTGGGTTTAGGAATAAGTTATGTAACACCGGGCTAATTGTAGCATGGTATAAGGAAATGAAAGTAGTGAAAAGGATCAGTGGATTGTTCCATATGTAACATAATCCTCGAAATGATTTGGAAAGAAATAATATACACTCATTGGAAATCTAAGAATTCCTATTTCATGGTGCAAAAGGTTTGATATTTTTTTAGGAGAAAATTTGTAGATATTGACCTAACAGTACAAGTAAAGATCTTAGATCCTGACAAATATTCAACTGAGGATTATGAGAGTTCCAAGGAGATATAGAATGTGATTAAAATTCTAATGTGACATATGTGAGTCCCTATTCACATCCAGTGTGTTATTTCTTCTTTTAGTCATCATGAACTTCTATGGCAGTTTCTTTCATTGGCGCACAGGCTCGAGTTGAATTGAAAAAGGGCCAAAATTTCAAATTTCAGGAATAATTAGCTCCTAAAATTGGTGGGAATGTTCTCATCATCCCTTTTAGATTCAAAATCATATAATATTTTCTCTTAGAAATCCACTCCTAGCTCTGGTGGTGAGAAAATGTGTTCAAGTAGATATTTTTAAATAGTTTTTAGTGAAGGCAAGTATCTATTTTTATTTTTCACACTTGGAGACACATAATGTCCCTTTATCCATTTGAAAATTTTTGAAAAGTACATGGGGACACAATTTTTCCCCACATGAGAAGATGAGTTTGTGTCACTTAAAAGACAACTTGGTGGTTAGAAAATGTCATACACTCACCTAACCCCACCTACCCCCTTCTCATGATGAAAACACTTATGATTGGGTGATGTACCCTTTCCAAAATGGACATGGGGACACTATAATGTGCCACCAAATGATGAGCTCAAGGTATGTCACTTAAATCACAAACTGGGTGGTTATAACATGTTTCAACTTCACCTTTCAAAGGTGGCCCCTTCTTCATGGTGAGCGAGACCCATGCCGCATTTGGAGAAGTATGATGCCTCTTTTTTAAAGGTACATGGGGACACAAAATTGTGCCACCACATGGAGAGGAGAAGTTTTCTCACTTAAGTTCACAACATGAGGTGTTAGACAAGTGTTTTTAACTCACCCTCATGACATGTTTTGGCCCCCTCTTCATGATGTTTCCACCCTTGGCACTTTTTCACACCCTAGATGTACCTTTTTCCCTTATTAAAAATTTTAATGGACATGAGGACATCTAAGGCTGATTTAAAGATTCTATTTCACCCATGAGTCTCCATCTAACCCGGGTTAACCAAGGTGAGTCAAAGGATGAGTTAACTAGGTTTATGAAAGGGGAAGGTATAAAGCTCATACTTAGTCATTCCTCATTAAATTTTCATGTTTTTAACTCCTCCATTTCATGATCCATTTCTGTTATGCCGCCAAAATTTTCCCAAAATCCCCCATGCTCAAAAACACAAATTTGCTCATTGCTCCCAAACCCTTGCTCCGATTGCCATGAAATTTGGATTGTAAAATCCTTGCAAAAACACCTTTAAGGGGAGTATTTACATGCCTCCATTAATACACCCTTTAATTTTGTTAGTGTAGGTTATTATTTATCCTTTTATTTATTTATTAGGATAATTCTTACACTTGTGTTAGCCCTACACTTGTTGGGTTAGCTTGCTTAGGTGTACTAGTTGTGTGGAGTTAGCTTCTTAGTTATGTTGAGTTAGCTTACTAGTCTTTTGGAGTTAACTTAACTACCAGTATCAATTAGTGGGAGTTCTTCACCATTGATTTAGGTAGTAGTTACACTTCCCTCCTCCTATATGTACATCTTTCTTATTAAATAATTCAAGTCATTCTATTGTAATGTATTGAGCATTATGGATTATGATGGATTTCCATATATGGTATTTTAGCTCTTTTACTTTGCAAATCTAATGTGGTGTGCTATTATCATCTGAGATCGCGGCTTGGAACAATATTCTTATCATTCCTTTCATGGTATCAGAGTGATAGATGATGTAGACATCCAGTAAGTTTTTCTTTGCAAGCAAGGGTTTATTTTTTCATGTATATGGAATTTGTTAGCAATTTTTTGCAGCATGCATTTTTATGCAAAACAAAGTGCGGAATTGGATTTGGAAGGTGCCAAAACCCTAGAATCGACTGTAAAATCGACCATGTTTTGAGACAGTCAAATCTGGGTGCATTCTTTTATCCATTGGATATAAGCGTGTACCTTCTAGACGCATTCTTTTACCCTCTGGGTATTTTGGTTTTGGATGCATTCTTTTATCCACTGGATGCAGATCTGTACTCTCTGGATGCATTCTTTTATCCATTGGATATAAGCGTGTACCTTCTGCGATGCATTCTTTTACCCTCTAGGTATTTCGGTTTTAGATGCGATCTTATATCCCTTTGGGACGCGAGATCTGCCCTATGGGTGCATTCTTTTATCCATTGGATATAAGCGTGTACCTTCCAGATGCATTCTTTTACCCTCTAGGTATTTTGGTTTTGGATGCAATCTTTTATCCACTAGACGCAGATCTGTACCCTATGGGTGCATTCTTTTATCCATTGGATATAAGTGTGTACCTTCCAGATGCATTCTTTTACCCTCTGGGTATTTTGGTTTTGGATGCAGTCTTTTATCCACTGGATGCAAATTTGTACCCTTTGGGTGCATTCTTTTATCCATTGGATATAAGCGTGTACTCTCTGGATGCAATGATTTACCCTCTGGACATTTTAGGTTTTGGTGTAGGCTTTTATCCTTTGGTCGCAAACATGTATCGTGTGGATGCACTCTTTTACCCTTTGGACATTTGGGTGTCACGTGTACCTTTTAAAAAGATTAGCATTAAAATATTATTTTAATAGCAAAACCTTGTAGAGCTCATAACTTTTGATCCGTAGCTCGGATTAAGGTGATCTTTTTTTGAAATTGTGTATTTTTTCAAGATCTATGCATTGGTGACATTTTTATATACATATTTCAAATGTAAAAGGTACTGTTACTCATTGTAATATTTACATGCACTCAATTATAAAGTGCCAAATTCGGGAGGGTGTTGTGATCACTTGTGGATGCATTTTCGGTTGAGCCGACGTCCTAAAATTTTGGGTATTACATTCTTGTATTTATGGGTGTATACATTTATATCTCTCTTGTTTGTTGAGATATTTTGGATCTGTATTTTTGACACTTTTTTGGCATGTTGACAGTCTCTCTTGTGGGGAGCTATTTTGGTGGAGCCCAGTGTTAGTTTGTCAGTGTTCGAGTAGTTGATTTTGACAACTCATACAGATCTGTGGTGTCACTCTACCCATTTTGCAGTATGGGAGGGTGTGGTGTTGATATTGCTTCTTGGGTTTCGTGCCCTTGCCTTATTACCTTGGCTTTTTCTTGGATCATGGCACTCCTATTTATTTGGATCTCGTGTCCTTGCCTTGTTGCCTTGGTTTTTCTTGGATCGTGGCACACCTATTTGTAGCAGTTGATCAAATTATGTTTGGTGTTTGTTTTTCACTTTTCGACATCACTCCATTGACAGTCTCCTTGCATGGAGCTATTCTAGTGAAGCCCAGTGTCAGTTGTTTTTGAGTTATATGATCGAGTAGTGGATTCAGACCATAGTGTGCACCACACTTCTTCAGCATTGTACAAGTTTTTGGAGTCGAGCTTCTGAGGATATCTTGCAGCAGGATTTTGCTCTCTACTTTGTTATTACTAGTTTTGGGTACCTTGTGGTGTCCATTTTTCCTAGTTGTTGTACGTGGGTACCTCATCAGGCCTTGTTGTCGGGACCCACCTTCTTTTCCACCCACCTAAGCTATGCTTACGGGAGGGTGTTAGTGTAGGTTATTATTTATCCTTTTATTTATTTATTAGGATAATTCTTACACTTGTGTTATCCCTACACTTGTTGGGTTAGCTTGCTTAGGTGTACTAGTTGTGTGGAGTTAGCTTCTTAGTTATGTCGAGTTAGCTTACTAGTCTTTTGGAGTTAACTTAACTACCAATATCAGTTAGTAGGAGTTATTCACCATTGATTTAGGTAGTAGTTATACTTCCCTCCTCCTATATGTACATCTTTCTTATTGAATAATTCAAGTCATTCTATTGTAATGTATTGAGCATTATGGATTATGATGGATTTCCATATATGGTATTTTAGCTCTTATGCTTTGCAAATCTAATGTGGTGTGCTATTATCATCTGAGATCACGGCTTGGAACAATATTCTTATCGTTCCTTTCAAATTTTATACATCCATGTGAAATTTTTAGCCAAAAATATTCATTTTTCATATCTATGCAAACTTGGCAATTGAAATCCTCTGAAAATTGGAGCAAAGGCCTAAAATGCAAAATAAAAACTTCTACAAGTGGTTTCATTCGAATCCAACACCAAGAAGACCACTTTATATTTTTATTAAGTATTCATTGGAGAAATTACTAATAATAGTAAGTCTTAGAAAAATTTGAATTGGGATACCTCATTTAATTCCCCCATGTTCAAGACACTCAAAATTGGTAAAATTGGAAAAATGGCTAAAATGGGACAATCATGATGGACCTACTAAAAATAGTAGACAGATGAAATGAGATCAAGTGATCACATATCATTCCTTCATACATTATTTAATGATCCTAACACTCACATGAGTTTTTCTCTCAATTTTCAAGCAAATTACCACATTCCCCGCTGCGGTGAATATAAAGTGCCTAAATGGGAAACTACCAATTTTGTCGCAAGAACCATTTCACTTCATCTCACATGTAGTGAATAATCATAAGATGTATAAAATTGATGTTGGTACATTTCTCCTTCCCTTACTCCAGTATCAGAAGGATTTGGTTTCACTCTCCATACATCATTAGTGCTTTGAGAATGACATAATCGGGATTGTGGTTATGTGAGCAAAATATGCCAAATTTTCCCCATGTGAATGATTGTGCATAAAGATTTGGTAGTGTATAAAGAATAAGAAGGATTGTCTCAATGAGGAAAGTCATATTTTAATGTTATCGAGTGGTCTACGTGTTAAGTGTTCATCACTCCCTTTCTCGGTGTGTTTAGACAGGTGTTGTAGAGGTTCACCATTTCAAGAGTCTTCAAAAGGGGCAAAAGTTTTTAAAGGTCTCTATCGAAGCTCTTCATTAGTGCATCAATGTGGAGGGTCATCATGGATCAAGTTGTCATATTTTTCACCATCAAAGCTAATCTACATTAAGGGCAGAGGCATCTTTTCTCTCCTCTCCTAATTTTTCTTCTCTCCCCCTTTCTAATTCTTCATTGTAAGCAATCATGGTAGTTTGTATTAATCACTTAAGTGACTTTCTAATGTTGCATTGTAAAATTCCCTTTTGATTTATTGATTTAACAATAATTGAAATTAATGTTAAATTCTAATTGCATAGTTGCAACAAAATGATAAAGCAATAAAGTGCAGATCTGACCTAAGTAATAAGCAATTAAATTTAAAGAGCTTAAATGCAAGAGAAGGGATACCATGCTTAGTTAATTTCACAACTAATTTTGGACTTTTCCAAACTAAAAAAATGGTGAATAAGAGGAGGACAGTGTTATAAATGAGCCTAGAAAATTGTGTGATTGTTAGATCTTCCTGGATTGGGGCGCTTGGACTAGGTCAGGGCGCTTAGGCACCAGAGACTGCTCTTAGGTGCCTATAACTATGAAAAATTGTCGAGAAATTGAATTTTATAGTGTCACAAGATATTTTCCGAATGTCATTGTTAGTCACATGTATGTCATTGGTTGATCATTGAATTCACGAGACCTGCAAAGAGAAAGAGCACATGTAAAACCCCAAAACATATCAAATCCTAAAAAGAAAAAGATGTAAATGGGGAGTTGGAGTGACCTTGGTGGTCACCCGACTGAGTGAACTTACGATCCGAGTGATGAACTAAATTTCGAGACTCCATGTAATTCTGCGTAGTGTATATAAAATTGTGCTGAGAGGTGGCTCTTGTGTAAGATGCACTTGATATCGAGCAATAGCTAGATGTAGAAGATGTAAATAGATGTGTGCATGGAAAAATGAAATTCCCCTCCTATGAAGTGTATGCTAGAAGAATGCAGTCCCTTGTCCCTTGAATGGATGCTAGATGGATGCTTTGATGCTCTTGAAATGCCTTTGGATGCAACCTTAGGTGATAGTAGTAGATGTTTAGAGCTTGGTCCTTTATTATGGTCACATAGCTTTGTATTTATATGATTCCCTTATTTTAATTTTGTAATTAACCACTAAAAGGCTGACCACCAATAAATCAAGATGCTCAACAACTAGAAAAGACCCAAAAGATGCAAGCAAGATATAAAGAGGTTGGGGGCACCCATAGGGGGACGAGGGTGCTTGGGCGTTGGCATCCTGGTTGGGCGCTGGTGTCTAGACTCATAAAAGTTGAAGTAACAAAGTTAGACTAGGTAGTGGGGTGTGTAAGACCAAGATGAAAACTAGAAAGAAAGCAAAAAGGCCAAAGATAGTGGTCAATTAGTACTTTTCTTGTTTGTGAATCATATAATTAGTAGTATGTGATTAGGACCTAGAAATGTACCCAAAGTACGTGATTTAGTGTCTACATTTCCCCACTTTATGTTATTAAGAAAATTCTTGAGAACATAAAGTAGATAAGAGATGTGTACCTTATAACCATGTAGATCGATGAAGAAAGCATGTCGAGGAGATAAGAAAAAACGTGGAGTGATAAAAAAGAAGCGTGGAAGCTAGAGAAGAGGAAGTGACTCTAGGGGTGAAAAGTGTATGTGTATATGTTGAGTTGTACATGTTGTTGTTGTCACATGTGTTTTATGTATGATTGTGGCTTCCCATAAGGATGAGACTGCAAAAGATAAGAGAAAACAAGTAATAAAATATGTGTATATGAAAAATTCGATCCAAATATGTAAAAAGTGTGTAAAAATGTGAAAAGGAACATGTGCACTTGATCCGTGATGAGTGAAAGGATATAAAGGATCTTGAAAATGTTGTAGAAGAACGAGTTTTTGGGCGATCTCACGCCATGGAAGAAGAAGTGTAGGGAGAAAGGTCTAGTGTTATTCTACATCCTTTGACTACTTCCCAGACGATTTATACACCACTACAGATGGTGTGTTCAAATTTGATCAAGTTTGATCTAGTTCAATCCAACATGAAAATAAAAAAGAGGTGAAAGCATGCATGTTGATTCTTTGGAGGACTAGGTTTGTCTTTGTGAAACTATTGTGTAGGTTGTTGACAATTGTGTTGATCATAGAAAATATGTGTAACTTCCCCTGGTCATAGGCTTCCCGAAGGGTCGGGAGTGCCCAGGCACTAGTGTCTATATCTGGGCACTCCCATCTATACTATGCTAAGGACCAAAGTCATATTTGCAGGTTGTTTTAAGTGAAGACTATGTTGATTTTATACTAAATTGTATTGTATTGTAACTATGAACTATTATATGGGGTGAGTGATTCACCTAATGTATGCCCTCCTCATTTGGGGTGCATCTAGCGTTCTTTAGGAGAATGCAGCCCAAAGGAGGACTGATGATGTATATCTGGCCCTGAATCCCTACAAGGGGAGTGAATGTGCTTAATAGAAACCAAGGCACATGCAAACAAAGTGGTTAGGAGACATGTGTTAGTGCAAACAAGACAACTACACATATAGAAGACAATATGTAATCTAGCAAGCAAGAAAACCATGTAGATCGTGAAAAGTGGGTTACAAACATGGGACATCACTCATAATATTACAACACAATCAACGCGAAATGACCAAAAGCATACAAATAGTGAATAAGCAGCAGACACAGGGCAAAGCCCGAAAATAATGGCATACAATGGAAAATAAGAGAAAGTAAAGTGTAAACAAACAACTATGGTAGAGAATAGTTCTTACAAAGCAAATACTGCACATGAAGCACCTACTAGCATGTTAGAAAGATAAGAAGTATGTCAAAAGTGTGTATAATTCGATATAGTAGTGTGCATGTATGAATTTGAGGTAGTATAAAATGAAACAATAACACATGAGATGTATACGAAAGAAGATGCCTTGGGAGTCATTGTGGAATTTGGTAAGAGGTATAGTTCCAAACATCTATGTTGCATGTAAAGATCTATGTAAAGTATGCATTCATAACTAGAAGGCAAGTGAACACGCATGTGTATATAGAAAATATAATGACATATGAAATATCCATCTAACATAGTAAGCAAAGTGTAACATGCGAGTATAAGTAAGCAAGAACAATGTGTAACCAAAATATGCAGTATGATGTGAGTGTGAATGAAATGGAATGCAAAGTGAGTGTGATAGGAGCAACATGCCCCGAGTGAATATGAATGAGTGTACATGAGATGAGGTTCATTTATAAATACCCCCTCGTGGTCAATAATGAACCATAGAACAAGAGTGCGTCATCAAGAAATGGTTTTAATTGTGCGCTAAAAATATATGATCGATAAAGCGTATAGCTTAGAGATTGAATGAGTGTGGTGAAGTTCATTTCATATTTAGACCCTCAATAGTCAAGTATGAACCGTGGAACTATATTGCATCATAGGGAAGTGTATTGTGATGAATGTGCACTAGAAAGATGTGTCGTGAGTGCGTCGAGTGTGAAATGTGCCATGAGTATGATGTGAGGATCATTAATGTAGTATGCCCTCAACATTCAAGTGTTAACCATAGCACACGAGTGCGTCATTGGGTAATGACGATACAATTGTATGTATCAACATGTGTAAGATGTATGAAGAAGACTAGATGTGAACTATAAATTATAGTAGTAGAAGTGTGAGATTGGCAATCTTTATTAGAGAGGGGAAGAATAATAGTGATGCCCCTAAGTCCATAATGTGTAGAAGAATCAAGTAACATTATATAAGAGATCATCATTGTCATAGTCAAAATCAAATGGAGATACATCAGAAATGTGGTAAGCAATAATGTGTGGTTGATCATATAAAGATCCATTGCGGTGTAAATTGTACATGCCCATTACATACTCTTCATCAGTGAAAGGTGGTTGTGGACATCCATGTGCATACCAACGAGTGATATTTTTTGAATAGCTGAGAAATGAATCATTGTAAATAGAAATGTGGCCAAAGGGCATAGGAAATGTGATATCAATATGATCAGGATCGAGAGTGCCACCAATGTAATCAAGCCAAGACTACCCAAGAGTAAGCGGAGAAGTGTGAGAAGTATGTACAACAAATATTGATAAATGGAAGAAATTAAGGTCATAAGTAGAAGTGATGTGGACATATCCATGATAGAGATGAGGAGAATGAGGTGGATAAAGGAGATCATCAAGTGTGAATATGAGCTGATCCAAGCCATCATATGTGCAAACAGTGTTAGAGAAAGTAGGATCACATGAAATGTGATGCCAATAAGATTTATTCATGAACATAGTACATGTAAAAGGTGAAATCATTGTTATAGGTTGTACATGAGAGGGTGAATAAGGTGAAATGGCATCCAATGTGTGGATATACCCCCGATAAAGTACCATAATATTAGTAGAAGGAGGGGTTGTTTTAATTGATATTCACTAGGGCCAATAACAATGAAAATATCATTGAAATATGACTCATCTATCTTAAGAGGAGTAAAATTATGATTGCACACTTTGTCATCAATAAGCTCAATGGTATCGACCTCATCATCAGAATCATTAGTGTTGGCATTATCATGTTGGATAGTAGTATCAAGGATATTGGTAGGAGGTGAAGTAGATTTAGGAGTGAGAGGAGTCTCAACGAGCGGAACCGTAGTGTTTATTGGAGCAGATACAGTGGGTGAAATGGTAGCAGTAGTATGAGTGGGAATAGATGGAATTCTTGCAGCGGTGGAAGAAGGTTGTGAAGCACTAGATTGACCAATATCATATGTGTCAATATTGTTATATGGAATAGGTTATGATGGAGGAATAGGAATTGCGAACTTGAGGTCTATGCGATAAAACTTGAATGGGTCGAGTCTGCAATAATGGTATGTTCATAGCCATCATGTAGTAATTTGACGCATTGATGAAGCAGTGGATGGGACTACATGCATTGCGTGAATCAAGGTGTACCAGCAAAGAAATTGAACTGGAACGAGGCATTGATAATGTAGAATACTATAGGGACGGTTTTAGGTCCGACTTGTATAGGTAATGTGATAGTGCCTAAGCATGTGTGATTAGTTGAATCGTAGTAATGAATGAGAGTGGAATTCTTAGCAATTAGATTATTTGTATTGCTAATTTATTTTGAAATGGGGGACAAAAATTGATGGCGAGGCCATTGTCAATGAGTACATGTTTGATACAAATGGTGCCAATGATAGCAGTGATAAGCAAAGGTTCACATGGATTATTAACAACATATGGAAAGATGTCCTTATCACTAAATGATATAGCATATGGTAGATTTTTGAGAGACTGAATGAGATGTGTGAAGGCCACTTTGAAGAATGTTTGCTTTAAATATGGATAGAATGAAGGGACGCCTCTAGTGTTTGATAACAATCGGGTGTATTATGCAATAATTCATAGAGAGATATCTTGGCCGATGTATTCTTAAGTTGCTTGATGATATCATATCCTTTAGAAGTGGTAGGAGGAGTCACATAATTGATAAGTGGTGGGATAGAAATGGGCTAAGCTATAGGAGGGTAAGTACGATGAGTAGTTCATGTAGACACTAAATCACACACTTTGGGTATTTATCTAGTCCTAATCACATATTTTTATGCGTAGGATTCCTAAGTAAGAATAGTATTAATTGACCCATGTATTTAGCCTTTTTCCTTGCTTTATGTTTCTTCTTTTTATCTTACACTCTTTCTTGCCTAGTTTGTCTTTTTACACTTTGGCATTTCTCACTCTAGACACGGTACCCGGCCGGGATGCCAGACTAGGCACTCCCGACCTCTTTGTACTTTGCTCACATTTTTGGGTCCTTCCTAGCCATTTAGGCATCTTATCTTCTTGTTATTTGGCCTTTTTAGGTTAATTACAAGATTCAAGCAAGGAATCATATAAATATAAAGTTATGTGCCCATAATAAAAGATTAAGCACTAAACATTAAATATCACCACCTAAGGTTGCATCCAAGAGCATTATAAGAGCATTCAAGCATCCATCTAGCTCCACACTGAGGATAAAGGATTGCATTCTTTCGCATACATTTCATAGGAGGAAGTTCATTCTTTCATGCACACATTTATCTACATTTTCTACATTTAGCTATTTTCTCGCTATTCAAGAGTGAGATGCACAAGAGCCACCTAGGGCATGATTCTTCACACATGCAAATAAAACTACATTGGGTCTAATATGTAGTGCAATGCTCGGTCGTAAGTTCACTTTGTTGATATTCGAAGATAGTATGACCCATCATTTACATTATTTTCTTTTTTGGATTTGATGTGTTTTGGCATCTTGTTGTTCATTTCTTCATTGCAATTTACGGGACATATGTGAACTTAGTGTGACATACTAACGATGGGTAGTGAAGGATAACGAATATTTTGTGACCCTATGAAGTTCATTTTCTGAAGTTCTAAGTAGTCATAGGCACCCAGAGGAGGTATGCAGTGCCCAGGCGCCCCGGACCAGTCCAGGTGCCTCGGTCTAGCTTATTCTGACACTCCTACAATTTTCTAAGCTTTAGTGAGACACTTCCCTCTTCATGTTCATCATTTAATCATTTCAAGCACAACTTCAACATCACTACGAATCAACTAAGTATTTTATCCCTTCATTTGCAACTAAGGCTTTATATTATCTAGCTTATTTTTCTTGGGTCAAATTTGTACTTTATTGTATATTTATTTTACAATGTTGTTACATATTTAGATTAACATTTATTCATCATCAATATTTGTTTAATAATTTTGGTGAACTCGACACATTAAAACACTCTCGTGGTCTTCATACTTTCTTTGCTTTCATTTCCATAGGCTCTTCTCATTATGATTATCTCTATTCATGATTTCTTGCCACCCAATCCATTTGTCTCGCTAAAATCATTAACCTTTTGGCTACTACTTGTATTCCTTCCACTACTCATCCATAGTTTGTTTATCATACATTCATAGATGCATTTTCTTAACACATTACTTTTCCATCTGCTATAGCCAATGATCTTTCTATATACGATAATGACCATCCTCTATACATAAGAGTTGATATCAATAATTTGGGAGTCAAACGCGTTTTAGTCGATACTAGATCTAAGCTTAATCTTTGTCCTTTATCATTCATTGAGGCTATAGGCCTTTCTGTTGCTAATCTTAATCCAACATCTATTTTTGTGTGAGCATATGATTCCACTACGCGTCCATGCTTAGGTACTGTAACTTTACCCATGATGGTTAGTCCAAAAACTATTCCTGTAGTCTTCTTTGTCATTGATATCCCGATTTCATATAACTATTTACTTTGTAGGCCATGGTTGTACATAGTATCTTATGTACAATTCATTTATGTGTTTGATTCTTACATGAAGGTTTTGAATATGAAGTCCCCAATGAGAGCACACCATTCTAATATTGTGACTTAGACCCAAACATTGCGTTACCTATTCTAATTTCGCCACATCTTGTTGTTGATCCACTTCCCATGTACTATCTATACAACTGCCTCCACTTGAGGGAACTATTTACACATTAGATGTTATCACATTCACTTCAAAGATATCACCTCCACTCGCTACTAATGCCATGCTTACTTTATCGGAGGCCTGCCCATATATTGGACATCGTCTCATCCTCTTGAGAGAAACCTACATCGTCACTTCCACCTTTTACATGCACTATTTTCATGAATAATGTTTATTGGCCACACATTCCATTTGATCCCACTTGCGTTGATACTATTTACACATGTGATGGCTTGACTCGACTTGGGTTTACACTCGATGATATCTTACCTCCACTACATTCACCACATTTATATCATGGATATGTTTGCATTATTATTGCTTATGGCCTCTGAGTATTTCATTTATCAATATTTTTGCATGTAATTTGTGTGTTTCTCCACTCACACTTGGGCAATCGTGGCTCGACTACATTGGTGGCACATTAGATCCTAATCATATTGACATTTCATTCCCCATGCCCTTTGGTCATGTTTTCATTTGCAATGACTCATTTCTTGGTTATTCATAAAACCTTACTCGTTGGTATGCACATGGATGTCCATTACCACCCTTCACTAATGAGGAATATGCAATGGACATGTATAATCTAAGCTACTGATGGCTCTTTACTTGACTAACCACATAATCTCGCTTATCGGTCTCCGACGCATCTCCATTTGGTTTTGACCATGACAATGACGACCTCTTAAACGATGTTACTTGATCATATCTATCATCATACACTTGGGGGCATCATACTAATTCTCCCCCCCTTGTTTTTATCATCATTAGCTCTCTGTCATTTCTACTTGTTCACTCTATGTTTTTCATCTAGTCCTTCACATACACATCTTGATACACTCTTGTATCGTCGTTACCCTATGACACACGCTTGTGTTATGGTTCACATTTGGCTCTTGATGTCATATTGCATACATTAACCTCACACACTACACACTACACACACTACACACTTCACGCACACATGACATCTTCTTCTAATAGCTTTTGTCGCACACTATGCACACTACACATTACACACATTCACACTATGTATTTATTACATGTACTCCTATACACACTTGCTCTCACTACCTTATGACACACTCTAGTTCTACGGTTCATACTCAGCTCGCTGAGGGTATCAATATGAAATGAACCTCACATCATCTCACTCACACTCTCTAAGATCTATGCTTCATCGATCACATTTTTCTAGTGCACAATTCAAATGATTTCCCAATGATGTACTCTTGTTCTATGATTAATTCTCGATTCTTGAGGGGGCACATATAAATGAACCTCATCTCATGTATATTCATTCATTTTGGGGCACAATACTCCTATAATAGTCACTTTGATTCCATTCCATTTCACACTCACAACATACTACATATCTTGGTTGCATATTGCTCTTTTTTTTCTTACACTCGCATGAAACATCTTCTTACTTACTATGTTAGTTGGATACATTGTATGCCATTATCTTTTCTATACATAGATGCTATTCACTTTCCTTCTAGTTGTGATTGCAAACTCTACACATATCATTACACACGGCATGGATTCATATGAATCCCATGGCAGCTCTTACGGGCATTTAATTTCGTATACACTGCATGTGTTATTATTTCATTTTTCATAGCACATTACTATATCGGACTACGAGATGCCTTGATATACTTTCCATCTTTCTAACATGCTAACTGAAAGGTGCTTCATGTGCAACATTTATTTTGTAGGTCTAGTTCTTTACCATGGTTGTCGATTTGTTTCTTCTTGTGTTTGTTTGTCATTGTTTATGGGTTTTGCCTATGTCTTGCTTCTTAATTGCTTGTGTTCTTTCGGCCACTTTGGCCTTGATTGTCTTGCAACATCATGAGTGATGTCCCATGTTTGTAACCCACTTTTTGTGGTCTACATTGTTTTCTTACGTATTGTCTTCTTGCCTAATAACTTACACATTATCTTCTTGCTAGCTAACATACATATTGTCTTCTTACATGTGTGTTTATCTTGCTTGTACTAACAATTGTTTCCCAGTCACTTTGTTTGTGTGTGCCTTGGTTTCCACCAAGCACACTCCCCCCTTGTAGGGCATCAATTTCAATTCAACGGTCGGTCCTCCTTTGGGCCGCATACTCCTCACTGACGTCGCATGCACCCCAAACCAGGGGGCACCATTGGGTGAAATAGTCACCCCACACAACACTTTATAATCACAATTCAACACGGTTTACTATCGGTGCGACACAATCTTGATCATAACGATGGCCTAGAATCGACTTGGGTCCTCAACACAAAGGCCCACCACCGAGCGCCCAACATTAGATACTAGCGCATGGGCTCCTCCCGATCCTTTATGGGTCTTTAGTGACCGAGGGGTAGTTACATAATTTTCTCGAGTTTGACATAGTTTATAACACTTTTTCACAACGTCTTTTATAGGACACATCATCCTTTAGCACTTGACATATGTTCATTACACCTTTTTCTCTACTTTCAAGTTGGATCGAACAGATCAAATTTACACACACCATCTGCAATGGCATTCTTACTTCGAGAAGTAGTTAAAGGTTGGAGAATGACACTAGGCCTTTCTCCTAGACTTCTTCCATACCTAGCACAACCGGCGTGAGTTTGCCCAAAACTCGCACTTAGCACAACTAGTGTGAGATCTCCTTAAAAACTTGTTCTTCTATAACATCTTCAGGATCATTTCTATCTTTTTCACTCATCATAAATTAGGTGCACATGTTCCTTTTCACATTTTTACATGTTTTTTTACATACTTTTACACGTTTTTATCAAAAATTTCATAAACACATATTTGAATACTTGTTCATTTTTCTCTTTTGTAGCTCCTTCCTTATGGGAAGCGGTAATCACATCAATCACACACCATCACACATCAAGTGAAATCAACAACATGTACAAGGAGACATCTACACATACGTTCTCACCCTAGGGTCATCATCATCACTTTTTTTACTTCTTCGTCTCTAGCATCCACACTTCACATTATTATCACTCAACACTTTTTCGTGTCTCATCGACACATTTTTGCCATCTATCTATAGGGTTATCAAGTACGCATCTCTTATCTACTTTATGTTATTGAGAATTCACTCAAAAACATAAAGTGGGGGAAAATGTAGACACTAAATCATGCACTTTAGGTATTTATCTAGTCTTGATCACATACTACTATTCATATGATTCCTAAGTAAGAAAAGTACTAATTGACCCATGTATTTAGCCATTTTTCCTTGCTTTTTGTTGTCTCTTTTGATCTTACACTCATTCTTTCCTAGTCTATCTTTTTACACTTCAACATTTCTCACTCTGGACACCAAAGCACCCGGTTAGGATGCTAGTGCGGGGTGGCCCCATCCCCTACAGGCGGCCTCGACATCTTTTAATTTTGATCACATCTTTTAGGTCCTTTTTAGTCATTTGGGCATCTTATCTTCTTAGTAGTTGGCCTTTTTAGGTTATTTACAAAATTCAAATAAGGGAATCATATAAATATAAAGTTATGTGACCACAATAAAGGCCCAAGCACCGAGCATTAACTATCACCACCTAAGGTTGCATCCAAGAGCATTCTAAGAGCATTGAGCACCCATTTAGCACCACACTGAGGGACAAGGGACTGCATTCTTCTATATACACTTCATAGGAGGGTAAGTTCATTCTTTCATGCACACATTTATCTACATTTTCTACATCTAGCTACTTTCTCACTATTCAAGTGTGACATGCACAAGAGCCACCTAGAGCACGCTTCTTCACACACGCACATAGAACTACATTGGGTCTAAGATGTAGTACTGATGCTCGATCGTAAGTTCACTTTGTTAACACCTGAGGATAGTCTGAACCCTCATTTGCATTATTTTCTTTTGGGATTTGATGCACTTTGGGGTTTACAGTTCATTTTTTCATTGTAGGTTACATGCGACATCTGTGAATTTAGTGTGACATACTAGTGACATGAAGTGAAGGACAATGAACATCTTACGACCCTGCGAAGATCATTTTCTGAATTTATGAGCAGTCATAGACACTCGTAGGAGGTCTGTGATGCCCCATGCATCCCTGACCCAATCCAGGCACCCTATTCTAACTTATTTTGACACTCTTACATTTTTTTAGGAGTTGGTGGGACACTTCCTCCTCCTATTCAACATGACTTGTCATTTCAACATAACCCAAAGCATCACTTTGTGAATCAACTAACTATTTTATCTCATCATTTGCAAATAGGGTTTCATATTATCTAGCTTATTTTACTTGGGTCAAATTTGTACTTTTACAATGGTTTTACATATTTATATTAGCATTTATTCATTTTCAATATTTGCTTAATTAGTTAGTACATTGATAGATGGATCAGCCCTATATGTAATAAAGTGAGGAGGATGTTGAGTATGAACTTGCATGAAATCAACATTAGTAGTAACCATGTCAGAAACCTTAGTTGGAGTGAAAGAAGGATAAGAAGATTGATCCATGACATGAAAAGAAGAAACCATACTCGGATGGTAGGGTTTAAATGATCAAGTTCACCAAATGATTTAACAATAATTAAAATTAATGTTAATCTAATTACATAGTCACATTGAAATATTAAAGCAATAAAGTACATATATGACCTAAGCAATAAACAATTAAATTTAAAGATCCTAAGAGCAAGAGAAGGGATAAAGTACGTAGCTAATTTCATAATTAATTTTATACTATGCTAAAGCTGAAAAATTGGTGAACATGAGGAGGGAAGTGTCACAAACGGCCCCAAAAATTTGTGTAATCGGATCTTCTGGGTGGTCGCTGGACTAGGTCGAGGATGCCTAGGTGCGAGGTTTGCTCCTAGATGCTGTGACTATAAAAATCGTCAAAAGCTGAATTTCTGTGTCGCATGAAGATATTCATCGAATGTTGTTGTTAGTCACCTATATGTCATTGGTTAATCTTTGAATTCACCTAAGACTTGGAAAGAGAAAGAGCACTTGCAAAACCCCAAAACACATCAAATCCTAAAAAGAAAAAGATGCAAATGGGCGGTTGAATCGTCCCAGGTGGTAACTGGTGAGTGAACTTACAATCGAGGCATTGCACTACATTTCAAACTATGTGTAGTTTTGTGTGAGTGTGTGTAGAATTGTGCCCTAGGTGGCTCTTGTGCAAGATGTACTTGATAGCGAATAATAACTAGATGTAAATAGATGTGTGAATGGAAAAATGAACTTCCCCTCATATGAAGTGTATGTAGAAGAATGTAGTCCCTTGTCCCTTGAATGGATGTTAGATGGATGCTTTGATGTTCTTGAAATGCCTTTGGATGCAACATTAGGTTATAGTAATAAACGTTTAGAGCTCGGTCCTTTATTATGGTCACATAGCTTTGTATTTATATGGTTCCCTTATTTGAATTTCATAATTAACCACTAAAAGGCCAACCACCAAGAAAGCAAGATGCCCAATGGTTAGAAAATACCTAAAAGATGTGAGCAAGATATAAAGAGGTCAAGGGCACCTAGAGGGGATGAGAGCACCTAGGCACTAGCGTCTTGGTTGGGTGCTAGTGTCTAGACTCAGAAAAGATGAAGCAACAAAGGTCAGACTGGGTAGTGGGGTGTGTAAGACCAAGATGAAAACCAAAAAGAAAGAAAAGATTCTAAATATAGTGGTCGATTGGTACTTCTCTCGTTTGGGAATCATATGAATAGTAGTATGTGATTAAGACCCAGAAATGTACCCAAAATGTGTGATTTAGTGTCTACATTTATAAAATGGGGACTTATCTACTCACTTCATAGGAAGATGAAAGTCACAAGTGGAATAAGGACATGAAGAGTCATATGGGGGGTAGATGAAGAGTTGAATTGTAAAGCTATAAATTGATAGAGCATCCTCACTTCAAAGTATGGTTATTCTTAGTTACTAGCTCTTATATTCCCTCTAGGAATAAGTGATCAAATTCCTTTAGTTCCTTTGTCTATGTTTCCTCTCCATCTCAGCTACACTTTATGAGCATGTAATTGATGAATATTATGCATTGAGACTTTATGTTTTTTGTGTTTTGATCCTTGTTCTATGTGAATGGTGTCTTCTCATTGAAATCGTGGATATATTTTGGTTTTAAGAAATAAACTCCTATGTAATTTTTATTGTGTAAAACCCTCCTTACTATTCTCCTCACAAATCTCTCTCTCAATCTTTTTCCTCCCTTGCAGTATCTACAAACACTTTTCCACATGTATAGGGAAGTACCCCTATGTAATCCCCGGTCAAAAGGCCACCCCCAAGCAATTAGAATAGTGTAAATATCTCTTGTTTTCAATAAATGGAGCTGCCCCATCCAAGCAAAGTGACCTAGTCCGACACATTGTTGGTGAGAGCTCACTAATTTTCCCACCTAAAAAATTATTTTGCAAATAGTTTTGGCACCCGGTGTGGGGCAGATTGAGCACATCGCACCCAATGTTAATTCCACAAAAAATATATATTCCATAAAATATTTATGAGCTTCTCTCGAAGGAGAGAAATTGCACTGAAGGGTTCGAGAACCTCGGGTGGAGCTAAGAGCCTAAAAAGGGTCAATTTAAATCCCAATGAGTTCCCTTCATGGCCCAAGTGTTGTTTTTGTTCATACTCATTTCAATCTTGTGTGGAAACTCAACTCATTATCACACCTTCCTATGTCGGAAGGGTGAGTTGGCTCAAAATTCAATAATAATACATTTTTAATATTTATAAATTCTTCCATTGTATTTTTGGTCCATTTTTATTCAAAATGACATATTATGCTCCCCAAAAATGTCAAGTTTTGGTATTGGACCCAAAAATTGGATTCCATGCTCTAATTCTTCATTGAGTTGTTGATGTCAGCAACTTAAGCGAATTAGGAAAACATTTGGAGCATGACAACCTTTTGAAAGGTGTAAAACAAAGTTTGTAATGTGTTTTGTGATTCTCCTCCTCCATAAGTGTGTCTTCACCCTGATCATCCATCTTAACTCAAAAACACAAGCTAAAGTGCAAGGTAGAAAGCTTGTTGATTGGATTTGACTTGAAAAATTGCAAACCCTGAGGCCTTTAGTGCATTTTTTGCCTCCTCCATGCATGGGTGTATTTGGAATGTTTTTACACTTAAAAACATGCCTCAATTTTTTATTGTAATGCCATTTGGGAGTGGAGGATGCAAAATGTGTGCATTTTCATGTTTGCTTGTGCAAAGCCCAAACCCCTCCTCCACTTAATTGATTTTGAAATCTTATTTTCCCTCCATGGAATCCCAACAAACATATGAGAAAAAATAAACTCAAAAACATAACATATTACCATAAAAAACCATCTTCATGCCCTATATTTTCAAGAGCTCATTTTTCTCATATCTTGAGTTCCCATTGTCAAAAATCCTCAAAATTGTGTACACCTCTTCCTATCTAGAATGTGTTTGTTTTGAGTTATTGAACTTGGGGGTTATCATAACCTGGTTTATTTTTTATTAAAGAAATAATTTTTCAGCCAAGAAACTCTATTTGTGCCCAAAACAGATTGAAAATTATTTCACTTTTTTTGGTGACTCAACAAGCCAAATTGCCCAAAATTTGAAGCAAATTTTCCTCTCAAAATAACCTTTTATTTGATCTATCTCTTGCATGATAAGGTGGAATATTTTTAGATATATGGAGGACTATGTTATTCATAGTGTTATGCCCACTTCATTTTATTTTACACTCTCTCGTTGATCTTGACGATAGAATTGTATTAAAATCAGAATATCTCTTCTTCTCTCAAAAATCTTTCAAACAAATCCATTCACAAGTGATTTGGATGAGTCCTTCATATGATGACCACATACATGTTGCATCTAAAAGTATCATCAAGGACTAGTGTAAAGACACGAAAAGAAGAAGAAATTCATTTGCTAACCTAATTTAGTATGCACAAGAGGATTGTTGGGCATGAAACATCTATTTAAATCAATTGAAGGCTTTTATGATGGAAACCATGGTTCTAGTACATTCCCAATATCTTCACCATCCTTCATTTAGGAGATATGACATTAAGTACTCGTAATCTTCAAGAAGACATTGTCTATCCAATCGAGTGTTTGATTCATGTAGACACCTAAATTTCACTTTTGCAATCTTATTGCTAAACGCACACAAATCACTTGCATTCTTATCATTTCCGTTATAATTAGTGATTTTTATTAATTAACTAATGTTTCTTACCATTTTGGTCAATTAACAACACATTGTTGATTGCCTAACCTCTTTTGCATTCAAGATGCTACTTTACGACGAATCGTAAGTCGAATCCTCTTGAAACAAACAATTAGCAATGATTAGCTAATTAAGCCTATTTTGCTCTTGTTTTGGTCAATATACCCTATTATTGGCTCAAACCCTATTCCAACCACTCAAAATCACCACATTTCCCCACTGATGTCTCAACAAACTTTAAAAGCTTATCCTAGCCTCCTTATTGACCCTAAGTGGTTGATTAAGGCTCCTCACATCTTAATCACTTGATAATTCACTAATTGTGATTAACAAAGCTTAATCATGATTAGAAATTCTTAATCTAATTTGTACTTTTAGTCCCACATGCACCAAAATGATAGTTTTCCTCAAAAGAAAAACTATAAAAAGGACTAAGTACCTAACCTTAAACTTTACACCATGCTTTGATTTGCATCTCATATAAGAAATATAATTTATAGCCAAGCTCAATCCTTACCTAAAGTCTTCAATGGGGTTAGTAGATGGGTATCAATATGATCTTGTAGTCATTTGGAGAGACCATTTCACCTTCTTTGGAGTAGCAAAAATACCAATTTGATTGCCCTCTTATATCTATTTAGGTCTTTGTTAGTTTAGCAATTCAATACATAGTAAGGATGCTTTGTAGATTAATGTTTAATTTCATTTAGTTTACATTCATAGCATGATTTTAAGCTTTGATCATTGATGAACCATTCCTAGACTTAGAGCTTGACTATAGGTGGTAATGGTGTTAGCCTTCCCTAGTTAGTCATATTATTTGCTTTGTAAATTTTGGGCTGTTATCAATTGGCATGCATGGTGGGACAATACCCCATTGCATTCATTTTTAAAGCTTTTTAACTTAGTTTCAAAGTTTTTCATTTCAAGCTTTCTAGATTAGTTTCAAGTTTTCTAGATTAGTTTCAAGTTTTCTAGTTTAATTTCAAGATTTCTAGATTACTTTCAAGATTTTTAGATTAGTTTCTCAATCTTTTTAGATTAATTTCAATATTTAGAGTAATTTTAAAAGTTTTTTAGATCAATTTTCAAACTAGATAGTTGTTTTAACTAGACTAGTAGTAGAGGTTACATTCTCGTGTTCTTTGCAGGATAAAAGAGGTGAAGTGTTGTCAAAATTTCCTCAAAAGGCCAAAGTTTTGATCTTTTCAAATATTCCTTGTCAAAATTCATATTTTGATCACCTACAGGAAGGCTTGTGCTTGTGCTTCAAAGGGTGCTCCCATGCTCCAAAGTCCACACCCATGCTCTAATGGACATGCATGTGCTTCAAAGTCTATGCATATACATCACTTTGATCGTATCTGTGCATCATTGGATTTTTGTCCTCTATGTAAGACTTGCGCCCATGCATCAAAGTTTTTATCCATGCCTCTCTGGTTTTCTATGCATAAGCCCGGATCGTGTAAGCTTGACAGAGGCACACTTGTGCATAATTGTATGCATTTGTGCTTCAAATTTTGTGCCCATGCTCTATAGGACGTGCTTGTGCATAAAGGTGTGAGCTGGCGCACTCAAGTAAAGTTTACTTAAACTTCAAAATTTTAACTTCTAGTTTTTAGTGTTCCTGTCATTTTTTAGGGATTTTTAGGTTTTTTTGCTGTCAATTTTCTTATTTATAGTAGGTTTTCTAACATTCTTGCTTAGGGTTTGATGAGTGATTTTGTTTCATGTTTTGTATGAGTTTAGAATAGGGTTATGTATGCTCTTCTCTTGTACTTTGTGTGATCTTGAGAATCAAAAGCACCTCTAAACCACTTTTTGCTTATTTGGAGTAAGTAGGAAAAATCATCATTCATTTTTATGCTTAAGGGAATAAAATTTCATTTTGGCATGTACATGATCTTTTAGTTTAAGAGCTTTTTCGCTTGATAAATAACCAAAGCTAAAATTTGTGTATGTTCTTCCCTTGCACCTAGTGTGATCTTGGGAACCAAAAGAAATTTTAATCTTTCATTAAGAAGCACTTGGATTAATTGAGAATAAACCTTAATTTGTAAATTTTTATGGTAGTTAATTAATTTACAAGTTTTTCATCTAGTTGGGTTACTTGTTGTGTATGCTCTTCTCTTGCACCTAGTGTGATCTTGAGAACCAAAAGGAACACTTAATCCTATTTCTATAATATTGTAGATCTTTTGAACTACTAACCATTTATGTGAAGGACCTAACGCTAGTCAAAGAAAGGAGGGCTCTTTTCAAATCAAATTCTATGATCCACGCGTGTTGTAGGTTATCAACAACGATCTAAACCAAATTGCTTAATCCAAAAGATAAAATACACACCAACACACCATTCAAAACATTGTATTGTAGGTTTGATTAAGAGCTACAACTTGTCCTCATTAAACTAGGACATAACCCCTTTGGCATAAGCCTTAAGCTCTGATAATGGGGGTGGTCTAGGAACCTAAAGTAGTTCACTAAGAGGGAACCTTGTGAATGAAACGAAAAAGTGATCCAACTACCCAATTGATTAGTACACCTTGGTGAAATTAGAGTGAAAGTTACTTCCATTGGGATGATTGAAAATACTGTTGAATGCATTTTTATGCTCATTGTATTGAAGGGGGAAAGTAAAGTTAGGATACTCGAGGGTAATTCCTTGGCAAATCGAGCTCACATAAGTAAACTTGTGACACATGGAGAGAGAGCCACCTAGGAAGCTTTTTGGCTTGGATCCATTTGTTTTTAACATCCTATTCTATAGAGCTCACACAAAGTGACAACTTTGTTATATTCAAACTCTTGTTTTTCGAACAAGGGAAAGAATCTCTTAAAGTTAAAACCGCGTGATATTTCATCATGAAATCTATTTAGAGTTACTTTTTCCTAGTTTTCACTTGTCCTAAGACAAAGCGAAACTCTGCCAAAAATACACCAAGTATTTTTCACTACCACTTGGTTTACACCTTTGTTTTCTTATTGCCCATTTTGGTACAAAAGGAAACAACATACACGAATATCGCTAGATATAATGTGTCTAACACTTTTGTAGTCTACTTGCATGACCAGGTTGCAATGCGTGAGTACAAGTGTTAAAAGCGTGAATGGTACATGATCACAATCTAGTAGGCCCTCTTGTCTCAAAACCCACATTGAAACTTATTATAATTTTTAGTTAAGTGATATCAAGCATTGTCTTATTTAGATTTGTTACATTGCCCACATTATAGCCATCTGATTGTGATAGTTACATCTTGTTTCCATTGTGAAACTTGGCCTAAATCTATATAGTGTATTATTACACTACTCGCATGCATTGTCGAGGTCAAGCATAAGGTTGTACGAGATAATATATCTCGATCTAATCATGCATGCAATAAAAGTAGATATTCTACCAGAAGAAATATACAAAACAAGAGATATAAATCAACACTAGATTTAACGTGGTTCACCTAGTGTGGGCTACATCCACAAGAAACAAGCCAATATATTATCCAAATATTTTAGAAGATATACAATGAAGATTTACAATCTTCCACACCTCTCAAATGTACAATACTTTCTTTCTCTCAAGCTTCTCCTTCTTCTCCAAGAATTCTCTCTCTCACAATTATTCTCACAATAATCATCAATTCTTACAATCCTCTATTTCTAAACCCTAGATTTTATGCTTATATAGGCATATACAAACTTAGGGCACTTAGCCATGCAATTAAAATCAATAGATTTGCTTTAATACTAAAAATAGATCTAATTCTCGTGAGTTAAATAAAACACTCACACACAGGTAACCAACGTCGAGTTAGCCCTAACCGATGTCGGTTCCTCCTTGCCTGACCGATGTTGGTCCCTTCATAACTGATGTTGGTTATTGTGTTTTCCTACAAGTTTAATATAACATGTTAATCTGAAGTAATTGAGCTCCACAACTCAACGATCTCTCATTTGGAGATAAATTACTTTGCATTATACCTATCAACATCATTCTTAGATTATTCCCTTAGCTTTGTTTCTTCCTCTTCAATTCTCAAACTTGAAGACCAACGAAGTGGAGTGTAGCTCCAACTTCTCTTTGTTAATGGCTTCATTAGCATATCCGTATGATTTTCCTCGTATGAATCTTCTTCATTTTCAGCTACCCATCCTCCAATACATGTCATATGAAGTGATACCTCAACTAAATGTGTTTCGATCTAGAATGAAACACTTGAGTTCTTTGTCAAATGAATTACACTCATTTGTCATTTGAACAATTTTCAATCATCTTATTCCTTTCCCAACTCTTCCATGAACTCGCTAATCCATATCATATCTTTACTAGCCCTGTAGTGGCTATAACATACTCTGCCTCTGTAGTAGACAAAGCCACCCCCTTTTGCAATCTTGAAATTTAGCTAATTTTTATTCCACCTACTTTGTGAAAATATATCCAATAATACTCCTTCTACCATCCAAATCTCCAGCCATGTCCAAATCAACATATCCACATAAAGAAATATTCAAACCTCCATAACATAATTGCATGTTAGATGTCCCTTTCAAATATACGAGAATCCATTTGACTACTTTCAATGCTCTTTACTTAGATTAGCCATAAATCTACTCACACAATTCCCTTTGCATGTGCAATGTTTGGTGTGGTACAAACCATAACATACATAAGACTCCCAACCTTTGAAGCATATGGTACCGTGTCATGTATTTGACCTCCTTGTGTGATGAAAGACACGATATTTGCTCAATTTGAAGTGTCAAACCATAGGTGTACTTACTGATTTTGAATCTTACATGTTAAACCTTTCCAATACCTTATTGATATAAACCTCTTGAGACAAATATAGTTTATTGTTCTTCTTGTCTCGAGTGTATTTGCATGCCAAGGATTCTTTTTGCAGCTCCTAAATCCTTCATAGAAAATGTGTCAGCTAGCTTTCCCTTAAGCTCACCAATGTCTTGCATACTAGATCTGTAATAAACATATCATCCACATACAGTAACAAAATAATATAGCTCCCATTTTCAAGCCTTTTGAAATAAACACAATGGTCAGATTCACATCTCAAATAACCATGCTCATGCATGAAACTATCAAACCTCATATACCATTTCCTTGGAGCTTGTTTGAGCCCATATAGACTCTTTTTCAACTGCGCACTAATTTATCCTTACCCTTAAATTCATAACCAAGTGGTTGTTGCATATAAATCTCTTCATCCAAATCACGATGAAGGAAAGTCGTATCCACATTTAGTTACTCTAAATGCAAATCATGTACTATAACTATACTCAATATAATATGAATGGAAGTCATTTTAATAATAGGAGAAAATATTTCACCAAAGTCAATACCGATTTTTGTGCAAATCCCTTTACTACAAGCCTTGCCTTGTATCTTTTCTATCCACCCTCTTCTTCCTTGATCCTGTAAACCCACTTGTTCTTGCAATGTCCTCTTACCTACTGGAAACTTAACCAAATCCCAAGTCTAGTTTTGTTCCAAGGAGTCCATCTCCTCATCCATGCCATGTTCCCATTGCACATGGGTCTTATCTTGCATTGCTTCTTTAAAAATTTTTGGTTCACCATTATCATTCAATAATAAATAAGATAGAGAAGGTGTAAATATTTCTAGAGGTTTACTTACCCTTTATGACCTTCTCACATAAGTTTGGGGTACCAGAGGCTCATTATGGACCTCCTGGACATTTATTTCCAATTATGTTAGTGACTAACGCCGATCACCTGTAACCGATATTGGTTCTGCTAACCAATGCCGGTTTGGATCTTCTATAACCGATACAAGTTCAGTTGAGTGATGTCGGTCAAGGGTTAACTAACACCAATTACTATGTAACCCTGTAGGTGTGACTTTTAAATCTAAGAGTTCGTTTTCATTCACAAACTTCTCAACTGGTTCATCCTTGGGTACTAAAATTTGATCCCTGTACATTCTCTTTTCATTCCATTCAATGTCACGACTCCTAATAATTTTAGAATTCTCTAAATCCCAAAAACAGAATCCAAAATCACCAGATCCATAACCAAAAAAATTACATCTCTTGGATTTTGCATCTAACTTTTTCATATTTTCCTTATCAATATGCACAAAAGTTTGAACTAAAAACTTTAAGAAAAGAAAGATCGCCTCTTTTCCGGTCCAAGTTTCTCTCTGGTATTCCTCCATCTAGTGAACTGGAAGGCCCACGATTAATCAAATAAACTATTGTATCAACTACTTCTACTCAAAACTATAAGGGAAATCAACATGTATCCTCATACTTCTAGCATGTTCCATGATTATCCTATTCATTATTTCTACAACACCATTCTCTTGTGGTGTTCTTGGAACCGTCCTTTCTTTACATATTCCATTCATTGAACAATAATCTTTGAAATCCTTCTACTAAAGATATCACCACCATTGTCAAATCTAAGGCACTTTAACTTTGAATTTGATTCATTCTCAATAAGGGTTTTCCATCTTTTAAAAGTATCAAAAACATCATATTTATGTTTAATACAATAAACCCATACCTTTCTTGTAACATCATCAATGAAAGTAACATAATACTAGGATCCTCCATGAGAAGCTACCTAGGATGGTCCCCACACATCTGAGTGTACAAGCTCAATTTCTGCTCCTTCTTAGTTGCCCCAACTTTGAGAAATATCACTCTCTTTTTCTTTCTAAAGATAGAATGCTCGTAGAAATCAAGATCTAAATATTTAAAATATGATAACTTACCCTTAGCCTTTAAGATTTACATTCCTTTTTTACTCATATGGCCCAACCGATTATGCCACATGCATGCATTTGAATCTAAATTAGATAACACAGAAAAGGAATCAATAACACAGGTAGATAAATATAACGTTCATACCTTCTTACCTCTTGCCACAACAAAAGCACCCTTGGTGACTTTCCAAGAGTTTGTTGTGAATGTAACCATGCAACTAGCTTCACCTAGTTGCCCTACAGAAATAAGATTCCTCTTGAGGCTTGGCACATGCCTCACATCTTTCAATACCCATGTATTTCCATTCTACAATTTTAGATGAACTTTCCCTTTATCGAGCAATACTTGCAAGGTTCATTATCACCCAAATAAACATGTCAAAAATTTCCTTAGACATAATTTCTAAAATAACCCTCATTAGGGGTTGCATGAAAAGTAGCTCTGAATCTAAAACCCATGATTCTATTTTATTATCCAAAGAAAGAATAAGAACATCTTGCATTACCTTTGTTGCAATATTTTCCTCCTTATTTGACTCTTTACCTTTGTTTGGGTGTTGGTTCTCTTTATCCTTTGACCAACAATATTTCTTTGCATGTCCTTTCTTTCCACATTTCCAATAGGTAATTCCCTTACCTCTGGATTTAGATTTTCATCCCTTGACTTTGATTTCCCATTATTCTTACTCTTACATCTCTCCTTCTGCTTGCCTCTGCTTTCTACATTCAAAGCATTCCCAGATGATGATTCCTCTGTACTTTTCCTGTGAATTTCTTCATTCAAGATTATACTGACCACATCATCAAACTTTAAAATATTATTAGTATATGTTGTATTACTAACAACCATTACCAAGTTATCCCAACTATCAGACAAAGAACATAAGAATAAAAGTGCTTTCACTTCATCATCAAATGAAATATCAACCGATTTTAACTGATTTACAATAGATTGGAAATCATTCAAATGACTAGATGCAGATCCACTTTCATGCATCTTATAACTAAATATTTTATTCATCAAATAAACTTTATTTAAAGCACTAGGTTTTTCATATAAATTAGTAAGAGATTTCATTAACTCTACCGTAGATGTCACTTCTGTAATATTGGAAGCCATAGATGTTGTCAAGCTCAATCTTATAGATCCCAAAGTCTTTCTGTCAAGAATATTCCATTCTTCATTAGTCATCTTCGTAGGTCTGGAATTTTCATCCAACAATAAGTATAAATCTCTTTGATATAGATAATCCTCAATCTACATCTTCCATAATTGATAATTTCAAAGTCGTAAAACTTATCTACCTTGTATTTGTTTTCTTGTCATTGTTGTAGCTCCCACTCAATCAAAAAATACTCTATGAGTAAATTTGTCAACACACAAAACCCTCAAATAAAGTTCTAATACTATTTGTTAGGGTTAGCAAAAGGTTTTACATATAATATATCAAATCTAAGCATACATGCAATAACATCGGATATTCTACCGAAGAAATATACAAAACAAGAGATATAAATCAACACTAGATTAAAAATGGTTCACCCAATGTGGGCTACATCCACTAAGAAACAAGTTAATCTATTATCTAAATTTTTCAGAAGATATACGGTGAAGATTTACAATCTTTCACACCTCTCATATGTACAGTACTTTCTTTCTCTCAAGCTTCTCCTTCTCTAAGAATTCTCTTTCTCATAATTATTCTCACAATAATCATCAATTCTTACAATTCTCTATTTGTAAAACCTATCTTTTATGTTTATATGGGTGTATACAAACTTATGGCACTTAGCCATGCAATTATAATCAATACCTCTTCTTTAATACTAAAAATAGATCTAATTCTTGTGAGTTAAATAAAACATTCACACATAGGTAATTGACGCCGATTAGCCCTAACCGATGTTGGTTCCTCCTTTCTGATCGATGTCGGTCAAAGGTGACCCGATGTCATCCCTCCATAACTGATGTTGGTTATTGTGCTTTCCTGCAAGTTTAGTATAGCATGTTAATCTGAAGTAATTGAGCTTCATAACTCAACATGCATAATAATTCCTTGATATACTTAGGCATAGTTTTTACATCCTAGCCTTGTCTTGAGTTTTGTGAGTGTTTAGGTTACATTATTAGCATTGCGATAAAATAATTTTGACACTAAAAATATTGCTTTCCACAAAGCTTGGTTCATGTGTCCAAATAGTTTTGTTACGGTGCTCGTATTGCATGTGTCCAAATAGTTTTGTTACGGTGCTCGTATTGCTAACTTTCATTTTACAAGACTTGGACTTTGTTAGTGTTTAGAAACTGGTCTTAAGTATATTTTGTTTGAGGATCACTTCAACACTCTTAGCATCTAGGTCTTGTTTGTTTCAAAATTGACCCAACTAGTGATATTGTGTTGTCACTAGTTTGTTTCAAACCTATCTCAAAAAAACATACGGAGTAAACTTTTGTTGTGGCCGGATTTGAGTATTACACGTCATTATATTGTCCTAGAAAAAATCATGTCATATATTACCTTGCTAGGGTAGATCATTCTTTATTCTTTGGTCCTTAGGCTCATATTGACCTATTGGATTTGTGGTTATTTGATAGTCACCATTCTTTGTGACGACTTAGCGTCGTTACACTATGAAATTTTTCTAGAGTTCCTTTTAGTAAACCCTAGTGGAAATATTTCATGTTGTACCTCCTATTTCTAGTATGCCTACTACGAGAATGGGGTCACGAAAGTTAGATTCGGTCTCTTTAGAGGTGAAAACCCTCTTTTAGAGGATAATGTCATGATTGACCATAGTGGTGGAGAGGAGGATTCTCCTCGTGTGGATATAGAACTTCATCCTACCCATATTAATGATTACTTGTTTCAAAACAAACATGAGGTTCTTATGTGTGTTGTGGAACTAGGAGCTAAGTTACCTTCCATAGTTGACCCTTCTCTTATCGTTGGTATGGTTTAGGGAGACAAAGAAGTAGACCATCCTCATCGCATTGTTAATGACATATTAAACCCAGGTCATGCCTCTACTTCTAGACGATAGAATAATGAGGAAGTACCTTTTGAAAATGATGGAGACTATCATATACATGTTGTTAGAGTATGTTGTGAAGACCATGAGGACCATGCTCATCATGAGAAACCTCCTAACAAAAATTGTAACGAAATACCCACTTGGGAAGTAACCTTAGAAGAACAAGTTCAAGCTCTTACTCAGCTAGTTAGTAAGTCTAGCTTCACACGTAAATAAGGAACAACAAAAGCTTTGAAACTAGGCTATACCGAAGGCAAAACCTAAAGCTTCATTTCACGAGTTCCAAACAAATAATCCTCAATGGGAGACACGAGAAAGAAACTTATGAAGACTTTCTTGTAGAGAATAGGGGTAGGAATGCACCTAAATTCAACCCTTTGTATAGACCTACACCACCCACACAAGACCATCTTTTTAATCAAAAGTGGTCCACTATGAAGAACGCCCTTCTAGATTTACAAGAAGGTAATGCCGGTAACAACAAAAAGGATTAGTTCGATGAGTTATTCCCTTATCTATTTGATAGAGCCATGTTACAAGTACCTTTCCCATGACACTTTGATTGTCCAAAATTTGACAAGTATAAGGGAAAATGTGACCCTCGTGACCATATCAAATATTTTTATATGGCCTGTCAAGAGGTTGCATATAGCAATAACTACCTAATTCACCTCTTCCCACAAAGTTTGGGAGGACGGGAGTTAGAGTGGTTTCTACGTATCCCCAAGGGATCTATATCTACATAGCTTGAGAATAAGCCAAAAACTTTATATGACACTTCTCATTCAATATTGAGAGTGACGTCACCATGTTAGATCTTTGTAATTCCAAACAACAAAATAATGAGAACTTCGTTGCTTTCTTGCAATGATGGAGAGGATTAGCTAGCTACTTTCCTTGTTCCATACCTGAAAAATAGTTAATAAGTATATTTGTTCCCAACCTCCACCTAGACATTACGTTCCACTTGTAAATGAATCGTGGCAACACGTTCGAAGAGGTAATCGAAAAAGGGAGTCAAGTTAAAAAAATGTTATTAGCTAGGGGACTCTAAAACCTTTCTCTCGTGATCATAACGATTCCAAATCAAACAACAATTTTTTTTGTTCATAATAAGAATAAAAATGTCGTTAGTGATGGGATACTAGACTCTAAGCAGTACAAGTTTTCCAAAACCACGCATAGATTAAAGCTTGTAAAGGGAACTCCTATGGAGTATAAACATCATACTTTCACCCTTCTATCTAAATCCATATCATCCATCCTAAAATAGTTAGATTTTGTAAAAATGGTTCGATACCCAGAAACACAAACCTATGGGGGTGACACACCTAAGCCATCATGGTTTAGGGATAATGAATTTTGCGGATTTCATCACGAAAAGGGTCATAAAACTGCCAAGTGTTTGAAACTAAAACTTGCATTCAAGACCGATTGAAAGTGGCGATATAGAAGTAGACTTTGTTGTTGTTGCCAAGTCTCTAAACACAAACTTGGGGATCTTCAAAGAACCTTTTCCCAAACACGAGGGAAATAAAAAGTAGGATCAGGGACATTCGTCTCAAAATAAGAATACTAACTATGTGTCAAACACTGATCATTTTGATGCCTTGATAGGTCATGTTGACTCACATGTTGAACATATCAACATGATCAAAATCAGAACAAGAGAGTGCATCATGGCAACACGACGAGCTCGCCTTGTTATCCCAGAACCCACTCCCCCTCCTCCTCAAGAGAGTCACTATGATGTGTTAGATCAATTAGAGAAGACCACAGCTAAGATTTCAATCTTAGACCTTCTAAATATTTCTAACATCTATAAGGAGATACTTTGTAAAACCTTACAGGGGTCAAGGGTATCCGTTGATGTTGATCCAACCCACTTACAGGCCATGGTAGCGCAAATCGCTCCTTTAGAACACATAACTTTCATTCATGGAAGTTTTAACAGAAAATCCCTCCCATAACCTACCCTTGCACATTGAAGTAATAATCAAGCATAGGAAGGTCAAGAGAGTGCTTGTGGATGGCGGATCGGGTCTAAATATTTGTACTCTTAAACTACTTCATCAATTAGGGTGCACAAAAGTTGATTTGGAGACAAAGTTCATCACCATAAAGGCGTATGACAATGAAGAATGAAAATCAGCTTGAATGATCACTTTCTCATTAGAAGTTGGTCCCATAACCCATGATATGAAGTTTCATGTCTTAGACCGGAGCTCCTTATAACATATTACTTGACCACCCATGGATTCATGCCATGAAATTTGTGTCATCGATGTATCATCAATTTTTAAAGCTACAACATAAAGCACATACACTTACTATGCATGGGGATACCCGACCATTCACTCATTGCGAGAACATTTTTTTGTTATTTTCCTACCATCTATGAGTGTCCTTCTACTACGGAGATCGTTGTTCTTGTTGATCAGAGACCCTTACTTCATGAGTGGATCAAGATGCTTTGTCTACTAATGAAAATGGTGCTTCTACCTCAGAAAATCCTTTATTACATGGGAGATGAAGGTTAGACCAAGTAGTCATGAATAGTATGATCTGCAAAGAAGCCCTTATGGTTCAAAACATTCCATTGTTAGCCCAAGCAAGTGGTAAGCCGTCTTCTACAAGTTCCAAAGATCAAGGGAGAACGCCCTTTTTGACAATTTCACTTCATGTGGCTTTACAGAAGATGAAAGGATACTCGAAGATATTATATTTCATCTCGATGATGATGAAATGGATTTATGCTACAAGTCACCTAGGTATGTTATTCCTAACCGAATAATGCTTACTATGAGGTATAAAGGACGTGGTTACGGCCGTCAAGAACAAGGTTCATTAGAAGCTCTTCAATACCTCACCGTATAATGGGTAAATCCGGTCTTGGCACCCATTTGTATGAGTCTCACCCTTCATATGACAAGTATGCTTCTTCTGAGTGTGAGGATAGTTTGTTCAAAAATGAAATCGAAACAAATTCCCGATGTAGTGTTTATGAAGACCTCGCCACCACGAACCTATTCTCTAACATGGCTATCCTTACCACGACCCTTACCATTCCAAAGTTGGACCTCATTTACCCATCACTTGTGAATTGGGACCAACAGTAGCATGTACCCATCGACATCTTTCAGAACGATGAGGCTATTGGTGAGTTCCTTGGCATTAGAGACAACATTCCAAGAAATGACCACAAGAAAGGATTCTCCATTCAGCTCAATGCATGCACATACTTCGGAGAGGAGGTAGAGTTGTGTGGTCACTTAAGTAAGAAAATAAACAAGGGAAAAAATCCTACATAAAAGCCTCACAGAAAGAAAAAGTCCAAGTCTTATAGTGAAAACCTATTTGAGGTGTTTGTGGACAAATAAGCAGAACAACCTATGGACAAAATAGTGTACCCACCTAAAGATGAGGATCTCCCTGAACCACCTTTAGTAGAGGAGGATCTCAATCTCCCTCCCGATCCTACGTGCATGGAAGACAAATCCAAGCTACTGGTAGAGGAGACAATAGATGTTAACATCAACATGGAAGAGCTGCCTAGAATGGTTAAGTTGGGAGCTTTACTCTCAGCTCAAGAAAATAAAAAATTTATAGGACTTTTGAGAGAGTATGCAGATATCTTATCTTGGTCTTATGCAGACATGTCAGGACTTGATCATGCATTAGTGGTATGTAATCATGGTGTACACCCGGGCCGCCAAGCCCATAAAGTAAAATCTCCACAAGATGCATCCTTGCGTCATCTTGTTAATTAAGGCAGAGCTAGAAAGGTTATTAGAAGTAGGCTTTATCAGGCCTATCAACTACTTAGAGTGGATTTCTAATTTGGTACCAGTTCAGAAAAATCCAGTTGGTATCGAGTGTGTACCAATTTCTGAGATATTAATAAAGCTTATCCTAAGGATGATTTTCCTCTTCCTAACATCGACATGATTTTTAATTCTATAGTAGGTTATGAGATGCTCTCACTTATGGATGGCTTCTCAAAATATAACCAAATAAAGATAACTGAGGAAGATCAACGCAAGAGCGACTTTTTGCTACAAGGCATGCCCTTCACCTCAAGAATGTAGGTGCTACATATCAACGGGTGATGATTGTAATCTTTCATGACATGATTAGTGACATCATGGAAGATTACGTAGATGATATATTATCAAAGTATAGAACTCGAGAAGAGCACCCAAATATTCTACGACGCATCTTTCAGTGATTAAGGGACTACAAAGTCCGATTCAACCCGAGAGAAAAGTATCTTGAGTGTCTTATCTAAGAAACTACTAGGATTCATTGTGTCATGGAGAAGAATAGAAGTGGACCTCGCAAAGGTCACTACTATCACAAAAATGCCTACTCCAAAAAATATTAAGCAAATGCGTAGCTTGCAAGGAAATATTCAAGCCATCAGAAGGTTCATTTCATAGCTAAGCAAACAACTTTCATACATTCACACATCTTAAAAAAGATGTCAATTTCAACTGAGGGCTAGAACAACAACAAGTTTTTGCTTTGCTAAAAGAATATTTGGCTAAACCCCTTGTTCTCATACCGCTCATAGCTAGACATCCCTTGCTTATCTACATTTCTACTACACATTTTGTAATTGGGGCCTTTGTTGGCCCAAGTATGATAAAGAGTAAAAGAAAAAAATGTGTGTATGCTTGAGAACATTAATAGCTTATGAGCTCAACTATCTCGTAGATCGAAAAGGCTTGCCTAGTTGTAGTTTTTGCCTTCCAAAAACTACGCCATTATTTTCTCAACAATAAAGTCAAGCTTATTTCAAAGGTGGATCCAATAAAATACTTATTGTCAAAACTCGCACTCACAGACAAGATGGCTAATTGGATCATCTTATTGAGTGAGTTCGACATTGAGTATGTACATCAAAATTCAGTGAAAGGATAGGTTTTAGCAGATCAACTAACAGAAGCTCCGCTACTAGGTACCGAACCTTTGAGTTTGGAACTACCAGATGCATCCATAATGTACCTCGAGGAATCTATCGTCTGGAAACTATACTTTGATGGCTCCTTTACCTTTCATGGTTTAGGTGTCGGAGTTGTGTTGATTACTCCTACGAGAGACTTGATTCCCTAGGAATTCTAGCTCGGGTTCCCATGCATGAATAATATAGTGGAGTATGAGGCTCTCATCGCAGGGATGAAGTTGGCCATCAAATGGGATATCAAACAAGTCAATTGCATTAGTGATTCAATGCTCATTATAAAACATGTCACAAATGAATACAAGGTAAAATACGAGAAACTTATTCCATACAAAAGAATGGTTGATTCTTTGAAGGAGTTATTTGAGTAGATCACATTTTTAAAAATACCAAGAGCACAAAATAAAGCAGTTGATGTTATGGCTACAGTAGGGTCCAAGTTGATTATTTCACTAGGGAGCAACAATATGTCATTCTTTGTTGAACAACTACAAACAACAACATATGCCATACCAAAGTCTTGTTTGGTGTGCGATGTTGTTGGTCCCTTTTCCCTGCGGTATGTTGAAATATTTAATTACCTCCATGATGGAACCTTCCCCACAAACATTTCCCATGCTGAAAAACACAACCTCATCCAGTGTATAACTCGTTATAACCTACTTGGGGGCACCCTCTTCCACTGAGGCTATGACGGGAATCTATTACGTTGTCTAAGTTTAGACGAGTCCATCCAAGCAATCAAAGAGGTACACAAAGGAATCTACAGGGCTCATACTAGCAAAGAAAATACTCATAGTAGGCTACGATTGGCCTACCATGGAGAATGATTATTGTAAGTATGTCAAGAAATGCTTGGATTGTTAGAAGTACGGAAACTTGATACGTGCGTCGGCCAAAGATCCTTGTAGTTTATCACAACACCTTGGTCATTCTCAAAGTGGGGTATCGATATAATAGGAAAACTTAACCCTGTATCCTCAGATGGTCATAAGTTCATCATCACAACTCTTTGGATACTTTACGAAATGGGTAGAGGTTGTTCTCTACCTTACTGTGTAGAAGGTACCCAAATACCTAAATTTATAATGAACCATATCATTTGTCGATGCAGTATCCATACGCTATTATCACTGATAATGGGAAGTCATTTAAAAATAAAATTATGAAAGTGTTATGTAAGCATTTTCAAATATCTCTTAAGTTCTCAACCCCTATTACCCTCAAGGTAATGGCCAATCTTAAGCTTCCAATAAAACCCTTATCTGTATTATGGAGAAGATGGTGAATAAAATATGCTCTAACTAGAATTTACAAATTCACCTTGCCCTCTGGGCATTCAGAACATATATCTGCACCCCTATAGGTGTCACTCCATACGCCTTAGTATTCGACAAAAAATTCATGCTACCTCTAGAGATCTAGATCCCCTCTTTGTGTATTAAGCTAAGGGATTACCTGAATGAAGAGGAGGATTACGAGTAGCTCATTTGGTAGAGTTGGAGCTATTAGAAGAGAAGCGGCTTCACACCCTTAATCACCTTAAAGTGTATCAGGATCGAGTGTAGCAAAGCTTCTGATAAAAGAGTAATACCTCGTGAATTTGAGGTAGGATACTTGGTGTTAAAAGATAATCAAAAGAAAACTAATAAGGACCGAGAAAAGAAGGGAAAATTTGAGCCTAATTAGCTAGGGCCATATGTTGTAGTTGTCAAGTTTGGTTCGAGTGCTTATAAACTTGCTTTATTCGGATGGCCAAGAGCTTTGAGAACCCATGAACGCAATGCATCTTAAGCACTTCTATTCTTAAGTATGGAGTCTCTAAAATATCAAAAAAGTAAAAAAATATAAAAACGAGAAAAGAAAAAGAGAAATAAACAGGTGCGTCAATACTTTGAAAACCACGCATGATGGTGGCACTTTGGATAAGTCCTTTGGTGGCGGTTTCTAGCACCATCAAAGGGTATGTTGTTCACAAGTATTTCAAGTCTAGGAGTATGATAGCTTTGTACTAAGTTGGTCTTTGCCTTTGTCAGTCCCTTGTGAGTCCCCCTCATGCCCTAATCCAGTTGGTTCTACCTTTAAATGCGAGAGAGTTTGACTTTGAATGAACCCATCTCATGTTGGGGTAACTTCACATTATAACTTCTTGCACATAACACGTGGCATTTTACCCTTGTATATCCCATCTAACATTGGGGGCATCCATGTTTCTTCGTTTCCTTACACATTCACTTTGGAAAATTCTTAGAAAACATAAAAAAATCGTATAACTTTTTGAAAATCCCAAAACATACAGATATGTTAGTTGAGAAAATAAAAAACATTCAAATATGTTTCATAGAAAACTCCAAAACAATAGAAAATTGTCTTAGAGATAAAACCAAAAACAACGAAAAATGTCCCAAAACTATCCCACAAAAACAAAGTAGTAGTTTGCTTACTTTTAGTTGTTGGTTTGTATGCTTCTAGTTGCATAGCTTTTTCATATTATGTACTTTAGGTTGAATTCACTTGCTTACTTAGATTGAATGTTACTTTAATCTGTGGTGCATTACATTGATTTCATTTTATCTTGCATATGTGTAAATAATTGTGTTGCTTTGATTAGATTTGTTTATCTTGTGTTTGTTATTTTACTTGTACATTTTGTTATCATTTCATCATCCTATCACATAAACCATCACATCTCTACATCATATATCAATCAATGTTAATTCTACATCATACATGTATGTTAAAGCTAATCATCAAATATTGTATCATTAGTAGGGAAAGAGGGGTTACACATTATCAAAATTTATCCCCAGGACCAATATCAAAAATAAAAACATGTTTTAAGCAAAGTTTCTCATCAACATGCAATATGACATCAGTTACGACTATCTCTTAAATCTAACAACATGTGATACAAACATAAACATGCAGATTAAGCATGATATCTCATCAACAAAATGTGATACATCAGTAATCCATCAAATCATCATACATCATCATAAATATAAATGTCTATGTATAAAATAGTATGTCTCAAAAGTACATCCAATACAATGATCCATCATGGGCGTCTATACAAAAATGTGCCTTCATCACAAGGCATAATAAAAAAACTATATAACATACATCTGTACAAAAATGTGCCTTCATCACGAGGCATGATAAAAAAATAATACATATACATCCGTACAAAAGTATGCCTTCATATCGAGGTGATACACCAAAAATATACATCTAATATGTCAATAAGAGAGTCAATCATGACTCTCACCCTCTTTGAGATTGCTAGCTTAGGGCCACGAGGAGGAAACTAATGATGTGATGGTCCTATAGAGGCCGTTGTGCTCTACTACACTGTAGGTTGTTGAACTGATCTAGTTGATCGTGAGGTCCTCTGGGATCTAGATCTGGACCTACTAATGTCTAACTAATCAAATGGGGTAGCCCTTTGTCCCTTTGGGACAACCTAGTGGTACAATTCCTTGTAGTAGGAGGCCTCACCACTAGCTCTCATAATATCTGCTAAAATATCTGGCATCCCAGATGTTGATGATGCCCGCAGTAGAGCATCACGCTCTCATGTCACTTTGGCTATGTCTGCATGAACCTATGTACGCTCTCGTCATCCACTACATCCGCTCGACCACTAGTTAATCCCTCTTTGCTGCGGTTGTAACCTCTCTACAATCACCCCGATCTTGCTCGGTCATAGCCTATACTCTCTTTGTCCTGGCCTGATATCGCTCTATCATGAGCTGATCCCCCTCTGCGATATCCCGATCTCTATGTGTAATAGTATGGTCTCTTTGAGTAATATCTTGGTCCTTCTCGGCTTCAACCCTGGATCTGCAGAGTTGTCACTGTTGTAGTTGTTCTTCTACAAGGCACCCACCGCCGCCCAGCACATCGCACGTCCCGAACATCCTCCTCCATCTCCTCACCACCCCCGCCATCTCCTCCACCTCTTGGTGGATTGTGTCATGGACTCGCGTGAGGGGGTGATGGAGGTTCTGCAATGGTGCCTGTAATGGAACCTGAAGGGGCATCCATGGTGTCATTACCTGTGGCTACACCACTACTGTTGCTACACTAAAACCTGTTGCTAGACTAGCACCTGTTGTGTTGGTACTCTATCTGCAGATCCTATCTGTGGGCTGCACGTGCTGTGCCCGAGGATCGGACCCTATCCCCCTTGCGTTGTTACATCCAATACCTCTTGTGGTATGGTCAATCTCCGTGGCAACATTGTAGCATACCACCCTATATAATCTAGGGTCATCCTGGATCCACTATCTGCACCGTTGTACCCAAGGTTGTGGAACCACCTATAAAAAGCTAGTACGAGATCGGCCCAACCTGATCTAGGGCCCCATATGAAAGGTCTCTCTATATCTACGTGCATACCACATCTCATCACCAGGAATCCCCTAGATGAGACCAAACTGTCATTGGACCGGTCCACTCTATACCACTCCATGATATGACTCCTGCTCCCAAGGATGAAATGATCAAGCCGCAATGACAGTGCTCAACTCAACCGCATTACGAGGAAGTGGTATAACTTGTATGACCACCATATGATCATGTGAGGTTGTACCTCATCAAATGTTCACTGTAATAGTCTATATCCCCATGTGACCATGGATATCATCTCCGTCTGGAACCTAGCCCATGACAGAAGGCTCTCCAATGGCTCGAGCTCTCAATGCTCCCAGGTGTCCTATCGCAATATGGTCTCAGGCCCATATCTATAGTAAAGTGGTGGACCCATAGACTTCTATCCACGGAAAGCTATCAAATGCAAATTTGCATATAAATGAGCTAGTATACACTAACCCCAGTAGTAAACCTCTCCCTGAAGAAGGCCATGAATCACTCCAATAAGGCCCAGAGGAGACTGATCACTGGTCTTGTTAAGCAATAATATGCCGCTGACAAGAGCTAACAAAAATATAGGGACCCATCCTAGCTGTGGATCGCCATGCACCTCCTAATGAAGATCGTCATACCCCAGTGGGGTATGTATATCACTCTAAATATCTCAATTATGCATCACTTAATCTAGTCCGATGGCCATCATATGTGATCAAGTGACCCTAAATAGTAACTCATAGGATCCGCCATAGGTCCTCTAAAGTGACACTCATCTCAGCTGGTAGGAAGACGAAACGTCTAACTCTCTCTCTATCATCTCTCAGCTAAGGTTGTGAGCATGTCGTGATCTAAAGTAATTTGTGACATATGGGCCATGTGTGCTAAGTTGGTCACCTCTAATGTGATCTCTTGGAAAATATGGTCCCCATGTCCGAATATTGCCTTGTAGGCCCGGAGCCACCCATGTCGATCCTGTGTCTCTAATACTTCTAATTTCATTTTGCAAGATCAATCAGGTCATTTATTATGATCTTATTCTTATATTTTAAATCCAATTTTTCTATTCTTCTAATATATCATCTAATTCTTCTATGATTCATCTATTTTTACCATCTAAGGTTTCCTAAAACCTTCATTTTCTTTCAAAAAGCATTCTAAAATGTCTTTTGTGCACTCGCGCCCCTGGTAGTACTAACGTACCCCTTAGTGCATAGGCACCCTCAACACGCCGGTGCGCGCCTTGGAGCATCACCACCCCCATCCGTGCGTAGCGCACCCAAATTTTTTTCCATTAAGGCATGTCATATGCATATGCACATTTCTCCTTGCACAGGCGCATGCGCGCCCCTGTCACTTAGTAAAATTCCACATAAAGCGCGCTTCCTTAAGCACTAAGATATGCATGCCCACGTTGCACAAAAAAATGCATGAGTGCCCCCTTGATGTGTTGGCGTATGTACGTGCCCATGCATGCCATGCACAAGCATAAGTGCTCCCCCAGTGCGCGCGCATTGTTCTACCCTAATTAATGCATGTTTACCCAAAATTAAATGCTTTAATTTGATAGAGTGCAAAGTTCGACTTTATGTACTGTGGGCCATCCACTATAAGTTTTTATAGTCTCTCACATGATCTCGCATGGTGTTTTCGATTCTGCACCCTCGTCATCTTCTCTCGTAGGTCAAAGCTCAATCAACAATAAAATGGTAAGTGAATGTGGTAAATGAACTGATCGCGATGGCTTATATACCCATTTTTACCCTCGCAACGTGTTTCTCACCCCTAAGGCGCCTGGAGCTGTCGTGATTCTTTTAAATTCCTCTAACACTCATCGTGATGATTATTTTTAATAAATAATTATTTTGCACTATTTTTACTATGTTGGGGCATGTTTTTACTTCCCGACGGCCTTTTCTACTACTTGGGGCATATTTTTGCCTTACGATGACTTTTGGCGATGTCTTACGACTTCATTCTTTCTTTATGGTATCTTCTTCATAAAAATTCAAAAATTCAAAAACAATATAAAAATTTGGTAAAATCATTACAAATCTAAAAAATTATAAAAATTCATTTTTTTCAAAAATTGGTAAACGACATGCACATAGCTGAAACCTGTATCAAATGTATTGTCCTCGAACATCGAAATTTGTCCTACAAAAACATCTTTCTTAAGTTCTTGTTCGTTCTTATCTCAAACGACTTGTGGATCATCGTGATCTACCTCCATTAACAAAGTTGGCTTTTTGCTTACTATGTCGGTACTCCGTGTAACAATGAGTTGCTAAAGACTGTGTCATAGTGCACGAATGATTTCCATGGGACTACTTGTGTCCTCCATTATTCCCCCACATGTATCCTTGCTTGAGGTACCATTTTTAACCCTTGTCGTTACAACATGAACAGTTGGGAATTGAAGCTTGATAACAAAAACATTGGTGTAATTGTCTTGAATGTTGTTTGTTTATGTGTGATTGTACTAGTTTCTCTGTTATATTAGCTAGTTTAATTTCTTGTATTGCATTGCATTGTGTATGTTGCATTATGTATGTTTCATGGAGTTACGCATTTTTAAGAATGAACAAATTTTAGTAATTTAGCTTTTCATGTTATCTTAAACTTTTGTTTATTTCAATAAATGCCAATGATGTAGATCTAGGGGTAAAATGATACAACAGATTGCTTATTGAAAGATTAGATACAAAGATTGAGATTGTCATATATTCTCCATTATCATTTCTTATTAGGACTAGTTTTTTTCTTCCAAATCACACAGTGCAATAAACAACCATATTTATCCCTATCATTATCTCTTTTATCCATTTCAATCATATTTTCGATCGTCGATTGACTTCTTCTATCACCCCATCGACACTCAAGGGGGCATCCTTCATTCTACTATTTTTCCTTCAAAAATTCACTTGTTTATGCTTGTGTACTATATTTGAAGAGAAGTTACTTACTTCACCTCAAACATGGGCAAATATAGACACCTAAATTCTACTTTTGCAATCTTATTGCCAAACGCACACAAATCACTCTCATTCTTACCATTTTTGTTATAATTAGTGATTTCCGTTAATTAACTAATGTTTCTTACCATTTTAGTCAAATAACAACACATTGTTGATTTCCTAACCTCTTTTGCATGTTAGTGTAATTATTATTTACATTAGTAAATAATAATTTACATCTATAAACTCATTTTAGGGAGTTACAGAGTTCTTTCACGGGTTTATTTTTACAAACCAAAATTGTTGTTTATTTGGTTTATTGTTAAAACCAAATTTTATATTAGGTTTCCCATGAAAAAATTGTTCAAACAAATTTTGTTTGAACATGGTTTGTAAAAGCCTATTTATTATGCATTCTATGTAATAATTCGGTGTGTTGCAAAAATAATATTATTTTCAAAAAGATTGAAGGCTTAGAACCTTAACTGCTTTCATGCATATTAAGATCATGTTAATTTCTCTGTTATGGTATCAGAGCGAGTTTCTGCAAAAGAAGCCCAATCCTTCAACTTGTTGTTTGTTGGATCATTTTGGTAGCGAGATAATTTCCTCTTGCAAGTACATGGTTTCTTTATTCTTTTTAAGCTCCATTTTATGGCCTGAATATTCTAGCCAAGGCTGCAGGGAATTGATTTATTTTTGTGGTCTATTTTATATACTGACCGATGAATTTTTTTTGGTCTAATCTATTAAAGTTCTTTATTCTGCTTTGCGGCCTCTATTTTTGCGCTTGGATCTGTCATGGTCTCTGTTATTTGTTCGCAACCTCCTTTCTTACCCATTTTATCTACCTCAACCCGTGTGTTTGGGCACCATTCTTCCCACGAAAGCCCTCCACATCTTCTCCCTGCTACGGCCTCTCACGTAGCCCCGCACTAAAGAAGATTGCATTTGTGGCTTATTAAAACCATTAAATGCCCAACAAGCTCTCATCGTGCCAAGTGGCACTATAAAAGGTTTGCAATTTTTAAAAAAAATTATGAGTTATAGTTTGAGGGTAAAATAATTATTTAATAACACGGGATTAATATCTTTGACTATGGAGGAACGATATTTCGTGGAAATTTTTCCAAATAAATTAATATTTGGAAAGAAGAAATATTATTTTGAGTATCTATTTATTTGCTTAAAGTATTATTTTTGGAGTAACCTAAGACATGAATATTTGCAAAAGCGGAATATTTGTGAAAATGTCAAGATCTTCCTCGAACTTGGTGATGGATCAAAGATATTTTGTGCCAATGAATATGACAAACTACCACATCTAGAAGCCAAAAATTCAGCGATTACTACAATCTAAAGGGCTATGGAGAGTTTTTCAAGACAATGTGCTAGCATTCACATCAGAGAAGGATAAATATGCCTATGGATGCAAGCAAGATGAATCTCTCGGTTTAATTGGTTTGAATGTATCGATAGCTTTGTATTTCCACGTTATCAATGTCAAGACTCCAAAAGAGGTATGGGACAAATTTGATAGTACCATCTCCTTATTCTTCCAATATAGGAAAGGGAAAAGCACTTTCTGTCGGGGCATGTTCTTTTACATCTGATAGTTGGATTTTTGATTTGGGTGCTTCTCACCATCTCACTCATTCTCATGAACTGTTGAGCTCACTTCTTAGATTGTGATGGGTAACTCTTCTAAAATTGAAGTCTTAGGATCTGGTACAGTTGATATGGAAAATGGTTATATTAATGATGTGCTTTTTTTCTTGAGATTTCATCAAATTTGTTATCCATTTATCAAATTTGTAATTTTGTATTGGGAAAACAATGGAGTTTACTCCACATAATGTTGTAATCAGAGAATTGTGTGATCCACATGATGTTATAGCTATAGGGGTGGTTGACCATAGTTCACGCTTATATGTATTTGATAAATTTGAATCTAATACATGTGCCTCTTTGATTGCTCATGCTAATAATTTGAACAAGTTGTGGAACACACATTAGGTCATATAAATTACGGTATTTGTGGCGCTTACATTCTTAGCAAATGGTGACAAGGTTGCTCAGAATATCTAGCAATGATGGTGTTTGTCCAGGGTGCATGCTTGGAAAACAACATCAAGATCCCTTTCCAAAAGGAAAGGCAAAGAGAGCTAAGGCTCCACTAGAGTTAGTACACAGTGATATTATGAATTTTCCAACTAGGTCATTTTTAGGTGCTAAATATGTACTAACTTTTATTGATGATTTTTCTCGAAAAACTTGGGTATATTTCTGCAGTACAAAAGTGATGTCCTGGATAAATTCAAGGCTTTTAAAGCCTTTGTTGAAAAGCAATCTAGACATCCCATAAAAAAGCTTCACACAGACAATGGATGGGAATATATAAGTAATGCATTTTGTGATTTTTGTACTAATCATGGTATTTTACACCAATACACAATGCCTTACACCCTCAACAGAATGGTGTTGTTGAGCAAAAGAATCAAACACTGAAGGAGATGGAAAATTGCATGGTACAGTCAAGAATTTTTTGAGTTAAGGGTCAAAGTAAAGTAAATCTGTAAACTATAATCGAACATGATTCCACACAAAGCAGTTCAGGGGGTCACTCTTGAAGAAGCATGGTCCGATGAAAACCCGATGTTTTAGATTTTTGAGTGTTTGGAAGCAGGGCATGGGCATTTGTTCTTGATGAAATGAGTAAATCTATGGAGAAGAGAAGCAAAGAGCTCATTTTTTTGGATATTATGAGCATGTGAAGGCATATCGTCTTCTTGATCCTTCTACAAATGATGTTGTGTTTTGAAGAGATGTTCAAGTTGAAGAGAGTGAAGAACCTTACTGGTGATAAAAATTTTCGGGGATAAATTGATGGACTTCTTGCCAACGCCTCGGGAATCTAAGTCCCTCTACTTAACTGGTGGACCTACCATATGTGCATGCGCAAGTAAAGAGTAATTTTTATCCGGAGGCCTTTCGTTTGGGGATCCAACAAGGGCACTCCACCGACCTTACTGAGTAAAATCTTGTAGATATATGCAAGGGAGGAATTTGTTAGGAAAGGGAAAGGGGGTGAAAAAGTTAGAAAAGAGAAACTAATGTTGTAAGTAGAAAATCATAGACTTGCATACACTAGTCATAAATTTCATGACATGCACTTGAATTTAGAAGAAAACAAATCTACATAATAACAAGACCAAATAGCGTTTAATGAGCACAAAGTAGAACTAAACACCTTAGTCAAAAAAGGCTAAAATTCCTTCTTCTTTTATCAAGCTCGAGCGAAAATTATACATAGCATAGAAATGGAAGACATTTTAGAGTAGGGAAAATGGAAGAAATTTGCTATCTCTTTGCTCTCTTCACAAGGATATCTCTCTCATGAATTCACAAAAAACAACTCCAAAATCTAAGAAGTCTCAGAAGACCCTCAAATGAGGTGTTTCTTACAATTTATGTAAGAGATGCAACTCTTCATCTTCCCCGTGGCTCTTCACATACTTTAATCCGAATTTATACTGTTCATATTCCACTTAAATATTTAAGTCCCTTTTATAAAAACAAGGTGACTTAAATTTTACATTATGTTTCTAAAGTCACTTAAAGTTATATTAAAAAGTGCAAACCTCAACGCAAAAATATAACATTGAAAAGAGAGAGCGTTGGATGAGAAAAGAGGAGAAGAGAGAGAAAGAAGAGGAAGAAGAAGAGAGAAGGAGGAAGAATTCTGTAGAAGAATGAGCTTTGTGGTGGATTTGATCTCACTCCCTGACTGGTTTCCATCTCATGCTCCTAAGAAGGCCTCTATCCCTCCAAGATCCTTGTTGAAACGAGTTGTTGCAGGTTCCACTTTGTCAGCATGAGGAATGCGAATGCATCTCAAGGTATATGTCCATCCATCGAAGACACTGGTGATATTTTTTCACTTCTTGAACCATGATGAATGTTTCTCTATGATGAGTGTAATAGAGGCCCGAATCTTTGAGAGGAAGTCGAGGGTACCCTTAATGAAGGACAATGGATTGCCTACCTCTTTCTTGACATATTCTTTAAATGGACTAATAAACTCATCAATAGTTGTGTCCTCGCCCGCCGTTGCGCAGTACTCCAAGTTTTTGAATTTTTTGATTTATACTATCCTACAACTTGTATGCTTGTTCCTCTTTTCCCGCAGACTCTGTGATAGCTCGATTAATTGCCTCAAACCTAATTGCAAGGCCCTCACCCATACATGCAACAAGTCTTCAAGGAGTTTCAAAATCTTCATGTTGATCAACTCCTCAAGTTGAGTGTTTCTCATTTCATCTACCATTGGACCCAGAGGTCCCCAACAGTCCCTTTCTTTCTCCAAGTCTTCCTTAAGTGCTCCCGTCCTATTTGTTGTCGCACACATGTAAGCGAAGAGTTTGACCACTTCTTAGAGCACTGACTTCCCTTTTGAAATTGATTCGATCCATTAATTATTCACTCGCCCCGTATTGTGAACTCATGCATCCCCCGATGGACTCGGATTGAAGCCGCTAATGGGCACAACTTCCTCAATGGGGATCATCGTGGGTTGGGATCAACTAGATGTTGCACATAGAATGACAAAGTTAGTACATGTTCCCTTTTTATCGGGGATGTTGCTTGTGGTGACATCCGGCCTCCAAATCACATTTCAAGCTTCGAACCATATACATTGTGAACACATCTTTCATGCGAGTGAAATGCCTATGGCTTTCTCCATTACCAATTGTGGAAGCTTGAACGTAGGTACTTGGCAAAGAATGTTCTATGTGAGGGCCAATCCTTTGAAAGATCTTGAGCTAGAGAGGAGATAGACCAAATAAGAAGTCATGTGAAACTTATTCGTCATGGGTATATGGAGCGATTTCGGATGGAGATTGTCACCGATGATCTCGCCCTCAATCAATTCTCTACTTTCCTTCATCGTCACCGTCAAGATGAAAAGGCCCATCCAGTCTTGGAAGTATTTTTGCTTGCCTTGCCCATAACTCGTTGAGGAGAGTGATGGCGTTTGAATATCCTTCTCAAAACTCACACTTGGAAGGTTCTCTTGGGCTTCCTCGAGGATTTTCTCTACTTGTCTTCAACCATGAACCAAGTGCTACCCCTTGTACATATGCATCCATCGTTTCCCAATCATGCAAGGCCCTATCCTTTGACATGACGACCATACTAGGTGATGTCAGGATTTGCAGAGAGAGTGAGATGGTTCTAGGACTGATGGCTGCCATCACTATACCATTATCGGCTTAGATTCTCTATGTTTTAGGCTCATAGTGGTGAGAGAAAGCTAGGACCAACTCAAGGCTTTACACGGACATGGGGTGTCCTGCAACTGTGAACAATCCACTCGTGAATACTTAATCCTCAATTTTTCTTGCTCCTTAGTTGTCATGCGATCTCTTAGGTCATTTAGGTCCATGTATGAAACATCATTGTCTTCCATCTCATAGTCACAAGTGAAGGGTTGTCTTGAATTCTACCCCGTCCACTTATGCTTCATGATTTCCCCATAAAAACAACTTACTATTTTTAGTAAGTATGAAAAAAGCAACTCCCTCGAACCTCAACTGGATGGTGCGACTTTGATTTCCTCTTCTCCTTGTGTTCCTCTTGCCTTCAGGATCAAATTTCTATTTTTTGAAGGTGCTCGTGGGACCACTTACTATTTTTAATAAGTGTCAAATTTGGACCAAGATGCCCGTTTTGATGAGCTTTCAACTGTAGTGTACCCTTTGTGTTCAGCGTCTCCTTCATGGGTTATTTTGTTGATGACTTTCCCAAAATAGTAGTCCTCTATGTAAAAGACCCGCTATTTTTAGAAAGTGGGATTTTGGAGGTCGGATTAACATGGAACTAAGTTTTTCGATATGGTTTTTGCCCAAAATCACCCCTTTGAAATTTTGTGATTATCCGATCGTAGTTTAGGAGATTTTAAACTTTTAAATTTTTGACTGGGATCGCTTCTAGACACGGGAGCCATTGATAGACCTCAAAAATTACAGGTCTAATTTTATCCTCCATTCACGATGAAAATTACGTTTTTGATATGGGTTTTCTTCTTATCTCACTTTGGTGAAATTTCTTCTCGACACGGTTATCGATTTGACGAAATTGAGCTTTATTCTTCGTAGAGACTAAGTGAAATTTCTTCGTTGTGAGCACTTATAAACACAAAAAGAGGGTTTGAATGTTTTTTCTGATGGTTTTTGATAGAGGAAAAAACAAAAATATGGTTCGTTGTTCCGTGTAGTGGTTTGCAAGATCTCTCCAAATTTCTATTTCGTTGTCATGGAGGATTTCTCTATTTCTTCGTTCTTTGTTCTTCATTCTTTGTTTAATCTATATTCCTTCTAATACTTGTATGCCATTATGGAGTGAAGGATAATGTGTTGTAATGGATTTGGTTCAAGTTTCAACAATGGTGGAGGGATGATGGGAAGTTGTAGAGCAAGTTGTGCATAGGAAGGTTAGATGTTAGAAGCGGGAAGCAAGAAGAGTTTGAAAAAAATTGAAAATTTTCCAAGGCATGGAGTGAGGCACAATTTCATGTCCTTGATGTCCCTTGATCATTAAGGGACATAAGGGACATAAAATTTCATGCGACTTCGGTCGCGCCTGGTGTGTAAGAGTAGATCCGATGGCAGGGATTAAGACTAAAAGTAGCTTTAAAGCATTGGGGGCCGAGAAGTGGTCGTATGAGGAACCCCGAAGTGTTTCTAAGGCCTGTGTTAATTTTTCATACCTTGATGTCCCTCAGCACAAAGGAATGAGAGGGACATCAAATTATACTGATGCGCCTTGTTGCGACACGTGGCACTTGATCCGACGATAGGGGATGAAGGCCTCATTAGCTCCCAGGAGCTAAAGCGGTGGTCCGAGAGGTCACATGAGGGTCCAGAGGGCTCATAGGGGTTGGGCACATTTTTTAGACCTTGATTTCCCTTTGCTTTAGGGATGCAAGGGAGATGAAATTGTGCCAGCTCCTGCACTCGACACGTGTCCCGCTAAAAATTAGTTAACTCCCAAACTTGCTCCTAGAGGGCAACTTGAAACGACAATAACTTGAGCTCCTAATGGAATTTTTGATGAAATTGTATATGATATTGACTTGAAATGTCCTTTTGAATCCCAGTGTGTGGTTTTAAGGTATTTATTCCTCCATTTGATCCCTAAAAATTGGATTTTTGATCTAGATCGTTAGTTATGCATGGAAAAAATCAGTTATAAACTTATTTCTTCTAGGTGTTGTGAAATATATGATTTCACCATATTTTAGGGCTTGAAATTCCCTTTTCGAATATGTTTTGTTTTTCTCCTAACTCCATCTGAAGCTCTTGAAATCACCTTCAGAAGCTCAACAGTTGTTTTGGCCTGTGCACTGCATGGGCCTGTAAACCCTAATTTTGGTGAAACTACCCCAACTTCTCTGAATCCTTCCCGAATCTTCCTAAATTAATTCCATGATGTTATTATGCATTTTATTCACCTCCTGTCTAGTTTGGATTTTTGTTCGCTGCTCCCATGGGGTTGCTCCACCCGAGGAAGGTCAAGTAATAGCCCTTCCCACAACTGCTCGAAGTTTGCATTTTTCAATGAACTCCTAAAATCACCTAGGGTTTTGAATTAACCTTCCTAAATCACCTAAGGGAATGAGATAACATTAATTAAGAGGTCATCGATTTCTTGGGTAGACCGGGGTGTCTCGGAAGGGTGAAACTTGTAATTTTTGACACAAGGGTATAGTTGTCATGCTTGGAAATCGACAATTTCCTTGTTGCAAATTCGCATGACAAAAACCTTTGGATCATATTATTACTTCTTCTCCACATCCTTTTATACCTATAGAGGAGGATATGACTATTGATGTTGATGATGATGCTATAATGGATCCTACTCCTCCTAATTCTCCTTGGCCCATACATAAATGGGTCAAAACTACCTCTGCGTTTGCAATGGTGATCATGTTGGAGATCCAAGTGACCTTCAAAGAACTAGAAGAAACATTTTGTGTGGTTGATCATCATCCTTATTCTAGTATGGCTCTTATGAGTCAAGATATTAATTCTGACCCTATGAATTTTTTAGAAGCTTGAGGAAACCAGAATGGGATACTGCAATGCAGGAGGAATATTCTTCATTGATGAAGAATAATACATGGGAGTTAGTACCTCTTCCCATGGGAAGAAAACTTGTGCACTATAAATGGGTCTATAAGACCAAATATGCAAATGAGATAGATCGATATATAAGTACATGGCTCGTCTGCAGCTAAGGGATTCTCATAAGTCAATGGGGTGGGTTACTCGAGACTTTTGCTCCTGTAAGAAAGATGGATTCAATACGCCTTGTTCTCTCCCTTGTTGTTGCACATCGATGACATGTATACGGATGGACATGAAGAGTTATTTTCTACATGGTGATCTCCAACATGAGATTTATATGGAGTAATCACATGGATTCATACAAAAATCTTCATTGGTATGTAAACTTCATCGTTCTCTATATGGTCAAAAATAAGCTCCTCAAGCTTGGTATGAAAAGATGGATAATTTTTGCTAAGTTATGGTTCATCGACATGAGTCTGATCACAATGTTTACATCCTCAAACAAGGTGAGGAACTTTTGATCTTGGTTCTATATGTTGATGATCTAATCCTCACAGGAAGCTCATATTCTATGATTCAGGATATCAAGCACAAGTTGAAAGAAAAATTTGAGATGACAGATTTGGGACTATTGCATTACTTTCTAGGCCTCCAGGTTCACCAGACTCCTGAGGGGATTTCTCTTGGACAACAAAAGTATGCTACATATCTTCTTCATAGGTTCTCCATGGCTGATTGTAAGCCTTCTCCCACTCCATATCAATCAGGTATTGAGTTGACTGCGATTGTAAGTCTCCATTGGTTGATTCCACTTTGTATAGACAGATGGTAGGTAGTCTCCTTTTATCTGACACATACTCATCTTGACATCACTTTTATTGTAAACCTTGTCTCTCACTTTTCACATGAGCCACATGAGAGTCATTGGAAAGTAGCTAAGCGTATTCTACGCTATATTGGGGCACATTGAACTTTGGCATTCAATATACATCACAGGTTCTATAGATATTGAGGGATTCAAAGACTCATATTAGGGTACATGGTACCTCTAGTTTTGTCTTTTACCTTGGCTCAGGTCCTAATGCATGGGGATGTAAAAACTAGACAACTGTTGCATTGTCATCTATGAGGCATAATATAAAGGTGTTGTTAAGGCTAGGCTAGACAAGAGGGTATCTATTTGTGACAATTACTTAGTGAATTTAGATTTCCTTAGCAAAATTCCACTTTGATTAGGTGTGATAATCAAAGTTCCATTGAGATAGCACGCAATCCTATAGAGCATCAATGAACCAAGCACATAGAGATACACATGCACTTCATTCGGCATAGTTGGTTTAGGATGGAGTCAGACGCTTAGAGTTTGTATTTATAGCTAAGAAATTTGCTTGACATCTTCACTAAGCCCTGGCTTCTCTCATTCATTATCTTGATGGGCCATGAGAGTTACGCAAGTTCTTGACATCTTCACTAAGCCCTTGGCTTCTCCTCATTATCTTCAGTTGCAAGAGTTTCTTGGGGTGAAGGAAGTTGTACTTGGGGGATTCTATGTGAAGTCCTTCCTTCCTTCTTTCTTTTCTTCTATGTTTGTATCGGGTACCTTATTAGGCCTAGTAGTCGGGACCCTTTCTTTCTTTCTTCTTTCTTTCTCCCTAATATTCGTTTAAGGGAGGGTGTTAGTGTAATTATTATTTACATTAGTAAATAATAATTTACATCTGTAAACTCATTTTAGGGAGTTACAGAGTTGTTTCACGAGTTTATTTTTATAAACCAAAATTGTTGTTTATTTGGTTTATTGTTAAAACCAAATTTTAAACTAGGTTCCCGTGAAAAAATCGTTCAAACATTTTTTTTTAACTTAGTTTGTAAAAGCTTGTTTAATAGGCATTCTATATAATAATTCAATGTGTTGTAGAAACAATATTATTTTCAGAAAGATTGAAGGCTTAAAACCTTAACTGGTTTCTTGCATATTAAGATCCTGTTAATTTCTCTGTTATCACATTCAAGATGCCACTTTATGACGAATCGTAAGTCAAAATCCTCTTCCAAACAAACAATTAGTGATTATTAGCTAATTAAGCCTATTTTGCTCTTGTTTTGGTCAATATACCCTATTATTGGCTCAAACCTCTCTTCCAACTGTTCAAAATCACCCCATTTCCCTCTAAACATCTTAACAAGCTTCAAAATCTTATCCTAGCCTCCTAGTTGACCCTAAGTGGTTGATTAAGGCTCCTCACATCTTAATCACTTGATAATTCACTAATTATGATTAATAAAGCTTAATCATGATTAACAATTCTTAATCTAATTTGTACTTTTAGTCCCACATGCACCAAAATGCTAGTTTTCCACAAAGGAATAACTATAAAAAGGATTAAGTATCTACCCTTAAACTTTACACCATGCTTTGATTTGCATCTCATATAAGAAATATGATTTATAACCAAGCTCAATCCTTGCCTAAAGTCTTCAATGGGGTTAGTAGATGGGTATCCAATATGATCTTGTAGTTGTTTGGAAATACCATTTCACCTTCTTTGGAGTAGCAACAATACCAGTTTGATTGCCCTCTTAGATCTATTTAGGTCTTTGTTAGTTTAGCAATTCAATACATAGTAAGGATGCTTTGTAGATTAATGTTTAATTTCATTTAGTTTACATTCATAACATGATTTTAAGCTTTGATCATTGATGAACCATTCCTAGACTTAGAGCTTGACTATAGGTGGCAATGGTGTTATCCTTCCCTAGTTAGTCATACTATTTGCTTTGTAAAGTTTGGGGTGTTATCAATTCCGTCTCACAAAGAGGAAGTGTTTCCATTCAAAGGATTACAATGTTGTTGCGAGGATTCTCATAAATATTTGATCATTGTCAAATCCAAGAAAGAAAATGGTGTTATTTTCCTTACTAAATTTGGGGCATGTGTGATGTGAGTGCATACTTCCTAATGATTGGAGGATAAGTGTTTTCTCATGAAGGAGACAAGAGTTCATGTTTGCAACAAAGAATTGATTTGTGCAACCTACCATTGTTCCTAGAGATGAAGAGCTGGAAGAGAGTTTTCCAAGCATGACCAAAGATGATCTTTTTTGGATAAGAGGTGGAACGTCATTTCTAAGTCCAAGACATGACATACTTTTATCAAGGAAGCGAGCACGAAGGTCCTATTCAAAATCGTATCATTCATCTCCATAATGAAGGAAGAGCAGAACTTCATCCTAGATCATCTTCATTTGATCACACTTTCTCTCTCTTATTTTCTCTCTCTAAAATTCTATTTCTCCATTGAGAAATAAATTTTGTAAAAGTGACTTAAGTCACTTAAAATTTCTATTTCTTCAGTGAGATTGCACTTTAAGCTAAAGAGTCATGTGGGAATGCGAAGAGTCACATGTTTCAACTATAAATTGGGATGCTCTCCCATTCTAAAGGATTATTTTTGCTCTCTCCAGTAGGTTATATTCTTCTATTTCTTGTATTAATATTTTCCTCCATTATCATCTCGTCACTCAGCCAAGCACATGCTGACATTTGTAAGAATTTGAAGGACTTTGTGTCTTCTTTGTGGTATGAATATATCTTGTCGAGGCTTTGTATTTATCTCACATTATTTGTTTCAATATCTTGTTATGGTGTTGTGTCAAGCTTGCATGTTTCCTCCATTGAAATCAGAATCACCTCTAAGCTATAGTTAATGAAATATGAGTTTAGCTCATTAATAAAATTCCTCTTCTCATTTATCTCTCTTCCCTTACCTATAAATTTCTCCTCCTCTAGTCTACCATTGTAGTCACAAAAAGGGTGTTTCTGCTCATTCACTGGCCCGTGGCCACCGTAATATTAATCTAGTGTACATAGTTTTCAACTTTCAATAAATGGGAACCTCCCTATTCCCAAGAGGAGGGACATTGTCACATGAGCTTTGATGCAAATCCACATTTTTTCCTTGACCAAATATTTCATAAACACAATGTTAGACCTTATTGGCTCCTTCTACCGTGTCATTTTTCATAATTTCCTCGTGTGCCTCTGTCCCCACATTCTCGCTACTTATCACAAAATTTGGGGTCAATATTTGCTTATGTCGTATAATTTTATTGGTTCAATTCTCCTCACAACTCAACCATTTAAATAATCATACCAACAATTTTATTTGAACATCAAAATTTTGGCTCCACAAGTCACGTTTATTTCACAATCCATTGTGCATCGCATCAATGACTATAAGTTGTTCCATAGTTTGGCCCATGTTCATATGTCTTATGGCAGTTGATCTTGTTATGGTAGATAATAATTTTCCCTATAAATAATGTCTATTTATGTGACTACGCAAAATTTAAAGAAAAAAATTCAATTGCCAAATTAGAATTAGAGCCCCTCTTCAAGACTCGGTCCCATAAAACCTATACAAACTATTGTTTTAATGATTTTATCAACTATTAAATTTCCTAAATTACAAACATTAATGGTTCACTTAACCATGAAGTTTCCAATTTAAGTGTCTCATAATTCATTACCATTGGAAAAAAACCAACTACTACAATCACCACCAACCCAAAAATATCTAATATTAAAGGGCTACTTAACACCTTCATCTAACCATCCAAAAGCCCTCCAGGAGATTATGAAATACCAAAGTAACAAGTTGGTGGAAGCAAAAAGAAAATTACATCACTCACTCCAATTTTAATTTAAATAAGGTCGTTATATTTAATCATTATCTCTACATAATTAACCATAGTTTTTTTTTTTGGGTTCCTATATGGTGGAATAAATTCATTTACCCCACGGTGTTAAAAAAGCTTCTAGGGTCTCCATTTGGATCCAAACCCACGATGCTTCCCACCACGTCTTGCTCCTCTATGAGCTTCGACACATGACCTCTTATTGTATAAAATTCACTGCAAAAGATAACCCAAGGCCTTCGCAATTTCTTCATTTTCTTTGAAACAAATTTTGCCTACATGTTTGGTTAATTTTAACTGAGCAAATGAAATCTTCTGACTTTCATTAATTTTATGCAAACTGAAATATAACTCTAGTTGAGCTAACCAATGGTATAGTTTCTCAGCATTCACGTCTCCATCTTAAGGCTCAATTTCGATCTTGGCCTCTACTTTGAATGGAGGAGGCATGGGAATGCCATGGGATGATTCTTCTTCACGATCTTCCGGTGTCTTGTTTGTAACACCAAACTTCTCCATGAGTAGTCCCATGATGGACTCCAATTTCCCAATGGACAAGGAAATACTGCCCACATCTTTGGACAAACTTGCCACATTAGCCTCCAACTTGTAGAAATGCTCTTCACCACTATCCTCTGCATCATCTCTTCGAGCCATCTCTCGAATTCCTTGCTTCCACTTCCTGTAGAAATCTCTGCTTCGAAAGGAATAAGGCTACCTTCACCACTTTCTTTTCCCTTTCGGGTAAGGGGCATCTAATTGCAATCTCAACACAAGTTAACCACACAAAAGACTGAAATCTTAACTTCTCTGATACCAATCTGATCCGTAAATTGCCTAATGAATACTATGCTCGTGAATTATGAATGAAGTTTATGAGTTCTTTGTTAACCAAGTGAAGTGCAATAGTCCCCACACAATTAATCGCAAATTGAAAAGAGAGAGACAAGATTTATCCTAGAGAAACCCAAGGTGGGAAAAACTCCAGTGGGTGAGCAAATTAGCTCCCCTTCACTATGTAATCTCAAATGATACAACTTACTGCCAAATTGGCCTTCAAGAAAGATGAATACTCCTTCTAATTGTATCTACTTGCTCACAATCTCTCAAACAATTAAGAACTCTTCACAATGAACAAACAAGAAAATAATCCAACTCTCTAACTTTGCTCACAATTGAATTCACCCAAAATCACTTGCTTGAATCCTTGGAAATGCTTGTATTTATAGATGCTCATCTTAGGGAGGCGTGGAAAGGCAAAACGAACCAATTGGGAAGCTCAAACATTTCAGAATGTTGAGATCCCACATTCTCGAATCATCGGTGACAAGACCATTGTTAACGCCAAATCGACGATGGTTACGTAATGTACCGAGGTGGTTGCGTAATCGTAGATTGAATTCCCGATCGATCGAACATCAAATGGCCTAAAAACATCATTCGGAGGTGTCCGGATCACCCCCAATCCGACTGGACCATCTTCTGAAGACATAATGAGTTGAGATCCCGTAGAGCAAGTATCAAACATAGAGAATACATAGAATTGAGCTATTCCTGATCCATTTTTGGATCAATTAGTATGTGAGTGTAACCTTTTCCGTAGGGATCCTAAGATGGGACTGACAAGATTCATGAGACTCGAATATCGAGTCATGATCCCTGTAGCTTCATAACTGAAATTTAAATTCTAAACAACGAAAACGAATCTTGATAACTATATTGAGATAGTTGTGCGGTGAAGTGAAGACATGTTTTGTAGGCTAGTGTGTAGTCTCAAAATTGGCTTGCTAGCGAGTAATGCCGATAACTATGGTCATAATAGTGCAAATGACTGATTGCATTGTTTGTTCACCATTTCTTCTTATCAATAGTGTCTGGAGTCGGATGGAGGTTACTTCAGTGACTTTCCTAGGTGACACTAAAAAGATGCACATGTTCTTAGAACCTATAAAAAGGTTTAACCAAACATATACAATGTATACATGCTCATGTAGAGTGATTAAGGGAGATCGAGAAAGATCTAGGACCCTTACAATTGCACATGGTTATTATATGTTGTCAAGATGGATTCTGGAATACTAATAATGTTGGATTACTTAGTAGTGAGCTAAGTAATAATGATATTCATTGCAATAAATTGCGCTTGGATTTTATTTGTTGCGTGTTGAAAATCATTGAAGGCATAAAAATGTTATTAAGGGTTTTGTAAAAAATTTTCCCTTAGTTGGTTGAAGTATAACATGGGTGTTACATTCACCAACACAATGTTAGACCCTATTGGCTCCTTCTACCGTGTCACCTTTCATAAATTCCTCGTGTGGCTCTGTCCCCACACTCTGCTACTTATCACAAAATTGGGGTCAATATTTGCTTATGTTGTATAAGTTTATTAGTTCATTTCTCCTCATAACTCAACCATTTAACAAATCGTACCAACAATTTAATTCGAACACCAAAATTTCGCTCCACAAATCAAGTTTATTTCAAGAGTTACTCGTGCATCGCATCAACGAGTGCAAGTTGTCCCATAGCTTGGCACATGTTCATATGTCTTGTTGACAATCAATCTTGATATGACATATAATCCTTTTCCCTATAAATAATGTCTATTGATGTGACTACGCAAATTAAAAAAATTTACAATTACCAAATTAGAGCTCCTATTTGATTATCATCTATGTTTATTGAAGATATGCCCATAAAACCCATACAAACTATTTATTTTAATGATTTTAAAGAATTATTAACATTTAATAAATTACAAACATAAATGGTTCACTTAACCATGAAGTTTCCTATAATTATTATTTCGATTATGAGGAATCATTACATTTTACATTCTTAAGTTCAGTCTCCCAGCCTCGATAAACTTTACCCCGGTGTGAGGAAGGGACCACTAGGTGCACAAGTTTCATACTGCCTTCGTACAATGAAGCGTAGGTTTCATACCATCTTCGTACAACTTTTATACACTCATGAATGTTGGTCGAACTATTTCGCTGAACACGTAGTGAGATTACTCCTCAAATTTCTCATAATTCGATGCCATTGATAAAAACCAAAAAAATCAACTACCACAATCACCACCGACCCAAAAATCTTTATTATCAAAGGGCTAACACCTTTATTTAACCATCGAAAAGCCCTCCCAAGATTATGAAATACAAGGAACAGGGAACAAGTCGGTGGAAGCAAAAAAAAAAATTACATCGGTGACTCCAATTTTAATTTAAATAAAGTCGTTATATTTAATCATTATCTCTACGCAATTAACCATTGTTTAATTTTTTTTTTTTTTTTTTTTTTTTCGGGTTCCTATACAGTGGAATAGATTCATTTACCCTGCGGTGTTTAAAAAAAGCTTCTAGGGTCTCCATTCGGATCCAAACCCTGATGCTTCCCACCACATCTTGCTCCTCTGCGAGCTTCAACACGCGACCTCTTATTGTACAGAATCTGCCGTAAAAGATAACCCAAGGCCGTTACGATTTCTTCATTTTCTTCGAAACAAATTTTGCCTGCATGTGCCGGCCATCGAAGCGAGTTTGGTTCGATCTGCCCGCAAAGAAAACAACAATTTCACGGCGAATTTTGGCGGTGAAAAGGCTTTAATTTGTTAGGGTTTAGGCCAACTTTGTCGGGAAAGTTCTGGTAAAGACTGTTAGGTCGCTATTTTTGATTTGATTTTTATTCTAAGCTTAATTTTATGATTTTGCGAGTATCGGTCTTTTCGATACATTGGCTTGGAATTTAAGAATTATGTTTGGCAATGCTGAATTTTGGTTATTCGTGTCGCAGCGCTGGGTTTCTGAACGGCGATCCTAAGGGATTTGTTTTGCACGTTTGATATGCCCTGAACCTTTCTTTTTAAGCCGGAAGGGTTTACTCTCGTTCGAGTAGTTAGCCATGAAGTTCAAGAAGAGAAGGGGCACGGACGCTGTAAGTGACATTAACTGCACTTTCTTTTTAGCGCGTAACTGTAATTTATGCAATTAAAAGGGTTTGGAGTATCTCAGTCCTTGGTTTAAAGATTCAAAGTAAAGAGTGAAATCAAGGTTGATTTTGACACTTTTAAAAGTTAGAGAGAGGTTTTAATTCTATCCGGAATAGACTCTTCTGTTGATGAAAAATTTAAAGTCAGGGTAATTTGAGGAATACTTGTGTTTATTAGGGTGATTGAGGGTTGAGTAAGGGCTTGAATTATTGAATTCTTTTTTGTTTTGTGACTGAGGGTTTTAAGGTTTAAAGTAGTGATTAAAATCGGGATAGATTTGGACAGTTCAGTAAAATTAGAGAGAACTCATATTTAAGAGTCATCTGTTGATAAACGAGTGAAGAATTAGGGTTAATCGAGGCATTGATTGATTACGTTTTCCCCTCTGAGGTGGACTGGTAAGGTTTGGTTTGTTCACAAGGTTGGTGTTGAGGTCAGACAAATTCTAGAGGTGCAAAATTTAAACTGTATAAGCTAAAGGAAAGGAAACCCCTTTTAGGCTTCCACAAGGATGGTTTCATAGGCCAAATTGGCATCTTATTTGGCATGACATTATAAAACATCATTTATCTTCTATCTTTTCGCTCTTATTTTGATAGCCAGGCTTTAGTTGAAATGCATGCACTTTTGAAAGTGGTTAGAAGTTGTGAAAATGGTTGGACATTCTCATTATGCACGTCTTCTTAAACATCAGAATACAGCTTTCTTATCTTAACAATGAAAGAAAATCACTCTTTAGGACAGAATATCAATTTCAAGATAGAATTTGGGAAAACAAAGAGTCAAAAACAAAAATGCCATAGAGGATGCAGATGACATGTTTGATGAGGTGAGCGACGAGATGACTTTAACATACTTTAAGCGAAAATGGTATGCAGAACCTATCAAATGATATTTACTTGTTTAGAAGTTACTTCTACAAGTGTTTGGTTTGAAAACAAATTCCCCAAGCTTTGTTTGAATCTTTGATTGCCTTTATTTAAGAGTTTGATGTAGTTTTGCCAAGGGGAAAAACAACAGATCTGTCCATCAATATTTGAGAATTGCTATTCCAAAAATAAAATGTCAATTAGCATTTCACTATGCAATGGTCTGCTGGATGATTAAACCCAGATGTTGGAAATATATTTGTGGAGAGTTTTTGATCACTGGTGTCTGAATCAAGAAAACATGCAAAAAGTGGAACAAAAATGGACAAGAGAGGTATTGGTATTGGTAAATAAATATTACCCTGGTCAAAAGTGTATTGCTCTAGCTATCAAACACCATGTCACATCTAAAGAAAGGAGCTGAAAATTCTTTTATACCGCTTGTATGTAACAAAGAAGGGCCCATAATATGTAGGTATGTTTAGGTTTTCAATTCCAATATTGATTGAACAACTGCATGCTTTGATGACACTTCTTGTTTTGTCATCATTATCTATTGCCATCATGCTATCAAATTTTAGGAGAATTATTTAGAATTCTCAATGCGTTAATGGGGTTGTGTTTCTTTTGGTTTTAAGGTGCACTCGGTTATTGTTTATATCTGATTTTTACAATAGTAAGTAGTAGATGTTATTTGTAGTTGTTTCTCTTAGTGTTGGAAATGACACATGTTTAGTTATACATGTTGTGAGTTGTAAGTGTGGTTAATTAGAAGATGGTAGACCATAGGAGATTCAGAGCTATAAGATTTTTAGAGAAACTTCCCCAAAAGGTCCTTTAATTACAAATATGTTTGAAAAACTCAATGATTAAAAAAACTATTCATATGTTGAAATATAGTGGGAAAGATATTTATCTCATATGAATCTTCTTATCCACTAGTTCTCTCTCCTTTGTTGTTTTTGTCTATATCTTGTGTGGCATCATTCACTCACAACCAGTGTTGCGTGGAGACTTCTCTCCTTCCAGAGATGTGTCCTAGAGAGTGGTACTTGCCTCAGAGACTAGCATTTTAGTAAATTTTAAATATATTTTGTACTTTTGACCTAGATATGATGAAATATCAACTATAAATATCAATATAATTATGACGATAGGCATTCTGCAATGGCAACCAGGGGTGGTGGTGGAGGCTGTATTTTCTGTGGGTTAACAGTTCTGTTAAATTTAATGTCCATTTGACCATCACTTAAAAGTTTTTACTTTTATCTTTGGAGAAGTCAGGCTAAAAATTGTAATATCTTGGACATACGGTGGACTTTGGAGTCCTTTTTGTGCTGGAAAGATTTGAGCCTGAGACATTGGTGTAGCGAGATTGACATCATTTATCACCAGTTAGTGGTGAAGAAGGGAATGCAGTTATTAATAATTATTGTATGTGAAAAATCCAAGATAAGGACCAGGAGATTGATATATCTCATTATTTTTCAGATAAATATATTCAAGATATATTTACTAGTTATTTGTCTTTTGTCAGACAATTAATATCTTTACTTTTAGAAATTATTAATGTTTTTCGTAGGCTATATTAGGCTGTATAATATTGTTTTTTCGCGACACACACACACACACATGTATGTATATGTATATGTATTCTTTTGCTGTCTCTGAGTACTCATCGCCTATTTGTCTGAAATTTGCTGTACTTATCTCCGTTTTCTCATACCTGTACCCGTACTCGTCTCTTGGTAACAATGCTCTTAACCTATGTTTAATGACAACATCAACAATTCTTGCCTCCAGCTGCCACGTGAAGAACCTCTGTTGCCAAGTTTTATCCTTCCTAGACTAAAACATTATTGGATGCTAGCTCTCTTAAGAATTTGTTTGAGGGACTTGCGTGTCTTATGCAGGGTTGGTGACAAGTCCTCCAACCTGTATAAGTATTTTGCACGTATGGCCCTCCTTGGTGCCATCAGTTTTAGTTTTCATGTCCATGCTTCAGTCTTTCTCAAGGTCAGCCTTCAAGTTTTTTTTTCTTGGACTGTGTACTGGGTTATAAAGATTCAAATATCTTCGAACTTATGAGGTGTTTCGAATAAGTGCATCATGTAGGGTTGGTGACAAGGCCTCCAACCTGTATAACTACTTTCAGGTATGGCCCTCCTCAGTGTCATCAGTTGTAGTCTTCAAGTCCATGCTTTTAGTCTTTCTCAAGGTCGTCCTTCAAGATTTCCTTCTTGGACTGTGTACTGTGTTATAAAGATTCAAATATCTTTGAGCTTATGAGGTATCTAGAATAACGTGGTAAGAAACAGGGCATATTTTTGAAGCAGTTATGGGCTATGGACAAACCCTTTATCATAGTCATAGGGACACAGAAAAACATTGAACCAATCTATTAAAATTTGTTCTCAGCATGTCAATAGACAGGGTATGCGAGGCCCTTATCAATATATCCAACATTTTTTCTTTGTTACCAGAGTTGTCATGTATTACAGTTATTAGTGAAAAAGACAATTATGATGTTTATTGTTAGTGGGGAACTTTGTTGTTGTCACGGGACTCTATGCCTGTACTATTTTTATTGATTTTTGAAAGGTAGGAAATATTTCAATGTCAGGTTTGGTAGTTCTTCTCGTAATGCGTGTTCGGGACTGTGTCAATGTTTGTTGTGTAAGCTCGTTTTTTTATAGATTTTGTTTTTTTATTTACATTTCTTTAATACCTGGTGTTTAGTTCTCCTGTGTAACTGAATATATTTTTCGAGTATTGACCAACTTTTGTGAATTGTGGGCATTAATATAATTTCCTTCCTTTTTAATTTGCAAATCTGTGTCAATATTAGGTTATTTTTACCACCTGTATTTATTTATTTTTGTGGTAGGTTTTCATGTAATTTATATGATGCTTCTTTTTTGCCTTTGATTTTTCTAGTTTCCCATTGATCATGTTTTCTGTTGGTGCTTTTCAGCCTCCAAAAGTGAAAGCGTTCATCAACAATGTTGTCAGTGTTCCTTTTGAAAACATAGAACTCCCTCTAAAAACTTTTATTTGGGAGTATGAGAAGGTATGTGTTAGCATGATCTTTGGTTGCTTTTCTATAGTGGAGGTTATACTGTGACATGGATCTCTCTTTTTCTCTGTAGTACTAATATTATCTGGTGTCTGTGCAGGGCGATTTTAATCATTGGGTTGAGCTTTTTAACCATTTTGATTCATTCTTTGAAAAATATGTGAAGCCAAGGAAAGATTTGCAGCTAGAGGATAATTTTGAGGAGGTTGATGCTTATTTTCCTACAGAGGCTGTTCTTCAGGTCCTTCGGGTGTCTCGAACTATCCTAGAAAATTGTACCAATAAGCACTTCTACAGCTCATATGAAGTATGTATATACCCTTATCCTGTTATTGTTGTTTTACTAAAGCTATCTAGCTGATGTGAGGCCTGATTTTTAATTTTTTTGCTTTGCGGACTACTGGATTATTTTGAATCATGGATTGAACTGTTTTTTATCCTCATTGTGTTTACTGGGTTATGTTTGAGATTGTGACAGTCTTTCATGACAAATCAAGAGTAGATTTTTAATGGATAAATATTGGGCCATTACTGTAAACTAATTTCTTCAATTTGAAGAATACCTACAAAGCTTTTGTAATGTGTTGTATATGATGAAAACTTATTAGGCCTCTACCATTAAGGTTGCACACAATATTTGATGTCAGTCATTAGGTTTAGTGTTTCAGGAATGCCTTTGCGATAGTATTCTGCATGTCGGTCTTACATCTTGGATTACTTGCTTTTGTTAAGTTTTTATACCTAATAGGAAATTCACTGGACAAGCCATAAAACCAATCAGGGTGTAGCTGAAATGGCAAGCCTGAGTTTGAACCTAAGCTCTGTCATGAGGCTAAATTTTGAGGGGATAAAAATCAATAAAGAAGTAAAAATCCCTCCTTAAATTTAAAATGGTTCTAAATACAAAATAGGCATTCATGTTATGGTGGGTTTTTTACCTTTACGTTCTTTACATCCTTTCTTTTCACAGACACAAATGAGTGCAAATTGGTAGTGTGCTCCAGCCTTTATTTTAGTCCTTTGTTGATGTGTTGATTTTTATACATATTGCACTGTTTTATTTTTTGGGGTAATGTATTGTCAATTTGTCTGTTCTGGCTTGTCAGTGCTTTGATTTGTCGTTAAGCATTTTACTTCATTGCCGTCTTTTCATGTATTTTGTATGCTTTGTTGCTGACATGTCATTTATCATGGTATTGCTTTCATTCTTACTACTTGTATGTCTTGTGTATGTAGCAGCATCTTTCGTCTTTGCTTGCTTCTTCAGATGCAGATGTGGTGATTGCTAGTTTACAGACTTTGGCTGCATTTGTAAAAAACCAGTGGGAAAATGTTCAATTCGAGATGCTGCTCTCAATGCAAAACTATTTGCGTTGTCTCAAGGGTGGGGTGGTAAAGAAGAGGGTCTTGGGCTGTTAGCATGCTCTACAAAAATGGACCTGATCCTGTTGGATATCGGCTAGGTTCTGCTGTTCATTTTGAATTTTATGTAGATGAATCTGTTAAAAAGGGGGATTCTGCAGAAGAGGACCCAGGACCCTCAGGCTTGCAAGTTATTCATATACCTGACATGAGTATGCACCCAGAAAGTGATATTCAGCTTTTGAAACATTTGATAGATGAATATAAGGTGCCTAGTGGCCTTTGGTTTTCTTTACTAACTAGGCTACGGTTCGCAAGATCCTTTTCATGTCTGGATACTAGGCGACAGTACATTTGCATTCGTCTTCTTGCATTTACTGTGCTTGTGCAAGCAAGTAATGATGCTAATGACTTGGCAGCGTTTTTCACAAACGAACCCGAGTTTGTAAATGAACTTGTATCTTTAGTACGCTTTGATGATGAAGTTCCTGAACATGTTCGTATTTTGGCAATTCTAGCCTTGGGTGCTCTTTACCAGGACAGGTCTCGTCAAACAACAGTCTTAAATGTCATCACATCAGGGGGTCATCGCGGCATCTTACCCAGTCTCATGCAGAAGGCAATAGGTTCTATTTCTAGTGGATCAGCTGATTGTTCAATTTCATTCCTAGAAGCACTTCTTTCCTTGATAACAGTTTTAGTCTCTTCTTCGTCAGGCTGCACTGCTTTGAGGGATGTAGGATTAATGCCAACTTTGCTCCCTCTTCTAAAAGATTTGAATCCACAGGATATACACTTGGTAACTGCAGCTGTACATGTTCTTGAGGCTTTCATGGATTACAGTAATCCTGCTGCAATTTCATTCAGAGATTTAGGAGGCTTGGATAACACCATTGCCCGCTTAAAGTTTGAAGTTTGCCGTGTAGAGGAGGGAGCATTGAAGCAGATGGCAGAATCACAAGTACATGATAAGGGCAAATCTCCTCTAAATGATACTGGCATGTCCGAGGCAGTTCTGACAACTTAATCTAACGCATTTGTTCCTTATCATAGGAGGCTTTTTATGAAAGCTTTGCTACGGGCTATATCTCTTGGTACATATACTCCTGGTAATATGGCAAGACTTTATGGATCTGAAGAGAGTGCATTGCCATTTTGCCTGTGTGCTATTTTCAGGAGAGCAAAAGACTTTGGTGGTGGTGTGTTTTCACTTGCAGCCACAGTAATGAGTGATCTTATTCACAAGGATCCAACTTGTTATTCTGTTCTTGATTCTGCTGGTTTTCCTAATGCGTTTTTGGATGCCATCATGGCTGGTGTCCTTCCTTCTGCAGAAGCAGTATCTTGTATACCACAGTGTTTGGATGCACTGTGCCTCAATAACCTTGGTCTTCAGGCCATTAGTGAACGTGGTGCTCTGAAATGTTTGGTGAAAATTTTCACATCAAAATCTACTTACGGGCTTTGGCAAATGATACCCCTGGATCTTTATCAACTGCCCTGGATGAACTAATGCGCCATGCTGCTGCTTTGCGTGGGCCTGGGGTGGATGTATTGATTGAAATCTTAAACACCATTGCAAAAATTGGATCTGGCATTGAAACACCCACCTCGTTGCAAGATTCTGCCAGCACTTCTGCACCTGTCCCCATGGAAACTGATTTAGAAGAAAGGCTGGCTTGCTCAGTAGATGGAGAAGAATCTTCAAGGGTAATTCCTGAGCAGGCTGCTGATATTTCTGCTGAAAGTTCAAATTCAAATATGGAAGCTTTCCTCCCAGACTGTATTAGCAATGCCACACGTCTGCTTGAAAATATTCTTCATAATACAGATACATGTGGGATATTTATTGAGAAAAAGGGTATTGAATCTGTGCTGCAACTGTTTGATTTACCTCTTTTGCCATTATCATTTGCAAGTGGCCAGAATATTGCAGTAGCCTTTAAAAACTTTTCACCACAGCACTCCCCTCCGCTTACAAGGGCTGTCTGCACTGCTCTTAGAGAACATTTGAAGCCTGCACTTAAGGTAGCGGATTCTCTGGTTGGGACAAAGCTTGCAGATATCGAAGGATCAGAGCGCATGAAAATTTTGAGGTGCCTTTCAAGTCTTGAAGGGGTTTTGTCCTTCTCAACCCATCTGCTGAAAAGTACCACAACAATGATGCCTGAACTTGGTTCTGGGGATGCAGATATATTGAAGGATTTGGGAAAGGTGTACAAGCAAGTGCTTTGGCAGGTATCTCTTGTCAATGATGCAAGAGTAGATGCAAAGAAAGAGGCTGAACAAGGACCATCAACTTCAAATGCAGCAGCAAATGTGTCAGGTTCAGAAGTGGCTAGTGATGCCAGTACAGTTTCAGTGGTTAGATATGTCAATCCAGTGTCTATGAGGAATGGGCCTGCATCTGGTTGGGGCATTGATCCTGAGTTTCTTTCTGTTATACAAACAGGAGAAGGGTTGCATCGTCATAGTCGGAGGGACCATGGTGTTGATGGGATTTCAAGAATGCGTCTTGGTCGACTTGGACGCCAAGCAGATGTGTCAGATCTTGACATTAGTGGCTCTGTAAATGCAGCTGAAACATCACAATCCCAGGAGTCTAAAAGGAAGTCACCTGATTTACTTGACTTTGAGACTATGAATAAAGTTGCTACAGCCATGCGGTCTTTCTATGTTAATCTTGTTAAAGTATTGGTGGTTCCAAATCGTCGCCGAGATGATACAGGATCACTTAGTGGGGCAGCAAAGAGCGTGGTGGTTTCTCTTGCAAAAGTTTTCAACGAGAGTCTTGATGTGGATGAAAAATGTACCTTTTCTGAGTTTGAGTTAGCACTCTCTACAAAATGTCGGTACTTAGGGAAGGTTGTGGATGACATGACAGCAGTTATTTATGACAACCGAAGGCGCATGTGCAACACGGCAGTAGTCAATTACTTCTATTCACACGGTACAATTCAAAAACTTTTGACTACTTTTGAAGCAACAGGTGTTTTACTCTGGACTGTACCACTTATGTCACAGCCATGAAAAGGAACTGAAAAAGAAAAAGACAATGAGAATGACAAGATAGAGCACACACCTTGGTTATTAGAGACATTGCGAAGCTATTGTAAACTCTTGGAGCACCTTGTTACTTCTTCTTTGCTCTTAACTACAAATTCTGCTTCACAGCTATTAGTTCAACCAGTGGTTGGAGCATCTTTCCATGTTCCAAGGGACCCAGAGGTCTTTGTCCGCACTATACAGGCTCAAGTTCTACGTGCTGTCCTCCCTGTCTGGAACCATCCAATGTTCTCTCGTTGCAGTTCATCTCTTATTACCTCTGTGGTTTCAATCATTACCCATGTATACTCTGGTGTAGGTGATGCTAAAGGAAGCAGAAATGGTGTTCCTGGAAGCAATGGGCAACGTTTTAGAGGTCATCCACCCGACGAGACTTCTATTTCTATGATAGTTGACATGGGATTCCCAAGGTCTAGGGCAGAGGAAGCATTAAGGCGGGTTGAAACAAATAGTGTTGAAATGGCTATGGAGTGGCTGTTCAGTCATCCTGAGGAGCCTGCTCAAGAAGATGACGAACTTGCACAAGCGCTGGCTTTATCACTAGGTAAATCTTCTGAGGCTCCTAAAGATGAATCTTCCGAAAAAGGAAAAGAGGTTTTGAACGAAGAAAACTTCCAGAAAATCCTCCAGTTGAGGATGTACTGGATACTTGCATGAATATGTTGCAGAGCACAGATACTATTGCTTTTCCCATGACCGATTTGATTGTGACACTGTGTTGTCAAAACAAAGGCCAATATCGCCTCAGAGTTGTTGCATATCTTGTTCAACATTTAAAGCTTTGCAAGGTGGATGGATATGAAAGAGATAACAGTCCAGTATCTACAATTTCTCATCTTTTGGCATTAGTTCTGAGTGAAGACAGTAGTGCAAGAGAAGCGGCAGCAGAAAATGGTCTAGTTTGCATTGCACTGGAATTATTGACGAATTTTGCTCCAAAGAATGTTGCAGGAGAAAAAGTTTATGTTCCTAAATGGGTGACTGCATTGCTACTTGTACTTGACCAACTGTTGCAATGTAAGCTGCAATTTACCTCAGATCCACAGAACACCACTGGAACTGGATCACATGCCAATACTTCTGAAGACATTTCAGCTGGTATGGGCACTGTGAATGACAGTATCAAGTCTGCCTTGGATGAAAACAATGAAGACACTACTCCATTCATGGGAATTTTAGGAAAGCCTTCAGGTTACATGACCACTGATGAACAGCATAAGGCAATGAACATTGCTTGTGACTATTTACAGCTACATCTTCCAGCAACCACTGTACAGTCTGTTCTTCATTTGTGTGCTAGACTAACAAAGTCACATGTAATGGCAATGAAGTTTCTTGAGAGAGGTGGTTTGTCATCCCTCTTATGCCTTCCTAGAAGTAGTTTTTCCCTGGTTTTGACAGTGTGGCTGCTGCTATTATACGTCACCTTCTTGAGGATCCACAGACTCTTCAATTTGCCATGGAGGTAGAAATACGATTGACTTTAATCAATATCTTAAATCGTCATGTTGGCAGTGTCTCTTCTCGAACATTCTTGACATCTATGGCCCCAGTCATTTCTCGAGAACCGACAATTTTTATGCAGGCTGCTGCTGTAGTGTGTCAGTTAGAAACTGTAGGGGGACGGTCTAATATCATATTGTCAAAGGAGAAAGAGGACAAGGAAAAAGGAAAAGAAAAGGAGAAAATGAAGGAGAAAGATAAAGCTAAAACTTCTTGTAACACCGAGGCATGTGTCGCATCTGGTGATTTTGGTCGGCTGCATGAGGGACTTGGCAGACCACCTGATGGATTGGGTAAAACCCCAAAGGGCCATAAGAAGATTCCTCATAGCTTTACCCAAGTTATAGATCAACTTCTTGAGGTAATTTTGCACTATCCACCGCCCAGTCAGGGGGAAGAATGCACAGGTTCAACAATGGCTATGGAGGTTGATGAAGTTGCTCCCAAGGAAAAAGGAAAAGCAAAGATCGAGGATACCATGAAATCAGAAAATGATATTGTTCCTGATGGCTCTGCAGGGCTAGCGAAAGTTGCTTTTATTTTAAAGCTGATGAGTGACATCCTTCTTATGTATGTACATGCTGTTGGGGTTGTCCTACGACGGGATTCAGAAAGTAGTCAAGGTCGTGGGCCTTGCCAAGGAGCAGAAATCTCAGGACATGTTGGCCTTTTGTATCATGTATTGCATAGACTTTTACCCTATCCCATGGACAAAACATCTGAAAACAATAGCGAAGAGTGGAGAGAGAAGCTATCTGAAAAGGCTTCTTGGTTTCTGGTGGTGATATGTGGTAGATCCAGTGAAGGAAGAAAAAGGGTAATATCAGAAATTGTGAGAGCTCTTAATATGGCTTCAAATTTTGTCAAGGGTTCATCCAATCATGTCCAATTGCCTAACAAGAAGGTCCTCGCTTTTGTAGAATTGGTAAATTCCATTCTATCAAACAATGCATCTTCATTTCATACACAGGTGTCAGGCTGCTCTCCTGATATGGAAAAAGCGATGATAGATACAGTAATGGTGCAAGCTCTAACAAGTACTTTCCAGGTAATTGATTTGGACCATCCTGATGCTCCTAAATTTGTAAATCTTATACTCAAGGCTTTGGAGGCTTTGACTAGAGCTGCAAGCACAGGTGAGAAAGTTTACAAGTCTGAAGATGGTGATAAAAAAAAAGACTCTGGTAGCAGAGGAAAGAAACCATGGTGGGACAGTCGGGGTTACTAGTGGAGAGGTAGCACAAATCGAGCAGAATGAAATCAGTCAAGGTGCAGAACAGTATGCAACAGGTTTGGGTCAACGTCAAGTACAGATTGCGCAAGGTAATGCAGATCCAGTAAGTCATGAAGCTGGGAATGTCAATGAGCATATGGAACATGAAATGAGGATAGAAAGGGAAGAAAGTACAGAAGCCCATAATGCAGCTGGGCACGGGAAGAATTTATTCGTGGAACTGTTGAAGTCACCACTGATCTACACAACTCAACGACAGAAGTGTCTTTCCGTGTGGAACACAGGGCAGATGATGAGATGGGTGACGAAGACGATGATGAGGACATGGATGATGATGTGGAAGAGGAAGATGAAGATGAGGATGAGGATGAAGAGGATGACATAGAAGGAGAAGAAGGTGCTGCCCATATGTCATTAGCCGATACTGATGTTGAAGACCATGAAGATAATGGACTTGGTGATGATTATGGTGATGACATGGTAGAGGAGGAGGATGATGATGATTTTCCAGAGAATCGTGTTATTGAAGTAAGGTGGAGAGAAGGTTTGGATGGACTGAATCATGTACAGGTTTTGGGGCATGCTGGTGGAGGTGGTAATCTGGTAGATCTTTCTGCTGAGCCTTTTCAGGGAATTCACATGGAGGATATATTTGGTCTTCGTCGGTCTGCAGGAGTTGATCGGCGTCGTCCAACTGGTCACAGACCATTTCCTGAGCGTCCAGGACTTGATCGTGGAGGTGCCTTTCAACACCCTCTTCTTACAAGGCCTGCCCAGTCTGGTGCAGCGGCTTCAAATGGTTCTATCTGGGCTGCTTCTGGTAACATTTCTAGAGATTCGGCAGCAATATCAGGAGGAAGCTTTGATGTTGCTCAATTTCTCATGTATGATGCTCCCATGTTGCTGCCCTCAGAACACCCTGGAGGCTCATTTTTTGGGGATCGTGGCGTTGGAGGTCCACCCCCTTTGCTCGATTTTTCAATGGATCCCATATTTGTAACCGGAAGGCGTGGCCCAGGTAATGGCTGGTGGACTGATGATGGCCAACCACAAGCTGGAGCTCAAGCAGCAGCCATTGCTCAAGCAGTAGAAGAGGAATTTCTTTCACAATTGCGGAGCCTTACTCAATCAGTGGACGGGAGACAATCAGTGCAGGCTGCTGTTCCTAGTACAGATAATGTTGATGGAGAGCAGCAAACTACAGCAGCAGTTATGGACACTGATGTACAAACCAGTTTGCCACCTAGTAATCTTAGTGCACAACAAATTGAAGAGCGTCAAATGGGTGAAGGTGAGATATCACGAGTGCAGCAGAATGCTAGTGTGGCACACATTGAGCAAAGGGAGCCAGATTTTAATGTTGTAGGCAATCGAGATGACCCTGATGTGATGATGAGAGATGAAGGGAATGAAGCAGGAACTAGGGATTTAGAATCTGAAAGTCAAGATAGTGAAGGAAGTGGTGCAACTATGGGTGAAAGTCTCCGTAGTTTGGAAGTTGAAACTGGAAGTGCAGATGGCCGTGAGGAAACTGAAAGACAGGAGGTAACCAGACACTGGCAGTTCCAGCTGCCGATGTTACAGATGCAAGGGCTAGTGGCATGGATACAGAGAACATTAATAGCGAACGAAGAGGTGCAGATTCAGTTGGTCAAGTACAGGATACATATGTAGACCAGAATCATACTACAGATGAAACATCACATGTGCAGGCTCAAGATGAGACTGCCCAAGCTGGAAATAATGAATCAGCTGAAAGAAGCAGCGAGGAAACTAGGATGAACACTATTGATCCTACATTTTTGGAAGCCCTTCCAGATGATCTTCGAGCTGAAGTGTTAGCTTCTCAGCAAGTTCAATCTGTAAGAGCTGCAAATTATACACCTCCTCCTGCAGAAGATATTGATCCAGAATTTCTTGCAGCACTTCCTCCAGACATCCAAGCTGAAGTCTTAGCACAGCAGCGTGCGCAGAGAGTGGTGCAAAGCCAGCAAGCTGAAGGCCAGCCTGTGGATATGGACAGTGCCTCAATTATTGCAACCTTTCCTGCTGAGCTTCGTGAAGAGGTTGCAGTATACACATCTACTTGAATAGATGGTCTTATGGTTTTATTTATTTATGGATGTATTAAGAGTATCGAATTAAGCTATTTATCTTCCCCATTTACATTTCACACTACAATTTGAATCTTTGTGCCTTTTGTCTCTTTGTAATTACTTTTTCTGTGTTCTTCAGGTTCTTTTGACTTCCTCAGAAGCAGTTCTTGCAGCCTTGTCTCCAGCACTTCTTGCAGAAGCGCAGATGCTGAGAGAGAGAGCCATGAGTCAGTATCAACACCGTAGCTTTCTTGGAGCTGGGCATAGACTAGGTGGCAGGCGACACAATATAGGAATTGGAGGCCAGGCTTCCATGGAACGAGGTGTAGGCAATAGTGTTGGTCTTACATTGGGCCGCAGACCTGGCACATCCCTTGGTAATGGAATAAAGATGAAAGAAGTAGAAGGCAAAGCTCTTGTAGATACGGATGCACTCAAAGCAATGCTTCAGCTTTTGAGGCTAGCTCAGGTACGAAGTTTACTTCAACTAATGATACTTACACTCAATTTGGTATTATTTTAACTCATTAATAGTCATGTTTGATGAATTGAGTTTACCATTTGTGCTAGCGAGTAATTCAATATGTGTGCTTAATGTCAAATATATTTAGCTACTGGAGCAAATCACTTACCGTACACACTGCATTGCTTGGGGGTTTATATAATTGCAAAAAATGGTTAAAAGTCTGGTAATGCAGATTTGCATTTAAATTTTCATAATATCTTATATTTAGTAGCATCTATACTAGAACTGTTGGTCAAGCAATATCTAATTCATGATGTCCAAATGATATTAACCCTTCTTTATAATTTTGTGCTGTCAATTTTACGTGTTAATATACAGTTCCAGTTGAGGGCATTTTCATTTGTTCTGCCAGGTCTCCTGTTAATTTTTTTATAGAGAGGATCCAATAGACAAGTATATTTGACAGTTACGTTTTTATAGAAGTCAATTATTTGTTTTAACCTTCTACATATAGCAGCCTGTTTACATGTTTGTATTTCATGTACTTTTCCTATTGAAACAATTCTGACTAATCCTTTGTTTTATGCAGCCTTTGGGTAAAGGGCTTCTTCAAAGACTTCTATTGAACCTTTGTGCTCATGGTGCTACAAGAGCTACTTTAGTTCACCTTTTGCTAGACATGTTGAGACCCGAAGCAGAAGGATTACCAGTGCAGTCCAATGGTGTTCCATCCCAGAGACTTTATGGATGCCAATGGAATGTGGTTTATGCACGCTCTCAACTTTCAGATGGTATTATTCTTTCTGTTTGAGTCTCACCCAGCTGTTATGAATTTCTTTCTACCCCAAAGTATTAGACATATCAAGGGAAGAGAAGTAGAGTTGGTGATAATACTGTTTATGTGCAGGTGTACCACCTCTTGTTTCTCGCCGTGTCCTTGAGATTTTGACGTACCTAGCAAAAAAATCATCTGTGTGTGGCTGATCTTCTTTTCTACATGGAATCATGCCCATCATTGGAGGTAATGACCCAGACATCAGTAATATCAAATGGAGAGAAAGGCAAAGGAAAAATTGTTGCTGAAGTCCATAGTTCTCATTCATCAGAGAAAACTGATAGAGGGGATATTCCTCTTGTACTACTTCTAAAGCTGCTTAATCAGCCATTGTTTTCCAGGAGTAGTGCTCATCTTGAGCAGGTAACTCTTCAATTATATATAACAATACCTCCTCAGTTCATCTATAATTCAGATTGTCACAATTTAGTTTCTGTTTTTGCAGCTTATGGGGCTTCTTGAGGTTGTTATGAACAATGCTGGAATTAAAAGTGAATTAGAAGCTCCTGCTAGTCAACCAAAGGACGTTGTGTCACAAGCGGAAAGTGGGCATGATGTAACTGAATCTCTACCGGAGGTTGTGTCTGGTGTTGATCTGGCTACCCAAATGGGTGAACCTGCTTATGTGGAAAGTAATGATGATTCTAAGTTACCTGGCAGCTCAGATGTGGCTAAAACCAATGAAAGTCAGGAAGCCTCAGCCTCGGGTTTGAAAAAGGAAATGGATGCATCTGAGATTCTATTACAACTGCCCCGAGAGAGTTACAAAACTTGTGTAAACTTTTAGCCAAGGAGGGGTATGTCTTGATTCTCAATCCATTGTAATGAATGAATATGCTCATTTTCTTGTAGGAAGTGAATTTTTGAATTTGCATATATACAGGGACTTTAGTATGTTCTTCTCGATTGAGTTTTATCATCCAATTGCACTTGTCAATGCAGGCTGTCAGATGTGGTGTATGCAAAGGTGGCAGAGGTTCTGAAGAAGCTGGCTAGCATTGCGCCTACACATAGGAAGCTTTTCATTTCTGAACTGGCAGCTGCCGCGCATTGTCTTAGTGGTGATGCAGTTGGCGAGCTTGTAACGCTTCAAGAGATGGAGTTACTGGGGGAAATGCTTGTTCTATGGCAGGAGCAGCTATATTGAGAGTTCTACAAGCAATGAGTACTTTAACATCAGATGTTGGTACAGGTGTTACTGATGATAAGGAACATGAAAGTCTTTCAGTTGTTGGGGAACTAAACATGGCCCTTGACCCATTATGGCAGGGATTGAGTGTTTGTATTAGCAAAATAGAGCAGACTTTGGGAAATGCCTCAGATGTTTCAGCTTCAGCAAGTAGAAATACTGCAGCAACGTCTGCGGCACCTGCTCTACCTCCTGGTACACAAAGGGTCTTGCCATTCATAGAGGCATTTTTTGTTTTATGTGAGAAATTGCAGTTAGTAGTTAGTGTTGGGCAACATGATCCAGATGATGCTAGTACTAGTGATGCTGGACAACCCCGAAAAACAGAGGGAGGTATGACGTTTGTTAAGTTTGCTGACAAGCATCGCAGACTTCTCAATGCTTTTGTGCGGCAGCATCCAGGGTTACTGGAGAAATCACTTTCGCTCATATTAAAGACACCTCGTTTAATTGACTTCGACAACAAGCGATCATTTTTCCGTTCTCGGATTAGGCAACAAAATGAGCAGCACAACTATAATCCTCTTCGTATTTGTGTTCGTAGAACATATGTGCTAGAAGATTCTTACAATCAATTACGAATGCGCTCTGTAGATGATATCAAAGGGCGTTTGACAGTGCAATTTCAAGGAGAGGAGGGCATTGATGCGGGTGGCTTGACAAGAGAATGGTACCAGTTACTGTCGAGGGTGATATTTGACAAAGGAGCACTTCTGTTCACTACTGTTGGAAACGAATCGACTTTTCAGCCAAACCCAAATTCTGTTTATCAAACAGAACATCTATCATACTTCAAGTTTGTTGGGCGAGTGGTAATGTTTTCACTTTTTAATTTTTGTCACTAAATATGCTATTTTTAGAAGTTAACTGTTCATCTTTATGATTATGTGAGTTGTTTCTTTCTCATTGCTGTGAGTAGGTTGCTAAAGCATTATTTGATGGTCAACTGTTGGATGTACATTTCACCCGATCTTTCTACAAACATATACTCGGAGTAAGAGTTACGTACCATGATATTGAGGCCATTGATCCAGATTACTTCAAGAATCTGAAATGGATGCTTGAGGTGAGTGACAATATTGACTTTGATATTAATAAGGAAACTGTTACTTCGACATTTTTGTCATTTATGTATTTGTAATGAATTTATACTAATAGTATATTTCGTGTCACAGAATGATATTAGTGACATCCTTGATCTCACATTCAGTATAGATGCAGATGAAGAAAACGCATTCTATATGAGAAGACGGAGGTATTTTATTTGTGAATGCTTTTATTTTGTTTCGGTGGTGCTGGTCATACGGCAGTGTTGGGCCATTTTTAATGTTTGAACAAAGTTAAATGGTGTAATATGCTGTCCTGTTTCTGCATAGGTAACTGACCACGAGCTTATCTCCGGGGAAGAAATATACGTGTTACAGAAGAAAGTAAGCACCGGTATGTGGATCTTGTAGCAGAACATATACTGACAAATGCCATTCGCTCCCAAATCAATGCCTTCATGGAAGGATTCAATGAGTTGATACCAAGGCATCTTATATCAATATTCAATGATAAAGAACTTGAACTTCTGATCAGCGGGCTTCCTGAAATTGACCGTGAGTTATTTATATTTTTTGGTGTCATTATTAGCTTGTAATTGTCCCCTATGGATTGCTTGCTAATAAAGTCAAAATATGACAGTTGATGATCTCAAGTCAAGTGCAGAATACACAGGATATACTTCAGCGTCTCCTGTGATTCAGTGGTTTTGGGAGGTTGTGCAAGGATTTGGCAAGGAGGACATGGCTCGCTTATTACAGTTTGTCACAGGAACCTCAAAGGTATCTAGTTTTAGCTTTTAGTGGAACCCCAATATGCAGGATGTTTTTGTACCCATTCAAGCTCTTCTAATTGTATATTAATCTCATTCACTGTTAGTATTAATTATGTTAAATCAGTACTCAACTATTGTTTTTCAACAAATTGGTAGGTTCCTTTGGAAGGGTTTAAAGCACTTCAGGGCATATCTGGTCCTCAAAGGTTCCAGATTCACAAGGCATATGGAGCACCGGAGCGTCTACCTTCAGCTCACACATGGTGAGTGCTTGTATTCCAATTATTGAGGGGCTTATATTATACTTCCATTTGTTATCTGGTGAATCACCTCTCTTATATATTTCCTTCTGTCTTATTCATGTGCCATTTATGCAGTTTTAACCAGTTAGACCTGCCTGAGTACTCTTGTAAGGAACAGCTTCAGGAGCGATTGCTATTGGCTATTCATGAAGCTAGTGAAGGATTTGGCTTCGGTTGATCTGTTGAAAGAACTTATATCATCACACGATGCGTGGATGAAACTTTAATTGGGGGATTACCACCAGCATCCTTCTGATTAATTTTGAAATCTGGCATTAGAAGTTTCATGCAGATGTGTGCGACTAACCATGATTTATTGTGTCAGTTTGTATAAATCTCTTTTATATTGAGGGAAGTCAATTTTCTTCTCACTGAAAGCATTTTGCAGTGAGTCTATGCTTTGTCCATTGCTGCAATAGATATTTTTGTTGTATTAGCCATTTACCCAGAGTATGGGGCAAGTTGTACCATCGATTTTTGCCATCTTGTTTTGTTATTACCTGGCAGTGTCATTGAATTAATCTCTCTTAGACTTGTACATTATGATAGAAATCTGTAATTTTCTTGACGTGTATTTTTAAGGCAGGCAAATTTCTTTGAATTTTGATGGAGATAAATGGAGATGCCGTATTGTCCTTCTGCTGTGTACAATTTTATGGAGTCCATATGCAGTTTCATATTCAGGACTTCAAACTTGTTTCTGCCTTAAAAATTGTCGTTGTACTTAATTTTAGAGGTCTAATTATATGATGACAGAAGTATTCAAATTGGTAATCCTATGAAACCAGCATCCACCACTCGGGATCATCTTCTTGAAAAGATATGGCACATTTTATCATGTATTTCATAGTGGATTTTGTTTTAGAACCAGTTACGAAGTCAGCCTCCTTGGGCTGTTGTTGAGTGGGGGCTCTAGCAGGGGTCCTGGCATTCAGTCAGTTCACTTACATAGTTTGAGAAGTTCGTCTCTATCTATTCAGCATCAACGCAATCATAAAAATACACATCATACCATTTTCTAATCACTTACATAAATTACTAGTGCAGTAATATACGTACCACATTAGCAAAAGTATTTAATGAACCATTATAACTTCAAAATTTTTAATTATTTGGAAGCACAAGCAAGTTGTTAGGTAGATTTCCTGTCGCCACTTTTGGTCGGTAGGATTGATAGAACTATGCAATATGAATATCAAACACAAATTGTTGGGAGGGACTCTGCAACACTGTCAGCAGTTTGGCAAGATGGTTTCCTCCCACCATTGATATTCTACTTAACTTTGCACTCGCAGCTGGTGACATGGATATATTATTTTTGCACTTGAAGCAGAGGTATTCCATCTACAAGATATAGATGCATCAAGAGTTTTGGCTTCATTTTGATGATGAAGAAGAAGAAAGACTATTAATGTCATTTGGACTATATTATTATGTATCACCTGACAAATTTCAACAAAGTTGTTTAAAATTTGTTCTTCTATCGTATTCATGGTGAGAGGTGTTCTACAACGGTATCTTGGGGTTGGTGGTACATTGTAGTACTATTAGTGTGTTCACTTTTAATTCTAATTTTAAATTTGATGCCCATTTGATCATCGCCTAGAATTCTTTGTTTTAAGAATGTCAATAAATTAAAATAGATATCTTAAATGCATGTATTCAAAATACATCGACGAGGCACCTATCTAAGTATGATAGTGAAGTATAAGTAAAGTTTTAATTAAAAAATAAAATAATATAATAATTGTATCTATATGAAATATATCAATACACATCAATTTCAAGATTTTTAGCGTAAAGTTTTTACTAGTCACATTGATTGATAACTTCATTAAATTCTTTATCAATTTGCCATTGATTTGTGACAAATGGAGTCAATTTAGTTGTGGTATCATGTCGTCATAAAAAAAATCTAGTCAAGAAAAAGGGTCCAGACATTATTACATGGCCAACATATTGCTCTTTTTAATTGACTTATCCAAGAAAAAAAGGAAATAAAATATTAATGAGAATCTAATTGAAGTAAAATTTATGGATGAATTGTCATGTGACATTCAAATGGTTGTCAAAATTATTGTCTAAAATAAAAGTGAACAACTCACTCCATTACATCCCTAATTGTTATTGTAGCAATGTCGGCATAAAAACGATATTATCTTTTTAGATAATGGGTTTTGGAATCCTTTACAACACATATTAGTGTATCTAAATTGACACCAGTTGTTAAAAATAATGAAAAATATGCCAGGAAGAAAATAAAGCTATTAATAATTCTGGTAGACGATTTTTTTAACATAAATACTTTGAGATTGATCCGTCATATATTAGGTATGTGTATGAGCCGTATGCTTGTCATTAATGAACCAATCATTATAATAAAGCTTTTTTATTTGGCATATAACAAGTCAAACAAATTTACTAAATTAAAATAAGCTCCGCAATGTGACTTGTCCTTAGTTGATGAGGAAAATAGTCTTTAGCATCAAGTAAGGTTAATTGTCCATGTTAAAACAAAATGCAAAAAATATTGAAAGCATGGCCTAGTACTAGTATTAAAGATGAAAATAAGGAATTTTTTTCTAAATTATTGTCTAGACCACATGAAATTAAAATATTTGGTTTTTATAATCTTTGTTGTTATCTCTAGTGTATGATTGTCTCTTACGCATGATTTTAGGTTTCGTGGTGTGGATCATTGGTATCAAAGCATACTTCTTACTTGTCTATGATTGTAAACACGCAAATACAACACAAGAAAGGAGGAATTAATGATGGTTATATTCACACCTTCTTGGAAGAAGCAATAGTAAGATAGCTCATGCCCAAAAGTAACTTGAGGTAGTCCCAAATGTTTAAAAACTCATTGAGGATGTCTTGGAAGCACAATAGGACAAAATATGGGTTGATTGTTTGTTGACAAAATATTTTGTCTAGGAAAATATGGCACTTAATGAAGTGTGTGGAACAAAGTCGATCCTCTATTATAAGGAGAGGCACCTTTTATTGAAATCTAAAACAGAACAAGAATATGTACAATAACTACATTGACTTGTGGGGGTGAGATTTTATTCTTGAAGAAAGAAATATAAGATGAAAAGTGAGAAGAAAAGAATGGAGAATTGAGAGAGGGAGAGATAAGAGAGAAACTTGCATTTTGAATAAATAAACTCGAGCCTATTCTAGAAGATTTTGCTCTTCGAGGCATCTTGTAGCCATTCAAAAACATTGACAATCAAGAAATGAAAAAGTGTGTTTACACACTAGTGCTTTTTCATTAATATAAAAATATTTATTAGCTTAAAGGGGAGGAAAATGTACACACCTTAATTTGGTAATTATGTGGTTGACAATATTGATTCAACTTATATCCCTTAATCATGTCTTACATTCACAAATAAAGACTAAATTCACTATCATACTCTCTACCTAAGGCTTGAAAATACTAATCTTTTCACTTTTCTTCTCAAATACCTATAGGACCAATGTCATTGTACATAAACATCATGCATCTCCTCCCAAACTTCTCCATATCTCCACTTGTTACATTTTACATCCTTGGACACTATTGAGTAGATCTAGACAAAACCATAATACAATTATGTCCCTTATCAATGGTTACGCCTATAGAGGGCTAACAATAAGTTTTTCTTATGTTTATTTTATTTCTACATCTTATTTGGTCTTTTTACCAACCTCTATACAATTATGAAGTAATTTAAATTGGCTTAAGAGAAAACCAAGCCAAGTGAAAAATATTTTAAATTCAGATTAAACACTATTAAGTATCTACATTCCAAAAGGCACTTGAAGGTGGTTTTATCATAGTCTAATTTGACACTCTATTCAACACTAAAAAGGATACATATGAAATATACCTATTTATCCCACTATTGGTGTTGAGGTACAAGGATAAATATAGTGGAAGGGAACTCTAGATTTGCATTCATAATTGCACAAGCACTAGTAAACTATATGGAGTTTAAGCCCCTCATTTGGGACATGTAGTACAATACTTGGTTATAATCAATAGGTGGGTTGAGCACCAAGAGAATTTCAACTCAACCACACACCACTTTTTATTATCTAATTGCTGTTTGAGTGTTAATGTAAGAAATTCGGGTTTTGATATCTACATGTGCATTCACGAACATTCTTGAGTGAATAAAAGTATAGGAGTGAATCAAAGATGAAGACAAAGTGACCCAAATAAAAAACGAAGTGCATTATAATGTTATACACTAGTGTGAGGCTAGATAAAACCATTATAGACTAGTGTCTAAATATAATGCTAGTGCCTAGGAGGGTTTTAAAGCTTCATTTTGAGACAACATCTTCATCCTTGTCATAGCCTATTTGATCCAATTTTAGACACAGATCACTATGAGAAGCTTTAGAAAAGATAATTGAACGTATATTTTTTGATTTACTATATTTAGCATGTGACTTATTTGAATGTATCTCATCAATGATATTTTACATGTGTTGTCGATTTAAGTGTTGGAGTGTTTATCTATTAATCTAATTAGACACCAGTTTATAGAATTTCAATCTTGATTAAAGTAAACCTAATATTTAATTAGGTTTAATCAAGGTGTTGAAGAAAATAATTATTGGGGTAGACCCTTTATTGACCATCAAGACATGAAAATACCCCATGAGCACACTAAAGCAATTGACATATCAACTTCTCAAATGAACTCCCCAAACACCAAGAAAATATGACCCCCTTGTGGAAGTACAAAAACATTATAGAGAAATTAGACATATTAGAGCAAACTCGGTTGATCTCGTATGGAAAATTAAGTTTGTAGAATAGACATTCTCAATATTTAAGACAAACACAAAGGTGGTACATTAAGCACTTCAAGAATATTGATGAGAAGAAGAAGACACTTAAAGCCAAGGCCTTTTAGATAAGGGATAGTACCGAGAGGGAGAAAGTACTTTAATAGATATGGGTAGTGTGGAAGATCATTGTTGTAAAACAACAAAACATTAAGGAAACATACACCCTCCACATACAATCCTTGGAAGAGGAGGAATATTTGAAGGAAATGGAGGGAAAGATAACATCCAAGTTGCAGTAAACTGCACACACTCTTGTAAAAGAATAATTAGAGTGGGATTCCCTCAAGAAACTATCTATTAATACACCTTAGGAAACATAAGAGACGAAGGCTACATTGATCATGTGGAGCACTTTTGAAACACAATTATAGAAGAAAGGGTCTAAGTTTATCAACCTATCTGTAAGGATTGTTGATAGAAAAATATGTACACATGTAGTTGCAAAAAATGAAATAACTAACAAACATGAAAGTGTAAGAAATAACTCAATATGCAAAAAAACCAAGATTTTTTCAAATACACGATTTGAATAGCTCACAAATGAAGATGTACATATAGAAGAGTGAATGTGTAAGTCCTCCATGATTAGTGGAAAAAGCCAAAATAGAATTGTAACTCACACACTTGGCATAGTCAAACAAGGAGTAACTCCCACTTAGCTAACAATGATGGCCAAGTGTAACTCTATGACTAACTCAAGTGTAACTCCTATGACTAAGTACACGTAAACAAGCTAACTCTTAAAGTGTAGAAATAATCTACAAAATAAATAAATTAAATAAATAATATCCTACACTAACATCCCCCTTAGATGTAGCTTAGGTGGGTGGAAAAGAAAGTGGATTTAACAAGGCCTGATGAGGTACCCACATACAATGCAACTCTCACAAAGTGGAGTAAAAGGAGAAAACCCAATGGGAAAAAACACCCCCAAAAGAGAGACAAAATAAAAAAGTGAGGACTAAGAAGCCTCACTAGAAGCTACAACTACCTATAGCCACCCTGTATCTGCAAGATAGGGCCCATGTGTGCCTCCAAAAAGAAGAGAGAGAAGATAAATACAGAATGTTGCATGGCGAATGCTGTAGTAGGTTCCTTTACAACAAATAATGCCTCTTCCTTTGGGAAGAAAGAAACCCACTCAAGTGGAGTGTAGGTAGGGATAAAAGTGTAGAAGTCTGGAAAATGCTCAAATGTCTCCAAGCGAGTGCTCAAATGTGCTAAAGTTAGATTAGGAAATCCAGGCCTAACTATAGAAGATGGAAATGTAGAAGCATGAAATGAAGGAGGGAGAGCAGGAGGGTTTATAAGTACCCTCATTACATCTAGAGAAGAAGGTGCAACTCCATAGGAGATATCAAAGAGAAGACAAATTTCCTCAATGGTGTCATCTAGATCCGAAATGTGGGACTTTACAAACAAGGAAACAATATCCGGTAGAAATGTGTCCCAATGAGGTGAATCCAAAAGACATATGTGATCATGTTGTAAAGGATCAAAGGAGGGTCTCAAATGCATATGAGTAGGTGGAGGTGCCTCATCCATAATCTCCATAAGTGATGGTGGAGGTGCCACATCCTCTAGAATCATATCCTCTCAATCAATGAAATGAATAGGAGTACAAACTATAAGATGAATAATAGGTGCCTCAAACAAACCACCTGCAAGTGTGTCCTCTCTAAGAGGAGAAATAACTGTAATATAAGAAGAAGTAGGAGAATAAGATACCAAAAAATCCTCATGCAAGTCACCATAAATAATATCGAGCAGGAACAATAAGAGGTGGAGCAACAATGGGTTCTCCAAACAACTCTACAAGTATGCCCCAAGCTTCCTTCGATGACATAGCATGTGCAATGTGAGACTGTAAATAGTCTAAGATGTTGAGGCAAATACAAAAAAGGGCCCCAACATGTTTTTCCTTAATCAAGGCAATGTATTTCTCCTTAATGAAAATATGAGCACACATAACATCAATATTGGCTTTTACAAACCGTTCATCATCAAATGTAACCTCATTATCTCCTTCCATGTGTTGTAGTTAGAGGTGTTAAGGGGTTCAACATACCATGAAGCCATGTCCTAATAAAAATTTCAAGGAGGAGGATGAATGCCCCTTGCCCCCCACATAGAAAATCCCTCTATCTCAAGTCACCAAAAATTGACAAAATGGAAAAATGTGGACGTCGCGTAAAAGTGAGAATGCATCCGAGAAGATGTAAAAATAAGATACAAGGTGATGTTTTCACAATGAGGAGAAACAATACATGCACAAATGCCAAATAAGAAAGATCACCATACAAGACCCCTTCGAAATCAACTTCAATTAAAAACCCCATTTTTGACACTTTATAATTTTAGTGCGTGTTTTACAATATAAATGGTACTAATGGAAAGAAGACAAAAAAACACCCTTTTGAAACAAATGACACTAAAATAGGAGTAGCCTATCAAAATTTATTGCAATAACCATTTCCGTCATTAATGGTCCATTTAATTAAATTGCACTAAACATAAAAAAATGCATTAAGGGTTGAAGCAAGGTGGCCTTATAATCAATTGTTGGAATCGACAAAGAACTAGGAGAAATTTTTGTTTTGCTTGTGAGGGGGTATTGGCCTCCTGCCAAACCGAAGCTCACCCTTCATCTTTGATGGGTGATGATTTAAGGATAGTAACAAAACAATAAAAGGCCTCTCCTTTAGAATATTTCAATGTTATGTTGTTTTTATACAAAAACAATAAAAAATCTCCTTGTAGCATAACAAAGTCAACCAAACCTTTGAGTTGACCGCTTGTGCAACTCAAATGAAATAATTTTAATGAGAGCAAAATAAAATCAAACTATTTTCTTCTCCCCTTTAATTAAAAAGACATATTTAATAAAATTTTGACTAAAAACTTTAGCTTGGATGACATGTACGACTGTCAATAAACAACTAGGTCTCGAGAAAGTTTTATTTTGGCAAACTTAGCTCTTTAACCTACCCGTATGTCTGCCATTAGAGAGTTGGCTACCTGTTTTAATAGTCTCCTCTGCAAAATATTTTCAAGAGTTACAAAGTCTAATAGATACCCAATTTTTTTTTTTGGGTGTTGCGAATAAATCCCATAAATCATTTCTCTTTTTGTTGTTCAAAATTGTGAATCGATGCAAATGAAAAATAGATCTACAAAAATGCCCTTATAGCAATCTGAAGCTTGAATTTACGTGGTAATGGTTGCCATAAGACTGATTTTTTACTTTAAAGGCCACCACCGATGTTTTACAGAGATGCAAATTAGGTTAACACAAAAATCTCATTGACGGAGTTCTAGTGCAACCACCTGGAAAAGAAACACTTAAACCCAGATCTACAAACAACAATTTTTCGTAGTGAAAAATTTAAACAAACCCACTAATTTTCACAGAAACCCATAAAACACATATCTTAGATTTTTGAAGAAAATAGGTTCCGTATAGTTTGATTAGGTTGACAAAAAAATAGATTTTGACCAAAAAACATGTGTCTTAGATTACGGTTGAGTTTATTATCGATCCTATGGTTTTACACCTTCCAGATCCAATGACATAGTCCATTTTGCATGAAAAAGGTCCGAGTAAAAGATGACTTACATAATGGCTTCTACAAAAATGGAGTCAAAATCTTTGTACACTTGATTTGTTAGTCGCCCAAACGAAGAATTTAAACCTACAATTTTCTTGAAAAAAGACACACGCTTTCTCCAACAAGCTTTAATACCATATCGAGACTATCCTTAAGGATCGGTGATGGAAAAATAAGTGCACACGTAGTTGCAGAAAACGAAATAACTAACAAGCATGAAAGTGCAAAAATAACTCAATATGTAGAAAAGCCAAAATTTCTCCAAATACACTACTTGAATAGCTCACAAATGAAGATGTACATATAGGAGAGTGAATGTGTAACTCCATGATTAGTGGAAAAAGAACCCAAAATAGGAATTGTAACTCACACACTTGGCATAGTCAAACAAGAAGTAACTCCCACTTAGCTAACAATGATGGCCAAGTGTAACTCATGTGACTAACTCCGAGTGTAACTCCTATGACTAAGTACACCTAAGCAAGCTAACTCCTAAAGTGTAGGAATAATCCACATAAATAAATAAATGGAATAAATAATATCCTACACTAACAAAGTTTGTGAAGAAGAAGAGTCAATTTTTCAACGATTTACCCAAAAAGTAAAGAAGGGTGAATGTGGGTTATAATAGGAAATACATATCCATATTATTAAAAAAAAATTAGCATTTTGATCTAAACATACATTTCTAGTTTTGAAAGATGAATCAATTAGAACATATGCTAAACAAAGATATATAGCTAAATAAGAGTGCACTTAGATTTTTGTATGGTTTGGAAAATGATTTGGGTATGAACTAGCTAGAAATCTCCTACAAATACGTTGTATTTGATTCTACAATGCACCATGTTTAGGGACATAATCATATTGTACATGACCAAACCGTTTAGCTTTTTCATCCTATTGGATGGTTTAATCTAGTAATGAGGGAAGGTGTTGTGAAGCTCGTGCATGGTGATCAAAATTAATTGATTGCCCGTGACTCATACGAGGTTTGTTATAAGTTGTTGAGTATTGTAGTGAGGAGAGAAAAAAATTCAATTGGACACGGGATGATCAAGCTTACAGCGCAGCAACTCAAAGTGGACAACACACAAATGACGGTGCTTAATGTGCTATACAAATTAATTGACAATGAAAGAACTACAATTTTTTTTTTTTTTTTTTACAATTCAAGATTTATACAAAATGGAAAACTCCACTAGAGATATGTATGCTTGGAGATCTACCTCTTTATTCAAAACAAGTTGCTTTATAACTATACAAAGGAGAACATGAAAATATGTTAAAAATAGAAGATGAAGGGTTTTATATGGGAACCAAAAGGTCATCCTACATAGAGACTATTTGTATCCACCTTAGGGATGGATTCGAAAAGATAGAAGTGGAAAAGTATGAAATCTATGATATTATACTATTATTTTATTTAGTACTTCTTGTTGGGGTCATATCTCTTGGCTAGTTGACCCAATTTGTAAACCACAAGAACTATTGGAAAAAGAACGAAATGAACTTTGAAATAATAGTTATGATGGTGATTATACTCAATTTATTATTACTAAAATACAAACTCTAGACATGCTTTGAAGACCCTCAAAATTACAAAATACTAAAAGTTGTTGGAAAAATGCTAAAAATAGATTTTTAGGACTCCAAAAATAGTTTTATAGAAATCCTATCTTGGATCATTCGTTCCTCCTTAAGAAGAAATGATCCATATTACCCTTAGAATTTTTATTAGGTGTGGAAATGAATTCTCAATTTGGCTCTTGGTGAACCACTTCCCTTGGTGTGTCATATGCCCTACCTTCACTACTTGGTAGAGTGTGTTTTGTTGTGCTTCATGTCCTTGGCCACCATGTCAATGATCTGATCAGAGTTCATTGGTGTTGCACAAATTGGATTCATATTTGTACTTTATAACTATTCACCAATGCTTGATATATCTAACAACGAAGGAAAGTATGGGTGGATTATCTCAACATTGAAAACTGGATACAACCAGAGGTTTAGTGGAAGATTGAGCTCAAAGGCATTCTTGCCATTTTTTGGTTATGGTATATGGCCATATTACAAAGGTATGAGTTTCTTGTGTGGACCATTAAGTCACTCTTTCTACATATGTAGCCAAACCTTATCCACCACTTGGGATTGATGAGTAACTAGATGGTCATCATGACACTACCTGTACTTTTGTCTAATTTGTTCTAAAATCTCATGAACTTATTTTTGGATGTGTCAAATTTGTTCCACAAATTTGGTATGATTATCCACTTATTTTTGTGTATGGGTAAATTCTTCTTCCATCATAAAGGGAAATTTTACATCAATGGGAACCAATGGCCGGAATCCAAGACATACTTGAAATGGTCTATATCCTATGGAGCTATGAAGAGCTCGATTGTAGTTATGTTGGATGTACACAAGACTTTCATCCCATGTGCATGGATATTTAGAGTGACACATTTGAAGAAGATGCACAATCATGTTGTTGACTACCTCTATTTACCCATCTATCCGAGAGTGGAATGCAACCGACTTGTTTAGTTTTGTTTCCATCATGGACCATAGTGCAAACCAAAAGATCCCCACAAATATGGAATCCCTATTTGACATGATGATTTTGGAAGGCCAAAATGAACCCAAATATTCTCAACAAACAACTTTCTAGTCTCATATGCTAATTTTTTGCTTTAAAGGTGTCAATATTTCCATTTTTGAGAACTTGTCAACCACCAAAAAACACAGTCATGGCCATGCCTGGTGGAAGGGAGACCTGACATGAAATCCATCGAGATAGACTCCCACAATGTTCCTAGAATTGGTAACGGTGTAAAGGCCCTACTTTCAATTGGATGGCTTGGCAATCATGCAAAGCTATGCATGACCCGATATATCTAGTAACATTATGATGAGATTTGTCTAGTATAAATATTTTTACAATACTACGACTATTTTATCTACTTTAAAGTGACTTTGCAACCCAATAGTAGTGAGGCTCTAAAATCAATTTCGATGCTCCCCTACATGAACACAAAGGTATTCCATGTGGCATAGAATCCCCTATTGCAAATGATAGTCTAGAACATTTTTTCTAGACCTTAGCCCATGATATATGTCAAAAAATTAGGATCATGTTCATATATTTGAGGTCATTGTAATGTATCATGCACCCATGGTCAAGGATTATTTTCAAATAAGTGATCCGAGGCCAACTCAAATAATAAAATCCTTGGTTGGTACTCCCCTTATTTTGAAGGATGTTGAAATGTAACTATTGTAGATAGGCGGACAAACTTTGGAGACAAACATTTTGAAACTTACCTTGGGTCCGAATAAACTCCAAAGGGTTTTGATATGTGTATGATAGCCTCTTTTCCTAGAAGGTAGTGATTCCACTATTTGTAGGATTTCAAAATGGTGTATGAGTCCTTGTCATATGTCAAATACGTACACACTATGTCAAAGAATGTCTCACTATGGAATACTAATGAATGCCCATTTTGGGTGAGGAATACCAAGTAAATATTTTGAAGCATTTGTTTTGATCTGAAATGATTGTTGTAGATATCATAATACCAAAAATGTTTCATATTAGAGTCTCTCCTTCATCCATGCAAATACCTTAGGTTGTCCCTTTATATTTTACTTTTGCTCCTGCATGTGTCACCTAATTCAAAGGCCATGTAATGTGAGAAAGACCAAGTATAAACCTACAATAAAAGTTGGCTAGTCCCAAGAAACTTTCGAGTTTGATGTCGGTCTTTGTTGTCGATTAGTATTGGATGACTTGGATCTTTTCTAGGTCCACATGCACACCATCCTTGTGGATGATGTATCCAAAATGATAGATACTCTTCATGCCAAAGGAAAACTTCTCTATGTTTGCATAGAGCTTATGATGATGCAAGGTATGAAGAACTGCTATACATGTTGAATGTGCTCTTCCGTGTCTCGCTAAAGAAAAGAATGTCGTCCAAGTACACAACCAAAAATGAATCAATGAAAAATCATATGATATTATCCATTGTCCTCATGAATCTGCAGGTAAATTTTTCATCCCAAAAGGCATGGCCAACCGTTAAAACAAGTCCTTGGATTTTAATGTAAATTTCAAACATCTCGCAGGATCGATGGGAAATTGGTTGTAACCAGACTTTAGATCAATATTTGTGAAAATTTGGACTCCCGACTGGTACAAGATCTCATGAGTTCGTGGAAGAACATATATGTTATTTACTATCATTTTGTTAAAGGATTTATATTCAATACAAGGCTATCACATCCCATCTTTCTTACATGCATGAACAATTGGGATCCCATAAGGTGACGCACTTGGTCAAATCTGCCACTTTTGAATAAGCTCATGAGTCTAATGCTTGATCTCTTCATTATCAAGTACTAAGAACCTTTATAGGGTACCATTTGGGAGTGATGTTCTAGGGACCGATTTTAATTAGATGCTTCACCTAACAACGCAAAGACACTTGTTCATGGTATGAAATTTTTTATGTATTTAAATATCATCTTATCTATCTTCTTATACTACATAGTTTAGATAAGTGGGACGAATCTTGTGGTTTTCGTAACCTTTTTCTTATCCTCACACGTGATCACTAGTAGGAAAAAGTTCTAACTTAAGCAATCAACCTTCCACACTACTTTGCATTGATTAGTACTACCGATTTTAGGGGTTAGCTTTGGGATGTGTTAGCACTTATGACCTAGAGTGATGATGACGCTTCTAGGCCAAGCCTATAGAAACCATTACAATCCTATATGTATGGCTATATAAGAAGCACATAACAAATATCCAATGGTGCAACATAACATACCACCTCATCTTAGAATGGTTTGATTAAATAGGAAGGTGACACTATTAATTAACATGGATGCCCCTTCTTTTGTTGAACTAACCAATAGAGTGTAGTTGTGGGTGAGGAGTTATTACTAAATCTAACCTATTTACTATTTATACATATATCATATTATTTTTACTTCCCTTATCTAGAATAAAGTGAAGAGCCATACCATTTACCCACATTTGTGAGTAAAATAGTCATTTTATATACTCTTTTAGTAGGGACACTATTTGTGAGGTTGAAATAATGGTATATGGATCAACATCCATAATCAACTACCATTTTTCATGTGCACCTTAGTTATCCATGGAGGATTCTCCCGGATATGGATCCCATGAATTTGTTAGCATATTTTTGTTGACATCTCGATAATAATTCATGTCATAGTACCTAATCATGTGCTTCTCACACCATACTCCTATGCATTTTTGTGGATTTTCTTTCCATGTTTACTACTTATTATGGTTATGTGGTGGTGCATCATTTCCTTGCCGCTTGATGTTATCTTTCCCTTTCTTGGAATATAAGGATATATTCTTCCCTTGCATTTGGAGTTTTGTTAAATTTTGACTGTATATTGATAGGATTCCTCAAGAGTATCAATGTATGCAAACTCAATCTCTTCCTTGATGTAATATCACAACCCCATGCAATGTTTGTGAGAATATGATGCTTCTCAGTGTCACACGTACCCACTTTTTATGATAGGGTATGAAACTCAATGGTGTATTTCTACACTATTTGATCATGACCTTGACACAACTAGTATAATTTCTTACATTAGTCCTTATAGTTATTCAACTAATAATATTCCTTTCTAACAACCTCTACTGAAATTGCCCCATGATTTTGGGGGCTGTGGATTGACCGCTACATAATCATTGTCATAATATTGTAGGAATTATGATTCCCATTTTTTTGACATGCAAATACCTCCTTGTGTTTGAATGTAGTGTTCCAAAAATATACGAGATTGATGGAAACTTGGTTGTACGCTGACTTCAAATAAATCTTTGTGAAAAACTTGGCTACCTTGAGATGTCCAAGAGGTCATAAATTCATGAAAGTGGGTTACTGCTGAAATAATTTTTCGTCTTACAAATGATTAGTTTCTATCAATGGTTGGCTGAGCCCCCCTTTTTGCATATGTGAAGGATCCCATTATTGAATGTAAACTACCCAAAAGTTGTGGGTGGCAGTTAGGCTGAGGATCACATAAGAATAGTCCACTAAACCCATGGAAAAGTGCTTATATAAGGTATAAGGGAGGAATTTACAGTGAGGAGAGGTAAAAGGGAGTTGGGAAATAAGGAGAGAGAGGGTTACTGTTTGAGTAGGCTTACAATAGTTGGTGAAATAATTTTTTGTGTTGTAAATTATTGGTTCCCACCAATGGTCATGGGGCTAAGCCCCTCCTTCTTGTGTATGGGGAGGCTCCCATTATTAAATGTAAACTACCTAAAAGATGTGGGTGGCCATTAGGCTAGGGATCACACAAGAATACTCCACTAAACTTGTGGCAAAGTGCTTGTATAAGGTATAAGGGAGGAATTTGTAGTGAAGAGAGGTAAATAGGAGTTGGGTAAATAAGGAGAGAGAGGGTTAATGTTGTGAGTAGGATTACAAAATTCACATACAATAACTAGAGTAGGTCCACATTTAATTAGAAGAACAAAACAATGCTAATAATGAGAGAGAGAGGAGAGAGAGAGAGAGAGAGAGAGAGAGAGAGAGAGAGAGAGAGAGAGAGAGAGAGAGAGAGAGAGAGAGAGAGAGAGAGAGAGAGAGAGAGAGAGAGAGAGAGAGAGAGAGAGAGAGAGAGAGAGAGAGAGAGAGAGAGAGAGAGAGAGAGAGAGAGAGAGAGAGAGAGAGAGAGAGAGAGAGAGAGAGAGAGAGAGAGAGAGAGAGAGAGAGAGAGAGAGAGAGAGAGAGAGAGAGAGAGAGAGAGAGAGAGAGAGAGAGAGAGAGAGAGAGAGAGAGAGAGAGAGAGAGAGAGAGAGAGAGAGAGAGAGAGAGAGAGAGAGAGAGAGAGAGAGAGAGAGAGAGAGAGAGAGAGAGAGAGAGAGAGAGAGAGAGAGAGAGAGAGAGAGAGAGAGAGAGAGAGAGAGAGAGAGAGGAGAGAGAGAGAGAGAGAGAGAGAGAGAGAGAGAGAGAGAGAGAGAGAGAGAGAGAGAGAGAGAGAGAGAGAGAGAGAGAGAGAGAGAGAGAGAGAGAGAGAGAGAGAGAGAGAGAGAGAGAGAGAGAGAGAGAGAGAGAGAGAGAGAGAGAGAGAGAGAGAGAGAGAGAGAGAGAGAGAGAGAGAGAGAGAGAGAGAGAGAGAGAGAGAGAGAGAGAGAGAGAGAGAGAGAGAGAGAGAGAGAGAGAGAGAGAGAGAGAGAGAGAGAGAGAGAGAGAGAGAGAGAGAGAGAGAGAGAGAGAGAGAGAGAGAGAGAGAGAGAGAGAGCTTTTATTGCTTGATGTAGTTCTCGTAAATCTCAACAACATACAATCAATCATCAATTGCCAACCCCTTTGAATGGAGGATCCATACCAATTTATAGATTTACAAATTGTCTCTTCATCTACCCCCATATGACTTTTTAACTATCCCCATCACTTGTGACCTTTGATCTTCCTAGGATACAAAAGTGAGTCTTTTTATTATTAGTGAGAAAATGACTCTTATAATGTTAATATTAAGGGTCACTTAAGTGAATAAGACGAAATAGCAAAAAGTACATTCTTAATGGAAAATTAGAATATGGAGAGAGAAGGAGAGAGATAGAGAGAGAGAGAGAAGAGTTGACCAATCCGATCAAGATGAAGCTTTGCTAATAGACCTTCAAGGAAATGCTTCATGAATGAGAATATTGACCTCTGATTATTTGTTGAACTGAAAAACTAAGATTGCATATGCTTCCTCCTGTTGTGAGATGCGAGAAAACTCCAAAGTGATGAATAAGTGTTTAGAAACATTGTTGTGAGGCATTGCAAAGTGAACCTAGGATGACCATTGACATCACCCATGATGATCCTCTCTTGTCATGCTTCTCATGACCATTTCCTTAATGACCTAAATTCGATGTTTTAACACCCCATAGGATTCATAATGTTCTTGATTTCACCTTTTTCTTGAGTGACCATCTGTGGAATTAGAACACCATGGTTGTAAATTACTCTTCTGATGAGATGTAAAAATAGTCTAAGATATTGAGTTAGTGTTGAAGAAAACTATTATGATATCTCGCATTGTGATGAGATGTAAAACAATCCAAGACATTGAGTTAGTGTTGAAGAAAACTATTATGATATTTGCATTGTGATGGAAATATGATGGTTTATATAGAAGGAGTTAGGACATAAGGATCACTTTCTCATTTCTCTAGGCCTTCATAATTCACTTCTATGACCAAGAGCCAACTCCATGATGCTCAACTTTTTTATGCTTGTCATTCTCTTACTGAGACAGTTCTCCATCATGTTGGTGAAAGGATTACCCTTGAGTGAAATTCTTTTCATGTGGCCACTTGTTGGAATGAAATGAGGTAATGGAACTGTCCTTCTTGCTTGATGCATTCTCACACTACAATGCTTTGGGTGAGTGTTTAAGAACACTACCAAGTGGATAGAAGCAAATGAAATAGAGATGATTGCCCATTCTTGTAAATGTGATGCTCCAAATGAAGATCATAACCTTCTTACCTTTCCTGGCTCCAGAATCTTCTTTGAATGGAATCATCCTTAGAATGATCATGCACTTTCTTTCTCAGATGCTTCTTATGGGAAGGTTCCACTAATAAAAAACACATTTGGATGCCAATGAAGAGCAAGGGGCTGCGATGGATCCATATTACATGGCTCAAGAGGATTTATGGGATTTTTGATGATTCTCACCTTCTTATGAAGCTTCCTAGAATAGGGAACCTATGTGCACCCTCTTTTCCTCATCTTTATTTTCAAATATTATTACCCGATGCTCCTTGGTTGTACTTAAATGAGGTTTGGTTACAATTTTTATTTCTTTGAGATGCCATCATAATACCATGTGTATTGAATGAGTTTTTAAGAACACTATTATGTGAATGACATCAAGTGAAACCAAGATGGTTTCTCATTCTTGCATACATGGTGATTCACATGGAGATCACCCATTTACCTTTCTTGAATCTAGAGTACTTCTTGAATGAAATTAGATTTGGGGATGTTTACGTACCTTCTTGCTCATATTCCTCCAATGGGAAAAGATGATATCTTGATCCTTCATATATGATGGCTTTGATTACCTTGATAGCTTGATTAGCTCATTTTGACTTATTTCTCGGAGAGATGACGACATATTCATGGTATGATGACCTTCCCATTTCACATTTTAACATGACGACATAAATTTTCTCTTCATAATTCATTCCCTTGACCAATATCTCACCTTAGTTTAAACATGCTTGTGACATCTGGACACCCTTTTGATCAATTTTATCCTCATGGAAAAATAACTTGAAGATGAATTACATGTTTTTGTCATCAAAATTACACTAAGCTCATCACCAAGCACTGATTAAGTGTTTAGAAATACTCTCAGGAGGTATGCATTTTTTGCAATGACTTCTATCCTCACTCACAGTGAGCTTATCCCATCATGTTTATGATAATCATCCTCTTGATGAATTTGAATTTTGATGGAGCTCTTGGTTTTTTTCAAACCCATTCACCAACCTCATAATGTTCCTAATTTTACCTGCTACACATTTATGCTCTCTATATGATGTCCTTTTCATGAATATGTAATGAATTCCTTCTCCCACAATTGAAATGAGTTAGGTCATCCAACTTCCTTCCTCAAATTGTGCCATGTAGAAACCACCTCAAAATGATGCCTTAGGAGCTGAAGGGGTGGGTTTATTTACTTTTATGGGACATGAATTTTTTTGGCCTTGTGAAGATGGTAAAACAACAAAAAAATAAGTAGAACAGAGTTGCCATAAATTTCGGGCTTAATTCCAAAACTTACCATTTTTAGCGGGTAAGATCCAAGACTGCTATTTTTAGAATATTTACGCAATTCTTGACCTCGAGTTTTTCGGCTCACTTGGATTATGGAAATTGATGAAGTTTTACCAATTTAAAAACTTTCTATTTTTTTAGATGTCCCTATTCGAATCTTTGCTATTTTCATAAAGTTATCCGAATTACCCTTTTTGATGTTTCTTACTTTTTCAAGATATTTCGAATGTTGAGAATTTATCACTTTAGGAAACTTACTATTTTTAGCAACCTACTATTTAGAGCACATATTATTTTTATAAATTGGACTTACTAGTGTTGGGTTGTAATGAAACCACCATCAAAATGTTTTGTTTTGCAATGAGGTCTTCTCGCACTCGAATTTCATGAATTTTCATCTGCTAGATCTTTAGGAAATAAAAAAGTAGGTTCTAGGGTTTGAAATATCAATTTTTTTGATGTGAAAATATAGGCCATCAATGATTTTTTTTTCATAATCATCCCGAAGGCATTTTGGAGAAAACTACCGGTGAAATTTCATGGCAATCGACTTCTAGATGGAAAATTATGCGGAGGGATTTTTGACAAAGACCTTTGTATAAAAATGGATATAATGACGGAGTTACAACATAAAATTTCATAAAAATGGTTAGTTGTGAGGTGAGTGAGGAGTTAATGAATTTAAAATGTTTTTTAATCACCCTATTAACTACATATCGAACCTGAGTTGAAGTTGGGTTTGAATGAAGTTAAAATATTGTGTAAATGGTGTAATGAGGACACAATTGTAGTATTTTATTTTACCAACACCTAGCTACGCACGCCGACACTTCATTCGAGACAAGTCCGAACACTCACCCGAAGCGCGCGTAGCCACCAAGTCCTTCCTTTGTTTTCTTATCAAGATGTTAGAAATGTGTATTCATCACCGTACATGCAAGAAGATACATCATAACATAACAGTTATGGTAACACATATAATAAGGAAATAATTAAACATAGATAATTACTAAAAGTATTTTTATTCCCATAACTCCATATTCAAACACCGTAATATTTGCTACCAAAACACAATTATCCATGGAAAAACACAATTTATTACACTCATGCTTCAATTACATCCATGCGCTATCCATGCATGCTCACATAGTGCTCATAAAAAATATAGCATTGACATAATACTCGAAATATTACTTAGTTACCAGTCCAAGAGTACATCACCTATTTATATATAGTGGGGACTTTCCCTTCACCGTTTACGTGCACCTTTCTTAATAACATGCATGCTAACAATAGATTGCGTGCTTTTTACAACTCTTTATATAACAATAGATCAAGATATAAATAACTTTATTTAGCATGTTTCAATCCTATAAATATTTTGCTTTCATGCCTTGTCTCCATCCTTGTTTGCATATGCAATCTCCTTTATAGACCTTCTTAGGGTAGTAATGTCAAGTGGGATATCTACCACTATTGTATGCCCCACATTATCTTAAAGTTTATGTATTAAAATTTATTATGATGGTCTTCCACATTTAAGAGTGGAACAGAGTGAATGACTAATAGAGCTACTAACTCACGAAAACCTCTCTTGGGATTGCTAATAAACCAATGAATACATTGGTATTGAATAGAGATAAGTCGGTTGGTAACAAAGATTTAGAATTGCTTTACATAGAAAGAAATCACTCTGTAATTTTGAGTGATAAAAAAGGACCAAGGAGTGAAGTGGAAGTGTTGGGTAAAATTTGTATTCAAGATTCTTAATACAAACAATGCTTTATTACAAGTGGGGTTTTTCCTTCATGTTTCCCCACTTAAATCTGGTGTCTTCTATCTCTTTTATTTCTTGCTATTTACTTTATCTAACATTATTATATTCTGTAATTTGCATACTATAATCTATAATCTTTGGCAACTTATATTATGGATTTATAATCAGTTTATTACTCTTTCCTTATAAATCCTAACATGGTATCAAAGCTGGTGGTTATGCGTGTGCAGGTTCGATCTGGAAGATTTTAATTAGCTAGAGCGAAGTAGCTTGAAGTCTATTTATGGATCGTGGAGCCCTAGTTGCTCCACAATCATCTTCAAGCTAACCAAGTTTAAAATTCTGATTCTTGCCCAAATATTTTGTGAAAATATTGGCTAAATGGCATTTAGATCGTGTTTGAGCTATTGTATGCTTAGATATTTGTTTCGTGTCTAGTTCTTTGTTGTTTCAGATTAAAATTTTCATCTACGAGCTTATTCTAAGTTTTTCGTGCTGTTTATAGCTGTTAGTCGTATTTTTAATCCTAGATCTGAAATATCTCTTTAGATCTAATTAGATCAGAGCATTTAAATCCGCCCAAACTTTATAAATCTAACATTTTTTGCTATATTTATTTTTTTACGAAGCCCAATCCAATTGTTTTATGCCATATGCCATTACTTTTTCATTTTTATTTAGATCCTATCGGTTTTATGAAGTTTGGGCCAAAAAAATTGCTCCAAATAGCTTCATTGTCCTTTTTTGTTGTGTTTGTGAAGCCAAATCCGCTCATAAAGTGCCAAGTGGTTTCGCTTATGTCAGTATTTTATTGACTTTTTCAAGTTTCGCTACTATGAAGCTTGATCCAATCATTTTGTTCCATCTAGCTTCGCATTTGTCAACCTTTTTGATCCTTCTGTCATTTGTGAAGTACGAACCAATAAGGTTGTTCCACGCACTTAACAAATTTGTTTTGTTGTTAGTTGCAAAACGTGAGCTAATAAGGACTTTACATGTCTCTTCACGTTATCAGAATTAGGTTAAGATTTCCTCTGTCATTTGTGAAATCTAATCCAATAAGAAAGCCCCAAGTTGATTTATATTTCGCATTGTCAAATTTTTATTAGCATGTATCTATCTTTGTGAAATACGAACCAATAAGATTGCTCCAAGTAGCTTCACATTTCACATTGTCAGTATTTGGTTTGGTTGCTTTTGTCATATGTGAAGGTTGAGCCAATAGAATTTATCCACGTGCCTTCGCATTTCGCATTTGTTAGTATTTTTTTATTGTGGTAGTGGTTGACCAATTAAATTGAGCCACTATTTCGCATTTTCAATGTATGTTAGACTTCTAAGAGCGAGCCATTTAAAAGGCTCCACATATCTTTAGTTTTATCTTAATCATTTTGGTAAGCACTGCGAAGTGTGAACCAATTATTTTTTGACACGTATTTTTAATCTTCTATTATGTTAGTCTTCACAAGTGTCAAGGTATTAGTCTTTTCTTTATCTTAGCCACTTAGATTGTGACATTTGTCTTTAGATTTTAGACACTGGATTCTATCTCAAAATTTGGCTTATTTTGGGGACTTTAAGTCCACCTAAAAGCAATCTATTTAAATTTTGGTGGAAAGCCACCAAGTGTCCTTTTCGATTGCTTTATATTGTCGACAAGTGGTTGTGTTTGACTAAGACTTTATTAGTCTCTTTGATTGCGAACCAATAGAACGTTTCCACGTTCCTTCACATTTTTCCCCTTTGTTTTAATCTTATTAGAGTGTGAAAAAGTGAAATAATTAATTAACGACACGTGTATACAGATTTTTCTATCTTTTTCTTATTAATTAGTTTTTGACTTGTTTGATTGTGAAAGTGCGAGCTAATTGAAAAGTTACATGTGTATTTACCTCTTCGCGGTGTCAGATTTTTTTCCTTGATATCTGCGGATTTCAATTTCTCTTTGTACCACAAATTTCAATTTTCCTTTGTTTTGTGGATATCAATTTTTCTTTATCCCATGGGTTTCAAATTTCCTTTGTTTCGTGGATTTTTAAATTTTCTTCAGTCCGCGGTTTTTCAAGTCTATGTTCTATGGGATCTCTAAGTGTCTTTGTCTCGTGGATTCCAAAATTTGGGAAGCTTAGAGCCTAGCTTTGCATTCTTTTGTGGATTGTGTGTTTACATTTGTTTAGCTATTAAAAAGATATGTAGCTTGATTTTTGCCTTTGTTTGGATTCTTTGTTTCATTTTTAGCATTAAAATGGCTAGTTTTGTCATTTTTTCGATGGATAAGTCTCAGCTTTTGAATGGAACTAATTATAGTATTTGGAGATTTCATTTAAAATATTGTTTTATGGCTAGGAAGCTATGGGATCTTGTGACTAGTGTGGAGACACGACCCACTGGTAGACAAGCAACCCATGAAAACCTTAGCTCCTTCTCTCAAAGATCTCAAGAGGCTCGTCCATCCTTTTGCAAAGCATAAAAGATGAATTTATAATACATATAGGTCATATGGACTCACCTATAGATGCATGGAAATAATTAGAGACAATGCATGAAGGAAGTCATTTGTCCAAGATAATTAAGCTAATTATGGAATTATTCACAACTCCTATGAAGGGGGATGAGAAAATTGTGAACTATTTAGCTAAAATTAAGAACATTAAAGCTCAATTAGATGGTTACAACTGTGAATTATTTCAAGATAAACTTATGTACTTTATAATTTAGATTAACATTCATGAAAATTTCAAAAACTACATCTCAATTCTGAATTCTAAGTATCAGAATGAGATTGATTTGCCTAATCTGGACACTTTATCTTCCCTGTTAATTCAAGAAGAACAGGTAATGGAGAATTTTGATTCAAAAGAGACTGCTTCTTAGGCATTGTTCTCTCAGAACCATAAGACTGATCAAAATAAGAGGAATAACAATACTCCTAATCATAAACCTAATATCAGACCCAAATTTAAATCCAATCATAAATCTAACTCTGTTAAGAAAATTCAGAATTTCAAAGTGAAATTCAATGGTACATGTAATAAATGTGGAAAATTTGGGCATAAAGAGTTTGATTCTAGAGTAAAACCTAACAAATACTAAAACTAGTAAATTTAACAATTAGAAGAAGGATCACAATCAAAATCAAAATAAAAACCATGCAAATAATGTTGAGCATTCCATTGCTCTATACACTTCTCTTTTAGCTTCAAATGACAATGAATGGATCCTAGATAGTGGTGCCTCTAGGAACATGACTTGTATTCATAGTATCCTCTCAAATGTTGTAAAATGTGAGGAAAACATATATCTAGGAGATAATTCCATCATTAGATCTGTAAGTTGTGGAAATGTTAAATTGACAAATGGAATAATTAGGAATGTCTTGTATGTTCCTTAGTTGAAAAAGAATCTTTTGTCTTGCTCTCAGCTAACTAAAGAAAATTGTAAAGTTTTTTTGCTGCAAGATAAATGGTATGTAAAATATAATCTCAGTAATGTCATTTCTTGGTATTTAGGAAAAATGTCTTGTATTTATTTGATGGTTTTGTGTTTGAATATTATTTTTCTTCCTCTTATAGGAATGACATTGAGATTTGGCATGAAAAAATTGGTCATGTAAATTTCAAAAGCATGTATGAAATGTCTATAATTAATCTTGTTATTGGTCTCCCTAAATTAAAATTTGATCATGAGACATGTGAAAGCTTCTTACCTGGTAAGCAACATGTTGAACCATTTCACAAACATCACGACTCTAACTCTTCTCAATTATTAGAACTAATTCACAGTGATGTAAGAGGTCCACTCAAGGTTCCTTCTCTCCATGGCGCCTTGTATGTTGTTTTCTTTATTAACGACTTCTCAAGAATGACGTGGTCTTACTTCATTAAGAAGAAGTCTGATGTCTTATATAAGTTTCAATAATTTAAAGCTTTAGTTGAAAATGCTTCTAATATGAAAATTAAAAGAATTAGGATTGATAATGGAGGTGAATATGTTAGGAAAAGGTTTGATGAGTTATGCGTGTCATATGGGATTCAAATAGAGTTGACTTTACCCTATTCCCTCAAAGAAATGGCATTGCAGAAAGGAAGAATATGATTGTCTTAGAGATGGATAGGAATATGATTCATGCATCTAATGTGCCTAAGTTTCTGTGGGTAGAAGCCATGAATATTGCAGTCTATATCCTTAATAGAGTGCCTACAAAATCTCTTCATCAAACTACACCCCTAGAAGTATGGACAAAAAAACTATATATCTCTCACCTAAGAATATTTGGTAGCCCTGCTTCTATCTTTATTCCTAAATTTTAAAAAAGAAGCTTGATCCAACCTCCTATTCATGTATCTTTGTTGGATATGGTTGTAAAAATAAAGGACTGAGAGTTTATGATCCTTTCAAGCATGAATTGTTGAAAATAGAAATGTTCAAGTCTTAGAAAAGACATTATGTGATGCTTCTCTTGAACCCTCCTCTACTACTCCTAAGAAAGAGCCTGATAATCTCTCTCCTAACATTATGGAAATAAAAGTTCAAGGGGCTGATTATTCTGATCTAGATATGATGGAGATTGAGGGGGAGTCATCTCAAAATTTCTTGCATCACAAGGTTCCTAAATGGGCTCAAACTATTGTTCAAGACTCTCAACCTGCTAATATTAGAAAAGTGACTCATAGTCAGCATACTTATCATGCCTTGATGACCCTCTATGAAATTGAACCACAATATTTTGAAGAATCCTGTCAAGATGATAGATGGATTCAGGCTATGAAAGATGAATACAATGCTTTAGTTAAAAACAATACTTGGGAACTTGTCCCTCCTCCTTCTAAGAGAAGCATTGTAGGATCTAGGTGGTTGTACAAGATCAAGTATAACTTTGTTGGAGAAATTGAAAAATTCAAGGCAAGGCTGGTAGCTCGTGGTTTCACTTAGAAACATGGTCTTGACTATGTTGAGACTTTTTCTCCTATAGCAAAAATGAGCACTGTTAGAGTTCTTCTTTCTCTGGCTGCCCAATATGGTTGGGAGATTCACCAAATGGATGTTAAAAATGCTTTTTTACATGATGACTTAAAAGAAGAAATCTACAAATCACTATTAGTTATTTTTCAAGAAAAGCTGAATAGTTTGTAGAGGTTGGAGAGATGGAGTGCCAAAATAGTGAAAACCACAAAAAAATTTGAATTTTCACATGCGAAGGAACCTATAGTTCCCATTGGAAGGTCTGGAGAGATCATCAACGACCAAGATTTTCTCACAGAGCGAACATGATACATGTGGGAATTAGGAGTGGAGTTGAATAGAGGGGTGTTGGGAGCTCTTCTCGGGGAAAAATGGAAGTTTCAATTTTGGTTTAGAAGCTCCGTCTGGAGTGATAATCAAAACCTTGACTTTGTTGGTTGGGGTGATTGCATTGGAAAATATGGTGGCTAAAGTTCTTTTGGACTCGGTTCAAGGAAAATCAGCCCTATTTTTTTCTGAGAGGAGGTTCCTTCGATTCCAAATGAGGAAGTGATCACCGACTCAAAAGTTTTGAGGAGATCAAGGTGGGAGGTATAGAATTTAAAATTTCCTCGAAGAAGGTAAGTGTGGATCTCTCTCTTGGTTTCGGCATTGAGCTTTCCGATGTTAGATTGAGAAGGGCTATTTGTTGTAAATTCATAGGGGCAAGATTCTCAAGAAGAAAGATCTTGGACTGGATCTTTTGGTTTTGGGGCAAGGAGGGGAAGCCTAAGGTAAGATTTCTTGCGAATGGTTTCTTTCAAGTTCTTTTTCCTTCAGTGGAATCTTTGAATAAGGTTTATAAGGAAGGGCCCTTGTTTTTAGCTCCTCAAGTTTGTATCTCCATCCTTCGTCTTCGATTTTAATCTAATGTTAGAAAATTTTCTCTCGCTCTGCTTTGGTTGAGTTTTCATAATTTGCCTCCTGAGTTTTGGAAACAATATGTTTTGAAGGTGATTGCGAATTCTCTTGGGTCATTTGTCCCTATCGAAATATTTTTCTCTTCTTCGAGAAATGCCTTGGCTTGTGTTTGCATGGAAATGGATGTGTCTTCCCCACTCCCGAGCTCCTTCATCTTGAAATCGATCGAGGTTCTTGGTCTCAAGCTATTGATTATGAGGGTCTTAATGTGAAGTGTTTTTATTGTGGGAAATTGGGTCATATGAGGAAGGATTGACCGACCAAAGACAATAAGGCAACATGTAAACCCTTCCCACAAGTTGATAATTCATCGCTTGTTCTAGATTCTTATTGCGACATTCACTCTTCTCGTGTCCTGTTTGAGGAAAGGAGACCATTCAGATCCATCCGGTGACACTCTCTATATCCCTGTTCACTTGAAGGAATTATCTCCTCGCTCTCTTTTGAAGGAAACAAAAGAAGTTCATAGAGACTTTGGTGAATTAGTTTCCTTGATTAAGGAAGGTATTGAGCAAGGGTAGTCCTCTTCATTGGATGCTCTTAATGGGTGGATTTCCAATAAAAAGGGTATGGATGGTTTGTAGTCTTCAGATTTAGGTGGTGATTTTGAGGATGGGGAAATTGATCGGAAGGCTTAGTCTTTGATTTGGCCTCCTCTAAGATATCTCGCTAGTCAAGAAGGATTAAAGTCAGCTAATTGTGGATCTATAGGAAAAAGAGGCAAGAAATAAAAGTAGGAAATCACTCTAGAGGAAAGTAGATTCAGGTAAACAAAGCACCTTGAAATTTGATAAGTCTAATTTTGGGAAGGTGAAAATCCTTCCCTATCATCAATGAAAATCTTTTCTTGGAATTTTAGGGGTTTGAATCCTCCTGACAAACAACACTTGCTCAAGTGTTATCTTTTCTCCTCAGAACCTTGTGTGGTTTTGTTGCAAGAAACTAAAATGTCCGCTACTGAAGCTGACAGTGTGTGGGGTAGGGCCTGTAAAGGTTGGAAAGGAGTTTTTTCTGACTCTAATGGTGCCTTTGGCGGTCTAGGTATCTTGTCGAAGGAGAATCAGTTTTGTGTGGAATTGTATGCTCATAATTCAAATTAGCAACTAGCTTGTGTTAGTCCCAAAGCGTTCTCAATTAGTTTTTATCTCTTTAATGTGTATGCTCCCAATAGTGTCTTTGGAAAGAGGGCATTCGGTTAGATCTTTCTAGATCCTTAAATTATTTGGAGGAGCATTTTCTCATCTTGGGAGGTGATTTCAATGTAATCTCCTCGGATAAGGATAAGAGGGGAGGCATCAATAGAAATTTGCAATCTCAGTTGGATTTTTGTTCCTTTATTAGAGACTTTTACCTTATGGACATAGAGCCTAAGCAGGGGTGGTTCACATGGTGAAATAGAAGGAGAGAATTTAGTAATATAGCTAAAAGGTTAGAGAGAATCTTAGTGGGGCCAAATTAGTCTCTTAATAATTTTGTTCTATAAAGTTTGGTGCTGCCCTTATCGGGTCTCGATCATTTTCTTGTATCCCTTGTGATTAATATTGATGAAGCCCCTCGTAAATCCCCTTTCAAGTTTGAACTAATGTGGCTCAAGGATGCTTCTCTTGAAGAAAAGATAAATCAGTGGTGGAATTCCTATCAAATAGAAGGATCAAAGATGTTTGTGCTAGCTCAGAAACTTAAGAGGCTTGAAAGGGATTTCTTGGATTGGAATGTGAACTGTTTTAAAAACATCTTTCAAGAGAAAGATCGTGTGGAATAGGAGTTGAAAGATCTTAATTTGAGAGTTTTTAACTTTGGCATGGGGCAGGCTGAGTTTGCATTCGAGAAGTATCTTTTACATGAATTGGGAGAGTTGTTGCTCAGGGAAGAAGTTTATTGGAAGAAAAAATCAAGGGAGCTTTGACTCAAGGATGGAGATAGAAATGATTTTTTTTCATTCCCCAATCAAATCCAGGAGAATTTTGAATTTTAGTTCAGAAATTAAGAACAACGATGGTGCAGCTTCTTTCGAGATCGTAAAGATATTGCAAATTAAGGTGTTAGGTTTTTTTCTTTTCTGTTGGGGGAAGATTTAGCTTCCTTTGCTGATGTTCAGATCTTCCTTTCGGAGAATATTCATTTTCTCATCAAAGAGGATCAAAATGCGACCCTTCTTAAACCATTTCCTTTCTTTGAGGTCAATAAAAGTTGTTTTCTCCTTGGAGAAAACTAAAAATCTTGGCCCCGATGGCTTCCAAGCATATTTCTTTCAACTTTTTTAGAGTATTATAGGGTATGATGTTTTGGTAGTGTGGAAGATTCTTGGATATCCCATTCCGTGCTTAAAATTTTGAATTGTACCTTCATTAATCTCTTTCCAAAGATAAACCAACCTTCCTCCTTTGTTGATTTCAGGCCGGTTTCACTTTGCAATATATCTTATAAAATAATCTCTAAATCCATTGATGTAAAGATTAAAGTGGTGTTGGATCCGATTATTTCTTAGGAGCAAACAATTTTTATGCCCGGAAGGTATATCTTTGAAGGCATATTTTTGTGTCATGAGCTGAGTCACTCCCTCTCCTCGAGTAATGTTCCGGGTATGTTGTTGAAGTTGGATATTAGTAAGGCATATGATAAGGTCAATTAGAGGTTCATAATCATAATTTTGAGGAAATTTTGTTTCTCTATGCAATTTTGTAATTGGATCTTTAGCTATATTTTTGGGCCTTCTTTCTCGGTCTTGGTTAATGGGAATGTCAAGGTTTCTCGAGAGTAATAAGGGTATCACGCAGGAGATTCCATGTCTTCCTTTCTTTATATATTGGTTGCAAAATCTATTGGTAGATCTGTTAGGAAAAAGTTGTCGAAGGAAACTTATTGGGTTTGAAAATAACTAAAGGCGTGAATCCTTTCTCTCACCAACAATTCATGGATGATACTTTTCTATTTGGCAAGGCAAGTGTTCATGAAGCCAAGGAATTGAAAGGTATTTTGGATGATTACTTGTTGGCACTGGTCAAGAGGTTAGCTTTCTTAAATCTTTTATCTTCTTCTTCAATGTTTCCCCTCAGCTTGAAGCTCGAATTTTGAATATTTTTTGGTTCAAGAAAGGTAGTTTGCCCGTTAAGTATCTTGGTGTCCCATTGTTTAGTGGGTCTGGCAGAGCTTCTTTGTGGAAGGACCTTCTTTCCTCAATAGAATCTAAATTAAATTCTTGGAAAGGGAAATGGATTTCTCTAGCTGGGAGATTGATTCTCATCAAGTTGGTTCTTTGTGCCTCTCCTTTGTACATGTTATCAATATTGAAGATCCCCAAAGGAGTCTTGGATAAGTTGAAAGGAATTATGAGAAATTTTCTTTGGCAAGGCCATTCTACGGATAAAAAAATTCCTTTGATTAGTTGGGAGTCTCTTTCAAAACCCAAAGATCTTGGTGGTGTTGGTATTCTCATTCCGGGTCTTCATAATTTGACTCTCGGGGAAAGATATAGTATGGAATCTTATTTGCAATCCCCATAGCTTTATTAGTCAGCAATCAAAAATTAAATTGGGAGCCCCTCTCCTTGAATCCATCCTATGTATAGATAATCCTCCTAGGGGCTCTCACATTTGGAATTTCATGGTTGAATGTAGATCACGTTTTTAAATAATGCTGCTTGGAAGATTGGTAATGGAGAAAGAGTATTGTTTTGGGATGATCCTTGGAATGGATTCCCTGTTCTTGGTGATAATCCTAAGTTTGAGGAGGTTAAAAGGAAATTGACTAGTGGAATGGGGTCCTTTTGTCTAAAATTATGGATTGGGTAATGACTATCTTCCTTCTTTACTCCAATGGAAAAGTATTGATCACTTGGACTTATCGATAATTTTCAATCAGCTCTTTAAGAGAGGCAAGTGGTGCAATCTAATCAACAAGATGAAATTGTTTGGATTGCTACCTCTTCGGGTTACTACACCCCAAGCTATGGTTATCGGTTATTACATTTAGAGGTGGTAGCAAAAAATAGGATTTGGAAGGAGTGTTGGGTTTCCGCCCCCAAAAGTAGGTATCTCTTCTAGGATGGCCTTTAAGGGTAAAATTCTTACTTAGGAAAGAAGGAAAAAATTTGGTTATCAAGGTCCTTCTAGATGTTACCTTTGTGAGAAGAATGAGGAAGATAGAGATCATCTATTATTGCATTACCCCTTTGTAGTTGAATGTTGGAATTGGTTGTGTGCTAAACTCAATCTTCCTTGGGTGCAACCAAATTCCCTTCCTAAGGCTATGCTGGCTTGGCCTAAAACGTTGTATTCTGGTGCTCTTTCCTGAATTTGGTTATGTAGTTTAGTGCTTCTTTTGTGGCATATTTGGTGGGAAAGGAATGAAACGATTTTTAGGGAAGAAAGAAACTCGGTGGATCAAGTCTTGTTTAGGATAGAATGGGCTATTTCGAGGGGTTCTACAAATTGGTCCCGCAATAGTACATTCTCTAATTTTGACAGAGAGATTGAAAAAAATGGCCCAAGATTGTTAAACCCAGAGATAGTGCTATGAAATCTTCTTTACCCTCTTCTTTGGTGTGAAATAATATTAAATGGTCTCCCCCTTTCTCTAGTATTCTCAAGCTTAATTTTGATGGGGCAACCAGGGGTGACCCTGGTGCATTTGGAGCAGGGTGTCTGATTTGTAATGAGTTGGGTTAGGTGGTTGGGGCTGCTTCATATAAGCTCAAGGATGGAACTTGTAATTCAGCTGAGTTACAAGCTCTTAGCAAAGGTTTGGACCTTGCTTCTTCTCTTAAAATTGAATATCTGGAGATTGAAGGTGATTCTATGGTTATTATAAATGCCATCATTAATAGGAAGGCTCTGTCTTGGAAGCTTGATTTGGGTATTCAAAAATATTATGGCAATTATCAAAATTAAAATCCTAGAGTATTAAGCACATGTATAGAGAGGGTAATCATTGTCTGACTGGTTGGCTAATGAGGGGGTCGATCAAACACAATTGGAAAAAGTGGCCTTTAATTCCAATGTCTGGGAAGGCCTTGATATGATTGCTTTAAGGGATGTGTCATAATGGGAAATCGGCGGATGTTTTCTCACTCGTGTGGCGAATTTATTGTTTAATTAAGGTGGGTGTTGGTTGGTTTCTTCTAATTTTTTTCTCATTTTTAGATGGACCCCCTAGAATTCCCCATCTAGCTCTACTCGTGATATGAGGGAGATGTATTTCAGACTAGTATTTCTAATAATCGTTTGAAGTGAATTTTTAATATCTCCTACACGGAGGATTTGGAGGTTATAAAGGTTGTTTTAAGGGAAGAATTTATGAAGGTAGAAGGTTGGTTGAGGGTTAATATTGGTGTGGCCTCTATCTTTTTGAGAACTTGCTTATCATCCATCCCTCGAAGGTGGATGTTTGTTAATTTAGATCTACATTGGGTTCGACCCTCCTTTTGTGGGAATTTGGCTTCTAAAGTGGTGAATTGTAATATGCCGTTTTGGGTGGTAGGTGGTGGCGAGTTGGGTTCTCCTCGGTGGATGATGGTATCTTCAAGGATTTGGAGAAGAGGTTTGAGTTTCGAGGGATTTTTTTGAGAAACCGGTCACCTTTGCTCGGATAGAAAGTCAGCCGAGCTTGGATTAAGCTCCCAAATTTGAAAGTGCTTAACTTGCCTCTGGAGCCTGTGTCGAGTTGGTGGTTGAACCTGAGGGACTTTGTAGGTGGAGCTTATGACTATCTCTAGAGGGGTTGGGTGAATTCTAATGCTATCAACTTGGATTTAGACGTTGAGGTTAATGCGGGTCAAGGGTCTCCATGGCTAGCTTGTCTATTTGATTGAATCCGAGGAGTAATTTCTATAGGTCTTGATAGTTGTTTATAGAATAAATTGCTAGTTTTTAGTTTTCCAAAGAGACCTAGATAAAGTTTTGCATGGGTTCCCATGAATATATCAAAGTTGTCCTCTATATATGTAAATAGGGAATAGGTCCCTTTAACCCACCTTATCAATAATAAAAAAACTACATGCGTCAACCTAAAGGTTTTGAAGAACCGGTAAAGAACTTTATGTTTCTAAGCTTAAAAGTATTTATATGGTCTTAAACAAGATCCTAGAGCTTGGTATGTTAAAAGTAACAATTTCTTTCGGGATCTCCTACGATTTTGCACTGTCATTCAAAAACGAACTCGACTTGAGTGATTCTTGTTGTGTTTGAAGAAAATGGGTGTTTTCTTATTGAAATAGTTAAAGGAACGAATTTTTCTCTTCCAGTTGCTTGAATTCTGGAAATATTAACACTAGAGCTTCACTGTACACTCCGGGTTGGACTTGTTGTAGGTAACAACAAAGTGCAATTTATTATTTATGAACTGTGTGCGTTCATGGGTATAGAAAGTCGTGTGAATAATTGATAAAGCGACTGTATAACTGTTCATTTGGTTATAATACAGTGAAGGAAGTATGAATTCTTCTAGTACAGTAAGAGCATAGGATGCATCTTTATATTGCTTGCTCTATGAAGGATACGATGCTTTACCTACTTGTTTTTGGTATTCGTATGTGCCTGCTTGAAAGGAAGTATTGATATGGATGATAAATTCTTCCTTGTTTTCATTTAAAGCTGAATATGAATGGGTTTATCCCTTGCTGTAGGAAAGTGAGTTCTCTCATTTTTAGGATGAAAATGTGACATGTTGTGGTTGCTGTACACTCTATATGTTGTAAAGACGTAAATGTCTGTTGAATGAATTATTTAAAAGGGGATTATATTATGCGGAATGAATCTTAATGTTGGATCATGCCTGTGCTAAATAAGCGGATATTTGGTTGTCTCAATGAGAAGAGGTAATATGACCCATCTTCCTTATATTCGGTTATTGATTTCGTAAGTTTCACTCTGAACTGTTATCTTTGATTGGTGTCTCGTTTGGATTAAATTTTCAGTACAGTCATGAGGAAAGGAAAAGGAGTGTGGATGGATAACTTGGAATAATGATCATTTCTTCTCTCATACAGTTGGAAATCTGTAATCGTTAAGGAACGAATTTTGTATTGCTTTGGTTTAAGCATCTATATTTTATTGCTGTTTACTTTTCTCATCAGTATTTGATTGTTTGAAATCAAATGAGTTGCATGAACTGAAAGGAAAGCAATTTGGTTTATATTTTCAGTCAAATTTTATCCTTTGAAATTATTACTAATGTAAGGGAATGGAATTGATAGAAGTTATGTTAGAACAACAGTATACATACTTGTGTTCCTAGTTCTTACAGATGTTGTAATCTGGAACTGTTTGAAAGAGATTACTTCTTGTAATGATTGTTTGGGAAAGAGGACAGTAATCCTTTGACTGATTTGGATGGTAATTCGATGATTCAGCTGTCATGTTGTTCATTCTTTTTGATATTTAATTCTTGAATGATGTTCATAGTAACGTTTCATAAAAGCAGGGTTCTTTTATTGAGACAGTTAATTAAAAGCACCTCATTTTAATGACAAGTGCTTAATATGCTCAGTTCAATGAACTGACCCGTGCAAGTAATTTTATAGATGGAACTTGAGTTAAACGAAGACATGGTTGTTTTCTGATACTTCTTTTGATTGACTGAAGATGGATTGTAATTGATAGCTATTACTCCTCTACGAGGAATTGAGAAAAGAAGAAATTACATTCTTCTATCTTATGTGTTGTAATGTTGTTTAATATAAACAAAGTCCAGTCATTTGGACTGGCAAATGTATAAATTATAAAATAGATGGATGAATACAAATACAAGTGTGATATTTTAATGACTGTATCAGTTTGATATTGTTGAATAAGTTGGGAATATAACATTATTCCTTGATTTGGAATTATTCAATTGTTCATGAATGAATTAAAAAGGAAATGACATCTATTCTTACCTAAATGCAACTCTTACGTTGAAATGTGCAATTAGTTCATACTTGGGTTAAGATGAATTTTTAATTGGCATTAAAAAGGATTTAGGAAGAACATGATCTCTTAATTGAAAGGTATTCGGGATTAGTCTGAAAGCTAAGGAATATCAAATAACTTAGGAGCAGCCGAACCTCGTATTCGGACTCCGTTAATAGCCTCGAATGTTAAATTCAGAAAGTAAGGATATGGGAAAAACATATCCATGGTTAACAGACCTTAACTATGTAAGGTTAAGGAGAATAAATGAATATATTCATTGAGAATTAGACCTCGTTTAGATGACGTCTAATAAGATGGAATTCTGAATTTGTTTACAGTTGTAGGAAACTTGGTTAAGTTTAATAGGTTAAACTTATTAAGTCTATCGGTAATGGGCTGCTTAATCCAAGGATTAAGAAAAGAACCAAGTAGAGAAAATGCAACCCTTCGGTACGAAGGAGGAGATGCGTAGTAAACTAGAAGATGGATTAAGTCTCTCTTAGCTACATACAACTGTAACAAGAACGAGGATAAAGGATCAGCATGGCTGCTGAAAGTTGATCTTAAATATTAAGATCATAACCAAATCACTTGAGCTGGATGTGTACTCTCGATGGGAGGATTTCGTAGGACATTGACATACGCCAATTACAACATGGTGTCTTCATGAAGGTGGGGCCTTCATGACGACACAATGTTATAGCTGACATATTACAATGCCCTCTCGAATTAAATCATCAAGATTACATAAGCTGGATACTAAGTTCTTGGCTGGGGATGGGAATGTGATCACGTATACGGAGTGACTCCGGAAGACTAAAGGTAACCAGACACACGGTTGTCTAGGGAAGACACCGTATGTCTGCGTATCTTTAGTTACCATGAGTAACTTCCTATACTCGTTCATATTGCTAGTTGGAGTTTGACCTTAAATTGGAAGGACTGGTAGAGACCATTCTAGATAACAGACGAAGTGAGGTGAAGGACGTATTCCATTGGTGTGTATCACATCCTGGAATATGATCATGCAAAGCATGTGAAAATCTTTGGCCAAAGTATCGCAAGTGCTGGTTGCGTTGTCCTAATCACCTAGTTTAAGATGCAGGATGTCAGATGAATATCAGTAACAGATATTCAGATAGGCTTCTTAAATGGATCACTTCGATAACCGGAAACGGTAAGAGAACCTTGTATATACATTATACTATGCATGAATTAACATGAAGGATTGGTAAGTTGCCGAGTCATGAAATGAGAGATCGCTGAAACTCGAGCCATAAAATGGGAGATCGGTAGTTCTTCGAGTCATTTACAGCAGCATATGGAATCTGTTATATGATTGAATGACACTGAATGTGTGTTCCATATTACAAATATGTGAATAGAGAACATTAGTTTTAAAGGGAAATTGTGTGATCCAAACTGCATTATTTGGACAGAGAACAATTATTAAAACTTGAACATGTGTTTGAATTATATAATTCATAACAGGGAACGTTGTAAAAATTTTTTTCCCTTGTTCTGGTATCTTAAAATGGGGATGTTACATAGTTCAACATCAAATGACCAAGAATATTGAAGTTCATATGCAATATTATTGGAGAGAAAGTCATGAATGGTGCTATTGATCTCAAGTTTTTTTGAATGAAGATAAAGTTAAAAATATCTTTAGAAAACATTGTGTTCTATGAAGTTTTGTAAGTTTCGTGCCTTGTTGGGCCTATCAGATTTTCCATTGAGGGGGAGTGTGCATAAAAATGCCACCTCTTAACGGCTATTGTAAACTTCCAATACTTTCTCCATTTTGTAATAAGTAAATGTGTCACTCTATGTGAAGTTACTTGTAAATCCCAGTGAAACTTTAGTTATGGGTATGCCTTAGTTTATAAAAGGCTCCATAATATGATATAAGTATTCATATATAAAGCACTTGTCTTAAGAATTTTTGTAAAAGAATATCTATATGATTTCCCTTGTTCATATTGCTATCACCAAATCATAGTACCCCTCGAATGGGATATTTTTGGGGACCAAAGTATTTGGTGTGATTGGGTAACATTGGGTTACCTCTCAAGCTATGGGACTTGCGGGCTTGAGATAACCCTCCAGAGAAAGTTGGTTCTTGCTCCTAATCCTACCTGCCACAAACTACTCCTAATGTAGGAAAGAAAACTACCTAATCCTATTCTAACCTTCTAAGGAGATAAGGAGAGAGAGTGCATGAAAATAAACCTACACTAAAAGTGGTGATACACCAAGAAAAGGAGGTTGCTAATCACTATCCAACTACCTGAAATGGAGAGAGGTGAGCAATGGAGAGGGTGGAAAAGATGCACCACAGACCAAAGATGAATTCACACAGAACACCATTTATTTCCCATTAAACACAACTCTCAAAACCTACAATAAACATCAAAGATATGCACAATATACCCTGCAATGAAGAGAGGCAAGTAGAGACAATAAAACATGCAAAGGATGGACAAAATGCATCACAAAACATAGTCTATTTCTCCAATAAATTTTCATAGTACAAAATTAGTGGGAAAGAGGCAAGAAAATTCCATTACAGAGCTTGGAAAGGAGGCTTAAAATCCACATTCAACCCTAATAGAGAATAAAGAGAGAAGGGGTAGGAGAAAATGACTAACTCCTTTTACAATGAGCCCATGTTATAATTTATAGAATTTGAGAAGAGAGAGAGAGAGAATGAAATCCCAAAATCTACCTTCCAACCACTTGCAAGTGATAATAAATGAATGTAATTTATGGTATTTGATTTGAAAAATCTCCCTCATGTTGTCCCATAACCTGCAGTTGGAGAAAATGATGCCCATGCCCATTAATTGCACTTTCAAACACTCTCCAACAACCAATCGAGATGGGTTAGTTCTCTACAAAATTTATCATCAAATCTTCATCAATTCATAGATTTCTTGGTTTCTATGTGAATGTCTCAGAACCACAATTCCAACAGGACAAAATGTACATGATTCTATTAGGGTAGGTAGAAGTTATGTTCATTTGAGTAGAAGTAGCTATTTGTACGTTGCGTGCTTGCTTGTATTTAATGGGACCTGAATTAATTCCTTTGTTGGAAATCATCATTTTAAATAATTTTCGCCTCTCCAATGTTTTTGCATCCTTTAAATGATATGGAAATCTTAAAAATGTGGCCTAGGGTCCATTATTGACTTACATCATTTGGATTTTAAAATGGGAGGGGGCTGCATTGTTGTATTACTAGCTTAGCCATTTCGGTCAAGTGGATCTTTTCTTTGCATTCGCTAACCTTTGTGTGCCGACCCATGCCTTGATGTTTTCGAGTCACCTATTACATTGACCGATCCTCATTGAATCCCAACTCCACCTCGCTTTGCATGGTGTTGGCGTGCATTGGGCATGCCTTTCACACCCCTGTCCTTAATTTATGTAACCTTGAGCCATTGCCATGTGTCGGGATCTCTTTATCTATGTGGTTTGCTTCATGCATTGGGAATTGGTTTGTATGCCAATATTTCCACTGCTACATTGACTCAACATCCAATACCTTACCTACCGACCATGGACTTCTTAAACGGTGAGCCCTTGAGAACCACCGCGCCTTGCATTGTAGTTGAAACCCCTTTGCGGTGAACATGTTTACCAGAGATTTTCGAAAACTCGAGCACGCATGACCCAAGTCCATCTGGGCCACTTGGCCCATTTTCTTTTACCATCCCTACAAAGCTTTGAGTGTGGTGAGTTCGGTCTTTCAAAGTGCACTAGTGTCACAGATCACGCGAGACATTTGGGCCACGTTCATCTGCCTTTTCTGCAAAGGCTTCTGTCATTTCCAATTTGCTTAAGGTGAAACTCGCCCGCCATTTGCCAAGTCCTTCCCATTCGCTATCTCTGCAAAGCTCTCTATGAACTCCCCTACTCAAATGAAATTGCTTAGCCTAATGCCCCGAGATTTTATTACATCGTGTTTCTCTAGATGGCTCTCCCATTCATGCTTACATGCTTGTCTTGTATACATTCCCTCCGATGCGGCTGTGTTGGATAATTTATTTTGATATATTGCCCTCGCAACCGTTAGCTCAAGTCACCCTTCCATGTAGAATTCAAACCTGGAATCCATTTATTATCTCACTACCCCGCATAATTACATGTGTTGAAATGGATTATTTTTCATATTAAAGGGCTCACTTCTTCTTCCCACGAACTAGTTTGTTCTCCTTGCATGACTTGGCTTTGCATGGCCTCAAAATAGCTCACTCCATGAAGGGAAAATATTGATCATCTGCCATGGTTCATGAATATCCTGGCTTGTTTGCACCAAGATCTTGATGCATAATGTAAATAGCTCGACCATGCTACAACATCCCTCAAGCGTCTTGGTCTCTCTTGTTTGTTGAGATCGGTAAGATATGATTAGCTCAAGTATCTTGTTAATGCTTCGTGAGTGGCTTGATTTATAACCAGCTCGCCCCTGCTTGAATGATGACTTAGTGGAGGTTTCAAAGAGCTCGATCATTCTTCAAAATGGCTTGGTGAACCTTAGAGCTCGACCCACTATAAAACCGACTCGATGGCTCATTCTAATTGCAACAACTCGGTTTGCAGGCTCGGACTCAACTCGGTGGGCATTTTAGATATTGGTTGCATTTTATTACACTATTAAGGTCGCTAGACAAATTTTTAGACATTTTCATACCCCCTTTGAATTTCACCGCATTTTAATATGTCATAGAGTGAGTGGAGTGTCATAATGCCGGACTTTTCCATTTTTTTGCATGTGGGCCCTCTTGCTCGTTGCTTCTTGTCTTAAATAAAATTTTGAATTCCATGAAGACCAAGAAGAGGAAAATTTCCTCTTATGAGTTTCAACTCTCTCAAGGATCCAGATTCTACCCCGAACATTGGAATTTACCTATAGGCATTGAATTGAGTATGAGAGGCCCTTAGTGCAAGCCTTCTTCTGTTGTCCAATTTCACCTGGGGTAAAATTGGATAACACATATGTTCCTTTATATTCATGGATTTTATGGGATCCTTGGACCACTATTTTGAACCATGGAAGAACAGTGTCTCATGGTCTTGATAAAATTAAGTAATGCGTTGTTCATGGCCTATATAAGTTCACGGGACACCACGGTAGTGTCTAGCGGAATTGAAAAACCCACCAAAAATCTGCTTTAGTGCACCATGGAACTACAAACCCACAGAATAAGATTTTTGATTGCCACCTAAATCACGAAGTTGATTTATGGATTGTAATTGGCATAAGGAACTATTGTTAACATGTTTTTTTGCATGTTCTTCCCACTTAACATTAAGGGGGAGTGTTGGGGTAGTAATGTCAAGTGGGATATCTACCATTGTTATATGCCCCACATTATCTTAAAGTTTATGTATTAAACTTTATTATGATGGTCTTCCACATTTAAGAGAGGAACACAATGATTGATTAATAGAGCTAATGACTCTCAACAACCTCTTTTGGCATTGCTAATAAGCCAACAAATACATTGGTATTGAATAGAGATTTGTCGAGTTACTGTAACAAATATTTAGAAGCGCTTTACATAGAACAAAATCACTCTGTAATTCTGCGTGATAAAAAAAGACTAAGGAGTGAAGTGGAAGTGTTGGGTAAAATTTGTATTCAAGATTCTTAATATAGACAATGCTTTATTACAGTGGGGTTTTTTCCTTTAGGTTTCCCCACTTAAATATGGTGTCCTCTATCTCTTTTATTTTCCATTTTTGCTTTGAGCTAATGTTATTACATTCTATAATCTACATATTATAATCTATAATCTTCAACAACTTATATTATGGATTTATAATTAGTCTATTACTCTTTCCTTATAAATCATGACGGACATTTCTTGTTTGCTAAGTCATCGTGCCTTTGTTTATTTTTATCCGTATCTTGAAAATTGACTAAGTCCCAAATGTTAGGCAAACATGCGCACAAGCCCTTGCATGCTTACCTATTCTCTACTAATGTGTACACCTTCACGCATTTCCCTATTTCGGTTCCTCTTTGCACGTGTATGCCCCCGCACACAACTTATAACTTTTGCACATGACTAGTACTTAGCCATTTTCTTCAACCAACATTACCCCACACTAGGGATATTTTGTCCTCGGTAAGATGATGAATAAATACTATTCATCCAAATAATTACCAAAGAATGAAATAAATAAATAATTTGAGTGGAATTCACCCCATGAATGAAATAATGAGAATCATTCATACATGTGCACATCCAAACTTAGGCTTGATGTCGTTAGAGAAGCTTTGGAAAATCCTGTTCAAAATATATTATAACTCCTTCCATCATGTGATATCTTTAACAACCTTGTAGTGCTGGTGAGGCTTCAACAATACTAGATACATGCTCAGGGTCCATCTCATTAGCTTTCTCCTTTAACTCTTTCACCACCACATCCAATTATGCGGTCACACTCTCTAAGGCATCCATTCTGCGCATGACCATGGGGTGGATTTCCTTGAGCCTTTCCTCAAGCATGTCCTTCATGGATTTGATTAAGTCTCTCTTCGCTACTACTTATACCATGAATTTATCTCGCTCAACCTTTTATTGTTCACACTAGCTTGAATCATTCTTAGATGTGCCTCCTCATTCGTAACATGCTAAGAATTGGGTCAAAATTTTGGCATTTATCAAATGTCAATCCTTCCTTCCCTATGGCCTCCTCGATCTCTGCGATCAATGTTTCGTATTCTGCTGCCTTTTGATCTAATACTTCATTATTATTATTCTTCATTACTACTAATTCCTCTTCAATTGGTGCTTTCCCACTCCTTTTCTCTATTATCATCATGTGCACTTGAGTCTTCCAAATACTCAAACTCGTGGAATATACATACTGTGCCTGCTCCACTAGTTTAAGGCACATGTTTGTGATGCTATTTATTAAACCACATGATTTATCATACACATCCATTGAGAGCTTATTTTGATCCCTTATCTCCTCCTGAGCCTTTGTATTTATTTATGTTTCGCTCCTTGTCTCCCTGCATCACTCATATAACAACTCCTTTGTCTATGTTTCTATGTGCAACTTCAATTGCCATCTTATTTAGCACATTTTGAGGCTTTCTCACCAATAAGATCAGTAGGATAAATGGTTGTGAGGATTATATTTGTATCCTTCTTTAGGCACATCTTGGATTATGATTGTCTACTTATCTCAAATTGTGGCTCCTCCATGTGCATTTGCATGCTCCTGACAACATATTCTTTGTGTGCGAGTAAGCCCCAACTTGGTCAATAAATTCCCATTTGAAGAGGTCCTTAATGGGAACTATTCTCTAAAATATTTCTCATTGAATCTTGGAGGGATCATCAATAAGAGACATTTGAGGTGGTTGCAGAGATTCCTTCTTCTTTCTTCTATTGCTTCGCTTTACCTTCGGGATCTCTGTGTAATGTTTAGTTGTGCAATTCTTCCATCACCTCCTATAACACCTGTATCTACCCCACTTGTGCCCCCATTTCCTTATTCCTCTTCTCCATCTCCCTCGGATCCTCTTCTTCATGCGTGTTGTGTATCTCTTCATCATTCGGATGATCCCATTAAATTCTTCATTGTCTTCATCGAAGTTATGGATGGCCAAGGGATCTTTTCCTTGCACTACCTCCTCTTCATTCATATTATTATCCAAGTACCCTCTTCATCTTCTTCATCGAAACCACCCTTGGTATATTCGTCTTCTTGGAAGTGGACTTGTTTTCTTAGGAACCTCAAGTACTCACAACCTTACTCTCTTTCCTAAGTTCTTTGTTGTATTTCCCTGTCTTTGGATCGATCAAACATGGTCTCTTCCTCCTCCTCATCTACTTAATATTATTCCTCATCCTTTTCTTGAGGAGGAGTCTCCTTTTCCTTCTCTTTGACACTCCCACAGTCTACTTCTTTTTGGAGACTCGTGAGATGAATATCTAGTTCATTGAGACACTTCCCTCTTCAACTTGGGTCTAAGATAAATGAATACCTTCACTTATTTCTTACCCATTATGATGGCCATGGGGATTATGTCTATGTTTTTAGACTCTATTGTCTACACATATGCTGACCTCTAAGGATAAAAAATGTTTAGCACAATATATGATAGTTTGAATCAACACTATCCACATCAAAATTCAGCTTGTGTGTTTCCTTAATGTGGTTTTCTTGTAAGCCTGAAAGTATTTTTATATGAAGGCAAAAGGAAACTTACACTGTGGGCCCATCTCTCCATTTCTAAGCATGAAAATACTAAGTTAGAAGTGTTTGTGTACCACGAATTCTCGCCTTTTAATAAATTAGTAAGGGTAACTCCTAGGTATATGCCATTCATTTTGAATGCCTCACACATTCATGTATACCACTTTTCCATGTGTAGTTTGTAAGGGATTGATATTTCCCATCACATGTAAATGCTACAAAAATTTTATGCGGGTGACTTGTTATCCACTCTATATATCCACATTTTATTCTTGAGCCATATGGTACCCCAATCTCCCAAAAGAATCAATAAAGAATTGTGCCCCATGCTATTTTTGCTCCTTTTTACTGGACCCTTTATTCTTTGACTATTCCTTCAACAATGTGAAACACAATGTTATATAGAGTCTTCTGTGTCATCTTATGCATGACATGTAACCATTTCTGTTCACTGTGACCATCGTTCGAGATGCACCCGATTTACAACTCATGAGTGCGCTTCAACTCTTGTGCTGGATCAATGATACTTCTTGTGATGAACACACATTTTACCCATTGATATTTAAAATTTGTGGATTTTTCCTCTATTACCTCATCATCCTCCAAGTCTATCCCAATTTCATATTTTGAGCTAAGAAAGCTAGTCACTCTTCCAATCAATTGCACAATAATGTGCATTCTCCTTCCTATGAATTAGAAGAAACCTTTATGCACCCTAGACAACAACCAATGGTAGAGGCACTATGGATATCCAAAGTATGGTAACTCGTATAGTTATAGAATTCATACACTCTTTAGGTCCTTCTTCACCCTATCATTAATGACCAGTTTCCCTTCTACCATCCTCTGGGTCAACTCTTTCATAACATCCTTCCTTATTTCTCCTTCATGGGCCTTTGTGCGATGGTTGTAATCACTTGATTTTACATTTTGTTAAGTGTGAAACCATGGTTTCCCTACTACCACCTCTGATGGGTAATGTATCTCAAAGAACTAATCCTCTGGTGCATCATTAATCACATTCTTCTTTCCCTTGTTCTTGGGTGATTTCTTGATATGTGGGTACCTTATTTGGTGCCATTTCTTAACTCCTCAAATGTTTAAACTTTAAATTCATTTTTTTATGCCCTAAGTACTTAATCTTACTTAATCAAATTCGGTTCCCTTATGCCAAACATCTAAATTATTCATTCAATACTTTCACTTTCTAAAACCCTTGCTTTGTATGCTTTGATTTCATGCTCAATATCAATATCTTGTGCCCTAGCTTTGCAAACCCTAGCTTTCCATCTTCGATCGCAAACCCTAATTTCAACATCTTAATTCTTCACCCTTCAACCCAACAACTAACTCCCATAAATAATTTCGAATGAGAAGGTTCGTACGCTTACCTACTCTAATCTAGTACACATCAGATTCTTAGTTCATTTCAAACTTTACACTCTTCTTCGTACTTAGTCACACAAGTTCTTTGATCACACAAATTCTTAAAAGCAAGGTAATAATGCATTTTCTTGTGAACTATTTATAGTTTTCCCAATTTTATCTGCATTTATTACTCCTCACCTACCATTAATTTTTTCTTTAAAATAATTTTTACTTTCTCACGCACTTTTCTCTTTTGTACGTGTCATTCGTAACCTTCTAACACACTAGTACTTCCCAGGCTATAGACATCCTTACGTGTATCTTCCTGCACCGCACCTAATATTCCTCTGTACCATTTGCCAAGTAGACTATCTTGTTTTTACCTCCCTTGCATTACATTGCATAGCCATCTATATCACATGGTTTCTAATATAAGAAATATCCATCACACTGAGAAATTTTCTATACCCTTAAGCACCAACATCCTTAAACACCTACGCACCATTATATTTTTCCACTGCGTAGTTATCCTTTCACATCGTGCAACAAATTTTTTATGACCCACATCTATCTCATACCTTCATGTACTCCTACAAAAATTCATAAGACACAATAATATCATATATTCCCTTATGTGCACTTGTAACTACTTAACCCCACACTAAAATTATGTGTGGTCCTCATACATCAATCTAACATATTACAATAACACGCAACAAAAAAAAAAAAAAAAACATAAAGGGAAATCTAATCTAAGTGGCAACACCTTTGCCTTGTTAAAAACAAAAAAGAATCTTATTTATAATAGGGCTTCAACCTATTCCCATTGAAGTAATCAGGAAACATGGTGCCATCCAATGCCTGTAATTGACATGCGCCTAATTATAATATCTTAGTTACTACAAATTGTCCCAACCAATGTAATTTTAACTTCCCAAGATGGTGTGAAAACTTGGAGTCATACAAGAGCACCATTTTCCCTACTACAAAGGACTTATTCTTAATGTGCATGTCATGCCAAGCCTCATGTCTATCTTTTTCTGTCTTTTAACTCCATATGGCAATGGCGTGTCACTCATCCAATTGCATTAGTTTGTCAATTCACCCATTAACTTACATTCGTCATCAATCCTCATACGTACACAATATGAAAGCTTGATGGTAACATGAATTCAATAGACAAAATTTCCTCTGCACAAAACACTAACTGAAAGGGTGTGGCCTTATTCAACCTCTTGTAAGTTGTTATATATGCCCACAATACTACTAATACCTCATCATCCCAATCTTTCCTTCCAACATCACATATCTTTGTCAAAGTTTGTTCCCAAAATTTTTTTGAAGGCCTCAACAGTTCCATTATCTTGTGGGTGATAGGGGTAGTCTTATGGTGTGCCACCATAAACTATGCTAATAGGATTATAATAGTATCATTTAGAAAATGAGTCCCTCTATCACTTGTAAGAATCAATAGACATCCATACCTACTTATGATATTTTCCCATAGGAATCTAGCTGTTGCTGCTACAATGTAATCCTTTGTAGGTGCAACCTCTACCCACCTTATCAAGTAATCTATGCATTGTATGATATAACATGTGCTTGTCTTATGCTATGCGGGTGGTGTAATGGGTCCTACAAAGTCAATTTCCAATTTCTAAAATGGATCTGCACTTGTTATGGGGTGCAATGGAAATTCATCTCTATTTCCAGGCTTACCTATCATCTGATATTGGTCACAAGCCTTGACAAATGCTTTAATGTCCTTATACAATGTTTCCCATCATAAATCTTCCAACAAGACCTTGCTATCACTTCTCCTACATAGTGTCCACCAACTATCCCACCACATGCTTCCTCCATGATATCTTCGTCCTCATGCTCCAAAACACATATACGTAAGACCTCATCTCTACCCATCTTATACATGTCTCCTCTAATGAGATGATATGGGTGTTGTACAAATAGAAAGCTTCTTCTTTTCCAATGTCTTCATTCCTTTAGGTGAAATTCAAGTGCACAAGAACACTGTAATGTATTATAAATCTGTTGGCACGTGGTTCAATTTGAACAATTGTGCATATGGCATAGTATCTCATATTATTTGCATGTCCTCTATAAAGTTAATACTTGATAGATGATCTGGTCCCAAGTTGCTCTTACCAAGTTTCATGATGACTCGAGAACTCAAATTATTGAAGAGAAGGATCCAATGGCTGATGCACCCTTGCCTAAAAATGGCTTATTGACCAAGTAATTTAATGCCATATGATCTATATCGAATATAAATTGCGTGGAAAACAAGTAATACTTGAACTTGTGAATCATGTATATCATTAACAAAGCTTCACATTTTATAGTTGTATAGTTTTCTCTCGTCAGTGTCAACTTTTTGTTCATAAAAATATATGGGATGATCAACATTTCCCTCACCTAGTTGTGCTAAGACCGTGACAATGGCCATGTTAGAGGCATCCAAATGTACATGAAATGGATTGTTCAATAAAGGGAAGCACAAGATAGGGGTAGTGATTAAATTATCCTATAAGGTCTCAAATTTTGTTTCCTTGCGTCACCCCAATAAAAATTTCCTTTGGCCTTCAAAAACTCTGTAAGGGGTGCATAAATCTTGGCATATCCCTTAATAAAATTTCTGTAGTAACTAATATGTACCAAGAACCCGTGCATTTCACTCTGGTTGGTAGTTTCCTCTAGCCCCAAAATAACGACAACCTTCCCTAGGTCCACTAACAAGCGTTCCTTTGCAAATGATATGTCCAAGTAAAGTACCAAAAGGAGTTGTAAAAATGCACTTCTTGATGTTCAAAGAGATGCTTAATTATCTACATATTTTAAACATCAATCTTAAATTGTCACAATGATGTTTCACTAAGCTATACATGGTCCAATCATCCAAGTATACATGTAAAACTTTTGAATAGAATATTGAAGAGCTTGAACAATTATGCATGAGAAAACTACTGGCACATTCTTCAATCAAAGGAATACCAATGTATGCAAAAATTCCCCATTTGGTTGCAAAGTTGGTATTCTTTTGATCTTCACACTTAATCCTCATCCGATGGTATCTAGAGAACCCATAATTGAATGAATGAATAGATTTCACCCCTTGTAACCCCTTCCAAGATCTCTTCAGTGAATGGCGTTGGAAAGGGATCAATGAAATATGAAGTGTTGAGAACCCCGTAGTCAACACAAATTATTATCTAACCATATTTCTTGACGATGATCACCATGAGGAATATCCATTTAAATTACTCAATAGGCTCAATGATGTCTTACTTAAGCATATTATAAATTTCTTCTTTCACTTTGACACAAGTTGGGATTCATCTGGTAAGGCCTCTTCCGACCGATCACGTGACCTCCTTAAGCTTGATTCTCATCTCCACCAACAATGCATGTATGGCCTTTAATTCATGATATCCCCTAGGAAACAGATCATGAAATTCATGTAGAAGCTCAATAATCTTCATAACTTTAGGTTTAGAACAATAATCACTAATTATAACCTCGTTAGGTGCATCCTTAGTCCCAATGTTCACCATCTTATTCTTCAAGGGCACATAGTATGTGCGTTCTTTATTATCTATAGAATCCATTACCTCGTGCGTAACCTTTTTGTGCTTAGTTCCAAGTCCTTAACTTCCTTGTCATCTATGATATAAACAAGTTTTCCCTTATCTTTTTCTTTCCATGTGCACCCAGTTTGTGTCTATTCCATTTTTACTAGGTCCTCATGCGCCTCAATGTTAGATTAACTAAACAATTGAATCATGAGCTCCTCAACCTTTGTGTTATCCCCCAACATGATGCACCTCATAATATACAAGGATTCATGAACCGGAGGATTAGTAGAAAAATAATCAAAAGTATGAAAAATACCTTGATCGGAGTTCGCCAACTTCCTGTCTATTTATGTAATTCCACATGCACATACTAGGCATGTGTACAACCACAAAAAGTAGAATAAAACTTGTGTACCGAAAGAGATGGTGGTAGAGATTATTTTCCTTGCATATAACACCTCTCACAATGGTGAACATGTACCAGAGGAGGGGTCTTTCCATCATAATCCTATACTAAAGAAGAGAGAATATTCCTTGCAAACCTTATTAAGAATGCTACACGATCTCACTCCATCCCAATAAATTATTTCTGTGTGTTACCCACCAGTGCAATGCACTCCTGCACAATGTATATACCATCATGTTTCTCGCATCACCTTCATTGCACCACTATTCTTCCATTGTGCGTAAAAATGATTTAGGCTTCTCTTCGAGTATACTTGGACAAGTTGGCCTTACCCAACCATCCGAGTGTGCGGGACCTTATCATCATGTTAACTCATCCTCATACTTCATGACCCACCATTTCATATGTACCATGGGCCTAATTATCACAAGGCACACTAGTTGTATCAATGATAGATTACATGTCTTCCCAATGAAGCACACCCTCCTTAGATGGCTCCATGTTCTTAGGGTCACACACCATATGTGTGTAGATTATGTTGAGATCCTCTTCATTTATAGGATTCATATAAGGCACAACCTTCACATCATCCAAGGGTATTACAACACACGCATCCTTATTTTTAAAACTAATATACCTCTTGTTGAAGCATAAGTCTATATTGTTAGGATAACACCAAGGAAATCCAAGCAGTGCGGGAAAATAATCTACCTCAGCCAAGTTCTAACACTTTAAAATCACCTATAATTTTACCTCTTTGAATTATGATTGAAGCATCCTTCAAAGCACCCGAAAGGGCATGGTGCTTGTTTTTTTCACCATATAAAAAAATTGAGGATGACTACAATGGTGGCCTTCCCATTTGGTTCTAGGCATCAAGGGGAGAACATTAACTTTTGTGCCTATATCAATTAGGATATTACTCACAAACTATCCATTAATCACTGCATCAAGTGCGATCTCTTTATCATATTCATGGTCTGCGGTGGAAAATTTACATGAAGGATCCGAAACTCTCTTTAACAACACTTGTGCATGACACCTTATCACGTAACCATTCTCCCAACAAAGGGATGATGTTCTCTTGCTTCAACATCTTGCATAATTCCTTAAGGTCATCAATATCCTTATGAGGGAGATCAATAACCCTCACATGTTCCCTCTTACATGCTTACTCCTTCAAACATTGAATTTATCTTTGCAACTACGTAATGACACCCATGGTCTCCGATAAATATCCTTTTGTTGGGCTACATCTAGATACTTTGTATGTACCACCTCCTCATGTCTGATGAGAGGTCTCACCCTTCCTTTCTCGCGCATGTGCACTACCTCTACACGTGTAGTGAGTAATTGGGGTTAGATTTTAGGCTTAATGGTATTCTTGGGAATTCAATGCTCATGCTTGGCATGCTCCACCTTGATCATTGCTGCACCCTTATCATTTTTATTATTTTTACACATATGTGCATATATATATGGACAATCCTCAACCTTGTGTGCTTTTCCACGATATCAGTAAAATTGATTATTTGGACACTTGACCGATAATGATAAGGTGATCCACACGTATACCATGTCTCTCACACAAACCTTCCATGGCTACCATGGCATTTTCTTCTGAATCCACCTATGAAACCTCCATTAGTGTTGCTACGTACTTCACTAGTTTTTCCTTCTTGCACCTGCGCATTGCTTACCACTGTAGTCTGGCGTAACACTGTCTCACATGCCTCATAAATATGATCAATCAATTGGAAGTAAACTATATCATGGGTATGAACATCACATATTTTTCAATACATGGAGACATTTTTCTACATCACATGAGTGAACATCATGATTCTTATGATAGATCTCACAGGATATAAACAACGTGCGCACATTGTTGCACAGGTAGATATCCTTTGTATCTCTTTTAACCTCACAATCTATGTACAAAAGTCCATTGTGCATCTCATAAGCTGAATTGGCAGACAAATTCTCTAATTAAGTATCCATTACTATAATATGGGATTCAAGGATAAACACCACTACTCCTAACTATGAGGATGGTTATGCTTGTACAATCCCCATTTTGCATGATAGACACCACTACTCTTAACTATGAGGATTATTTCTTGATAGAAACCACTACTCCTAACTATGAGGATGGTTATGATTTGTACAATCCCCATTTTACTAGTTACACCCAACTTTGGGACGAGAGAAGTTTGACGTTACCAAAGCACCCTCCAAAACACACTTACTTGCGATGTGAATTTCATTCTTATGCAAGAAAACTCATCAGATTTGGTCAATCCCCTTCATAGCAGATTGGTTCCGAGCCTCGAGAAAACTCCACTAACCTCACCCCTCCCCATGAATCCACCGAGTAAATCATGTAACATACCTCCTTATCTAAAATAAGGGGATGTATATCTAGCTTTGACTACAAAGCTGATGACCTCATGGATGACGAAATGCCAAATGTACCTAATGTGTACCGATAACCAAGTAGATCGATGGAAAACGTGCCGAGAGACAAGAGAATGCATGGAGTGATAAAAATATGAAGCATGGGAACCAGAGAGGAGAAAGTGCAAAAGTGATGATGAATGATGACCCTAGGGTGGAAACACATGTGTAGATGTTGCAATTGTACCTATTGTTGATGTCAATGTTGATGTGATTGATGTTTTTGATGTTGTTGATGTAGGATGATGTTGACTACCACTTCCCATAAGGACGGACCTACAAAAGAGAAGAACAAAAAAGTAGTCAAATACACATGTATATGATCAAAATGTGTAAAAATTATGTAAAATGTGAAAAAGGAACATGTGCACCTAATCCATGATGAGAAAAGAGTGTAGAAAGGATCCTGATGATGATGTAGAAGAACAATTTTTAGGTTATCTCATACCTATTGCCTTTGAGTGTGAGTTTTTGAGAGATCTCACGCTAAGAACTAAAAAAAAATTATAGGAGAAAAGTATGGTGTCATCCTCCAACCTTTAACTGCTTCCTAAAGTATGGAACACCACTGTAGATGGTGTGTAAAAATCCAATCTGGTTCAACCAATTCGATCCAATGCGAAAGTAGAAAATGTTGTGTAGATTATGTATGCGTTGAGTGTTAAGGATTGTATGCCCTGTAAAATCCGTTGTGTGAAGTGTTGTAGATTGTGCTACATTAAAGGACGTTGTGTAATTACCCCTTGGTCATAAGCATCTAGGAAGGGTCAGGGGCACCCAGTGCTCTTGTCTAGTCTAAGCACCAATGCCTATGTTATCGAGGACCCAAGTAAGATTTTGAGCCATGTCTCGAGACTGATGGTGTGTTGTACCAATACTAATATTTTGTGTGATGACTGCAAACTACTTTATGGGGTGAGTGATTCACACAAATGATTCCCCCTAAGTTTTGGGTACATACGATGTCATTGAGGAGTATGTGGCCCAAAGGAGGACCGACCACCTTTGGCTAAAACCGATGCCTTGTAGGGGAGGGAGTGTGCAGTAGAAACCAAGGTACACACAAACAAAGTGGCTAGGAAAACATGTGTTAGTGCAAGAAAATAGTAACACACATGTAAAATGTAAGCTAGCAAGCAATCAGACAATGTGTAAGCTAAGTCACAAGAAGATAATACACAAGAATACAATGTAGACCGTGAAAAGTGGGTTTTAAACATGGGACATCACTCATGATTTTGCAAGACAATAAAGGCCAAATAAGCCAAAAGTAGACAAGTGTGCACAAAAGACAAAGGAAAAGCCCATAAAACGGTGACAAACAATGAATAATAATGGAAGAAAATGACAAACAAAGTAGTAGACAACCATGGTAGCAAATAGACCTACAAGAAAAATGCGGTACATAAAGCACCCATTAGCATGTTGTTAAAAGATATTTTTTTGTCAAAGCGTGTATAATACGATAATAGTAGTGTGCTACGAAAAATGAAACAATAACACCTATACTGTATGAAATTGAATTCCCCAAGGAGCCATTGTGGGACTGGTAATAGAATGTCTTGTGCCAAACATCCATGTCTTTGTGTGTGTATATCTATAGAATCTTTGATCACAACTAGAAAGAAAGTGAACGCGTATGTGTGTATAAAAAGATAATGACATACAAGATATTTATCTAGAATGTGTAGTAAGGTGTGCATGTAAACATAAGTAAGCAAGAGTAAATGTGACCAAGATATGCAATATGTTGTGGATGAGACAAAATATAATGCGGTGTGCGTGTGATATGAGCGGGTGGATGTGTATGAGTATGTATGTGACGAGGTTCATTTATATATGTTCCTCGGAGTTAAGAATGAACCGTAGAACAAGGGTGCATCATCGGGAAATGTTTTGAAAAAGGTGCTAGAAAGATGTGATCACAAAGTGTAGAGCATATAGAGTGTGTGAATGTGTGAGTGATTGAATGCATGAGTGTGGTGAGGTCCATTTGAGATGTAGACCCTCAATAGTTGAGTATGGACCATGGAACTAAAGTGCGTCATAGGGTAGTGTGTTATGTTGATTGTGTGAGAGATGTTGGATGTGTAATGTGTTGTATTGTTTGTGAATGTGTCGCTTGCGTAGTCTATTGTGAAGTGGTGTTGAATGTCTAAGAAAAATATTGATTGTGAACACATTGAATGTGTAATGCTACATGTTGAGAGAGATGTATTGTGAATGCGTCGGACATGTCATATGTGAAAATGTTGAGTATGTAGTGTGTTATAAATTATATAATATGCTTGTGTTGATTGCACTCAAGAGAGTTGTGTCATGTTATGTAAGATAGGTATGGTGTAAAAGCATTGAGTGTGAAGCATGTTGTAAATGTGTTGAGTGTGTTATATGTTGTGTTGAATATGTGTGAAGAGGATGTGCTACTATTGTGTTGATTTTGTATTATGTTATGTTGAATGTGTGTAGTAGGAAGAATATGTTGTAAGTGTGTTGATTGTATAGTGATGAATATGTGTGAGAAATAGGATGATGTGTAATGTAGTGTGTAGTGTGTGTGTGTGAGGTTATGTGTGTATAAGATGCCCTCAGCAGTCAAGTATGAAACAAATCATGAGAGTGCATAATAGGAAATGATGATATTAATGTATCAAGATGTGTATGTTGTATGTGAGAGATTAGATGTGAATGATGAGGATATAAAATGCATGTCTATGCTAGAAGGGGGAAGGAAATAGTGTGATGCCCCCATGTGTGTGAAGATGAATGTACTATATCGATAAAAGTGAAGGATGAGGGTCCTCCATCCGATGCTTGTGGAGATAAAGGCGTGCGACCATTCTCTAAGAGTGGTGGTATATCGAGATAGATGTTATGTGGGTTAAGGAAGCTGATATACATGTGATCAATGAGTATACCGTGGAGGTGGTGGACACCTTTGTGTAATAGAATGTGGAGGTAATGGAAACCTATGTGAAGGAAATCATGGAGGTGATGAACACCAATGTGAAACATCACGCGGAGGTGATGGACACCTATGTGAAGTATAATGCGAAGGTGATGCATACCGAGGTGAAGGAGATGTCTGAATGGTAGACCTAGACTAATGTGATGGACTAACATACCGATGAGACCGCGTAGGGCGTGTGTGAATAGGAGAGCTAGGAGAAGATTTTGATTTCATTTCAAGAGGCCGCGGGGACCTATATGCTCTATCTAATGTAATGAAAACCTCAAGAGGAGGTTACGGCCATGGTGTAGATGGTGGAACACCATTGATAGAAATGACTTTCCTATTGTAAATGAATTTCAAACATAAATGGGTCATGGATATGATAACTTTGAGTTGTGCGGAGCTAGGAGAGACCTAAGAAAATGTCACATGCTTCAACCTGATGGTGCCATAACAAAAGGCATAAGCATGATGCGAGGACCAATAGTGACCGGAAGTTTGACAACACCATATGATTTTGGAATTGGATAAGAAATTTTCCATAGCAGATAGTTGATAGCAACAAGGAGTGCAATAGAACATGCGTTGATGCACCATGATGGAACAAATATAGTGTTATTGATAGAATTAGATCCAATAGAAGCACTAATGTATAAGAGATTGAAAGAGATTGTAGGGTGATAATCATAATCGGAGAAAGTAATGAGTGTGGGGATGTCTCAGTATGAGCAACTAGAAAATAAAGAGCCCTCGATGCGGGGAGGAGGCAATGCGTGATGTGTATGATTTTTGAGAAGAGTCAGCCATTTATTTTTCATGTTTGGGCATAGGATTGTTAAAGATATTGAGCTTATGATATCCATTGATAGGTGTAGAAGTCGTAGGCTCTGAAAGATCAATTGCATTATTATCGATCAAGTATTGCATGAGATCACAAAGTTTGAAAAAATGATCTGTAGAATGTCCAACACATTGATGATAGTTGCATATGATCTTTTCATCATAATTACGACCTTTAGGATGAGCTAGATCTAAATTGAGTGGAGGAGGAAGAGTAGTTAGATTCCTTTCAACCATTTGTGGGAGTAGAATATGTGGAGTGACAATCAATTTTTTGTATGTTCGCTTAGGTAGTTTCCATTGAAGCTCTTTAGTGTTAGAGATGATGTTAGTGGTTGCTTTAGCGTCAATAGGATTTGCAGTGGGCTTAAAAGTTGATTTGATTTGAAAGAGTGTAGAAGGTGAAGCCTGATTACGATATTTAAGCTTTTTGATAAATAAGAGCTTAGTTTCACGTAACTTACGAGTGTGATAAAAATGATCGAATGATGGAGATGTTTCAAAGATAACACTCTCATGCAGAGGAAAAAATAGAATTTGGATGAATAAATATTGAAGCTCATAGTCCACAAGCACGTTATACATCTTAAATAAGTTATTTTTGTATCATAAGACATAATCCACTAGATGTTCGTTAGATCCTTGTTTAAGTTGCAAGATTTTAGCATATGAGATCTTAGAGCCAATATTGATAGAGAAATGAGGTAGGAAAGCATTAGCTAGATGCGTAAAAGATATTACCAAATTGAGAGGTAGGTAATAGAACCAATGCATCACATAATCTTGGAGACTATGAGGGAAAATATTTGCAAGTAAAGTATGATCATCCACATAGTCTAGGCATGCCACGTGAAAGGATCAGAGATGCTCTTGTGGGTCACCATGGCATTTGAAAGTAGGTAACTTAGGGGTAATGAATTTGAGAGGTGGAAATGGCAGGTGCAAAAGGAGTATGAAGAAGTGAGGTGGAATCAAGAGATGGAGACACATGAGAAGTGGTGAGTTGGAGCTGACAAATTTGAGTCTCTGAGATCATGATATAAAGAAGTTAGATCAGGAGTATTGGAGGAAGAGCTAGGTTGTGTAGTATTAGGTTGTATAATGGGATCAATAGTGGTAGCAATGGAGGTATGGATATGAAGGGGTTGGGTGGAGGCCATAGTAGCCGATGAAGACTTGACAAGAGGATCCGTAACAACATCAAGCACATTTTTAGCAATAATTAAAGCATGGAGAATATGCGGAAGATGAGTGGGATTATCACACAAATCTTGTCAAAAATTTGTGAGTTTGTCTAATTATTCTTGATCGACATTAGTATCCTCGTCATATGATTGTTCATTATCATATGTTTTGATTTTGTTAAGAGGAACATTGTGAGAGTTGGAAAAGGGGTTTTAGTTTCAGCCATTGATGCAGAAACCTCAACCATTGATTTAGAGACCCTACGAGAAGATGGAGGAAGCTCAAGATGCTCAAAAGACCCAAAAAAACCACTATGAGTAATGGACATAAGAAGAAAAACCCTAGAAATAAGGTGGATTCGAGCGACGAGGTTCACCAAAATTATTAAGAAAATATAGAATTTATAAATGCCTAAATCTGATTGCAATGTAGCAAAGTAAATGGATAAATAATTAGGAACAAAATAGACCTAAGAAAATTAAGCTAGAAAATATGAAATCCTAGTTGTAAAGAAGGGATAAGAAAACTTAGTTGATTTGCAACCAAACCTAGAAGATCTTGAAGTGCTGACTGATGAATAGAGAGGGAGAAGTGTGGCGAAAAACCTCGAGAAAACTATGCAAGATGAAGATATTCCTAGATTGGGGTGCCTGGAATGGGTCAAGGGCGCATGGGGTGCCCACAAAATTGCTCTGGGTTCATGTGACCACTCAATCCCTTAGGAAAGCTCATTCTCGGGGTTACAAGATGTTTTTTTCCTTCGCTACTGTCACACAATGATTTTCGATGTCACTAATAACTTGTAATAAAAGAATGAACTATAAAACCCTCAAAAGTGCATCAAATCCCAATAAAAAAACGATACAAATGAGGGGTCAAATTGTCCTCTACTTTCAAACAAGTTAACTTACAACTGAGTACTACACTACATTTTAGACCAAATATATTTCTGTGTGTGTGTGTGTGTGTGTGTGTGTGTGTGTGTGTGTGTGTGTGTGTGTGTGTGTGTGTGGAATCTTACCTAGGTGGCTCTTGTGCGTGTCGCACTTGATAATGAGCAAATAGTGGATGTAAGAAAATGTAATAGATGTGTACATAGAATGGAATGAACTTCCCCTCCTATGAAGTGTATGTAGTAGAATGTAGTCCCTTACCCTTGAATGGATGCTATAATGGATTCTTGAATGCTCTTGAATAACCTTTGGATATAACCTTAGGTGGTGATAGTTAATGCTTAGTGATTGGTCTTTTATTATCATCACATAACTTTATATTCATATGAGTACCTTGCTTGAATTTTGTAATTAACACGATAAGGTTGACTACCAAAAAGATAAGATGCTCAAATGGGTAGAAAGGACCCAAAAGATGTGAAAAAGTACAAAGAGGTTAGGGGATCCTAGAGGGAATAGTTGCACCTAGCGCTAGTGTCTTAATAAGGAATTGGTTTCCAAGATGATAAATGCCAAAGTGTGGAAAGATAGTGAGCTAGAAAGAGTGTAAGAAAAAAAGTGGCAACAAAAAGAAAGAAAAGATGGCCAAGGACATGGGTTAATTAGTACTTTTATTACTTAGGAATCGTATGAATAGTAGTATGCAATCATGCTATATATATACCCAAAGTGAGTGATGTTGTGTCTACATTATGAAAATGATTGGTTGTGCCCTCAAAAGCACTCTCTGGCTACAAAGTTAGTTGAAAATGTGTTCTTTGAAGGTGATCAATATTTTCTAGGGCGTGTTCAATGACTCAAGACCCACTTATCACACAAGTAGAGTAAATGACTACATAAGTGTTTCAAGTTGTTATATGTTGATCTCTAAGATCTATTATGTATGAATATTCCTGTAGCATTTAATAAATGCAAGGTTTAAACTCAAAAACCCTCCTTTCCTTCAAGGTTCAAGACTATGAAGAACCCACTCTTGTACATTGTGAGCTTTTTAACTATGAATAAGATTGATTGGACTAGCTTGTGCTCTGCCCATGCTTCAAAACATTTGGAATTGAGATACATATCATGTACACATTATGAGCATATGGTATAAACACCTAATGTGCTTCTTCCTCTAAGTTTCAAAATTGTAATAGTTAGTGCTTTCACTCAATGATATTTTTTTAGGTTCAAATAGAAGGTGAAGCTAAATGGCGAAGCTTGAGAATTGAAATGGAGGTTCTAAAGAATATTAGGAAAGTTTGTAATGTGTTTATCAACTTGTAACTCCTTTTACAAATTCAAAAAACTATGCATGGTAGTTATAGGCTAATTGTACTATATGACAACTTAAATGTCAGTTACATTTGGTGTTGAGAGAGGTCATTTTTGGAATATTGAATGACATGAAAGAGTGTAAGGAATTTCAAGAATCTCCACCTCTCAACTTTTAAACTCAAGGAATCTTGGAAGAGTCTTAAAAGTTTGCAGACATATCAAAAGTTTGTTAGTTACATTTATGACATCAAAAAGGAAATTACAACAAAATTCATTTCTCTCTTCTTGCTTGAGCTATCTAATGCAAAACAAATGTGAAGAGTCTTGGATGTGAAGTTGAAAGGCAAAGTGTATGAGTGTATCTTGTTAAAGAAAAAAAAATTCTTGTGTTATAAGTTGTTTTTGAAGTTGGTTAGATATGAGTGTAAGGCATAGTGTATGAGAGAGTTGTAATGAGTTGAAGATACTATAAAATTGTAGATGATGTAAGAGAGATTATGAGCTGATTTAGGATCACAATTTTTGTTTAACAACCTCATGAAGTGTGTTATAAAAAATTAGTGTAAATTTTTATTTGTATCTCAACAAATTTTTAAAAGTAGGTGCTTTCCCGCAAGTTGTATCTTGAAAACAATTAAATAGATGTTTGATTTGAAGTTAGTGTTTCATGTTCAGTTGTATCTCAACTAATTTTTAACCTTTGTGAGCATAATCCATTGGTTCAGTGGGTTTTCTCCTAGTTTTGGTTTCCCACTTAATTTTTTTGTCTCCCTTTGTATTTGTTTCTCAATTACATGAGAATTGTGTTATTACAATATCATATTAAGGATAAATAATATGATTGGAGATGAATTGTAATATAAAGTTTGAATTGACACTCGATTCAGCTCCCCTCTCGGTGTTTTGATTTATAACAATTGGTATCAGATCTGGTCCTTGTGTACTAAGTTTAAAAACTTAAAGGAGATCAAACAATTTAGACATGGCAAACAATCATTCACAAAGTGGTTTCTCTACCTCCAAAGAACCTCTATTCAATGGATCAAATTATGCCTTCTGGAGTGTCAGAATGAAAAATTACCTCATGTCACTTGGGTTTGACATATGGAAATCAATTGCTAGTGGCTACATTATTCTAGCTACACCTCTTACTGATGCAATAGGAAAGAGAGAGAGTGAAAACAATTCCAAAGAAATGAATGCAATTCTTTGTGGACTAGGATGAGGTTGAATTTATAAAGGTCATGCATTGCACCACAACTAAGGATATTTGGGACAAATTGAAAACCATTTATGAAGGAGATAGTAAGGTAAATTTATCCAAGTTGCATACTTACCGTTCTTAGTTTGAAATAATGAAAATGAAGGGAGGTGAAAGTGTTGCATCATACTTGCAAAGAGTGGATGAAGCGATAAATTTGATCAGAGGTTTAAGAGAGAAATTAAAAGAGAGTGTGGTGGTTCAAAAAGTGTTGAGATCCTTATCTCCAAAATATGATTCTAAGGTGTTAGTAGTATAGGAAGCCAAGGACTTAACCACCTTGACAATGGATGATATATATGACATTTTAACTACATATGAGATGAGGACCATTGAATCAAAATCAATTAAGAAAGAAACAATTTTCAAGGCTGATAAGGAATCACAAGCCAATAAGAATAAAGCGAGTCTAATATAGAGGTAGATGATGAGAAGGTGGAAGATATGTTTGTAAGGAAACGTAAAAACATGATCATGTAAGTACAAAGGAAAGATACCATTTAATTGCTTTAATTGTGGAAAATTTGGTCATTTTTCTTCAATGAACATGATGAAGAAACTTCTCACAAGAAAAATAAGAAATTCAAGAAATAAGGAGGTAAGAGGCGAAGCAATTCAAAAAAAAAAGAAAAATTTCTATACACAAGAAGGTTCAAGATCATCTAAATCAAGTGACTCTAGCAACTCTGAAAGTGATGATGAAGGGACTCAAGCTGAAAATTTATTCATGGTTGTGGAGGTGACTTGCTGCAAGTGACTTAAAAGATACAATTCAATTTGAATATGATAGCTCAAAGATGAAGATTTATGAGTAAACCTTAAGGCTGAGTTCATTAGTTCTCTAGAAGAATTGAAATATCAAAGAAAGAAGAATAAAAATTGAAATTAATGGTGAAATATTATGAAGAAAAAAACAACCTTCTTGAGGAAAAACAAGACAAGATGCTCAATAACATGAAGACATGGTCAAGGAATTTGAGGCACAAATCAAGTTGATTGAATAATATTTCAAAATCAAGGAAGAAGAGCATCTAAAAATTAATTCTGAATTGGAGTTGTTACAAATTTATTTGGATTAGGCTTATACCAAATTGAAGGCCTATCAAAAATTTGAGAAAAAAACACAAATGATCTAGATGAACTCCTAGGAAAGAAAAGAGATGTCAATGAAAAATATGGTTTAGGATTTAAGGAGAAGAATGAGGATGATAAACCAACAAGAAAGAAGGTAATCAAGACAACTCAAGAACCTCCCAAAGCAAAGAAATATGATTTCAAGAAGAAATACCATTCAAGTAAGAAACACCATGTAATAAGGTATGCTCATTCATTCTATGGATATTGTTTTTCATGTAATGAATTTGGTCACAAAGCCTCAAAGTGTAGGAAACACTCTAAAGGTCATGGAATACATCTTAACTTTTATCACTTGAGAAGCAAGGATGAGCTGATCTGCTACAATTGCCAAAAGTATGGACATATAGCTAAATTTTTCTATCAAATACCTCCAAAGAAAAGAAATAAGGTTTACATTGTGAAATCAGATCCTACAAGTGTAAAGGAACAAGGTTTAATAGCCCAAACTACCTTCCATTCTCAAAGTGAAGACATGGAGTGGTACATAGACAATGGGTGCTCAAGCCACATGACAAGAAACAAGAGTAAGTTCATCTCTCTGGAAGAAAATGCATCAGGTACAATGAGGTTTGGTGATAATACCTCAGCTAGCATTGTGGGAAAAGGAAAACTAAGTCTTGAAAATGACAAGACCATCACTGAAAATGTATTGTACATTGAGGGTTTGAAACACAATCTTTTGAGTGTCATTCAAATGTGTAAAAGGGATATACAATGTTTTTTCATGACAAGGGGTATGACATAAAGAAGAAAAAATCAAGTAAGGTGGTTGGAAAGGAAAAGAGAACCAAAAATAATATGTATGTACTAAAGGAGATCAACAAAGAAAAGTGCTTCACTAGCAAAGTAGATGAGAGTTGGATTTGGCACGAAGGCTAGGACACCTCAAATTTGATAATCTTGTTAGAATTAGCTCCATGGGATGTGTAAGGAACATGCCTAAGATCAACAAACCAGATGATAAGATTTGTAAATCATGTCTTCATGGAAAACAAACTAGAAGAAGTTTCAAATCAAAAGAATACTCCACTACAAAACCTTTAGAGTTGATTCATACTGATCTTGTAGGACTAACCAAAACTGAAAGTATTCAAGGAGATAGTTATTTCATGTTGTTGATTGATGATTTCATAAGGATGACATGGGTTTCCTTCCTCAAAGGAAAACAAGAAGCACTAGAAAGGTAAAAGCCTTCAAAGCACTAGTGGAGAATGAAAATAATGCAAAAATCAAGATTTTGAGGTCTAACAGAGGAGGAGATTTTTGGTCAAAATATTTTGATGAGTTTTGTGAGACTCATGGAATAAGGAAATAATTCTCATCTACAAGAACACCTCAACAAAATGGGATAGTAGAGAGAAAGAATAGAACAATACAAGAAATGGCAAAGCTATGCTTAATGAATCAAGATTTCAGATGGATATTGGAGAGAGGCAATTGACACATCAATATACATCCTAAATAGATCTCAAATTAGAATCAACCACAAGAAGACACCCTATGATATTTGGAGAGGAATACCTGCAAGTGTAAAGCACCTAAGAGTGTTTGGAAGCAAGTGTTTTATCAAGAGAGATGATGAAAATCTTGGTAAGTTTGACTCAAGGTGTGATGAAGGCATTTTCTTAGGATACTCAGCTATTAGTTCAGCCTATAGGTGCTACAATAAGATCCAAAAAAATATATTTGAGATCACTAATGTTACAATTGATGAATCTCATCCAAAGAAGATCACAACTCATCCCAAGGAGACTCCAAAAACTGCTAAAAATCAGGATGATGATGAAATTTCAAATTTTGATCAAGAAGAAAATGATGAAGATTTGGAAAGACCTTATACAAAAGCACCTTAAAGTTAGCTTAAAATATATCATCCTCTAAGTCAAATTATAAGAAACAAGGATGCAAGCATCAAAACTAGAAGAAGGTTGAAAATTACTCAAAATCAAGAAAATCTTGCTCTCTTATCCAAAATAGAACCAAAGAATGTCATGGAGGCTAGCAAGGATCAAAATTGGGTCAATGCAATGAATGAAGAGTTGGAAAAATTGAAAATAATGAAACATGGGAGCTTGTACCTAGGAAAAAGGATAAAAACATCATTGGAACCAAGTGGGTGTTTAGAAACAAATTGAATGAAAAAGGTGAAGTTACAAGAAATAAGGCAAGGCTGGTTTGCAAAGGATATGCTTAGGTTAAAGGAGTATATTTTGATGAGACATTTTCTCATGTGGCTAAGATGGAGGCCATTAGGCTCTTCTTGGCATATGCAACACACAAAGGCTTCAAAGTATATCAAATGGATGTGAAGTCAACATTCCTAAATGGACACTTGAATGAGGAGGTCTACATTGAACAACCAGATGGATTTTCTCTTATTAAGGACATGGATTATGTGTGTAGGTTGAAGAAGGAACTATATGGTCTCAAGCAAGCCCTTAGGGCATGGTATAATAAATTAGATAAGTACTTGATTGAGAAAGGATTCAGAAAAGGTGTAGTTGATAGCAATATGTACATAAAAGAAGAAGAAGGACACATGTTGCTTGTTGTTGTCTATGTAGATGATATAATTTTTGGGAGTAATAATGAGAGTATGTCACATGGATTTTTAGAGGTCATGAAAAAGGAGTTTGAAATTTCAATGCTTGGTGAACTCTCATTCTTCTTAGGGCTAAAAATTAGTCAATGCAAAGAAGGTATCTTCATCTCATAGACAAAGTACATCAAGGAGATGCTCAAAATATTTCAAATGGAAGATTGCAAGCCAGTAAGCACTCCCATGATTGTAGGATGCAAACTCAATAAGGAATATAGCTCACCAAAGGTAAATCAAACCTTATATAGATCTATTATAGGAAACCTTTTGTATTAAACTACATCTAGACTTGGCATTATGCATGCAGTTTGTTTGGTTGGAAGATTTCAAGAAGATCCAAAGGAAATTCATCTCTAAGATGTTAAAAGAATCTTTAGGTATCTCATGGGGACATTGAACTATGGACTTTGGTATCAAAATAAAATGAGTTCTAAATCAAAGGCTTCACAGATGCAGATTGGGAAGGAAATATTGATTATAGGAAGAACACAATTTGTGGATGTTTCTTTGTAGATAAGTTCCTTGTGTCTTGGTTGAGTAAGAAGTAGTCTCTTGTAGCACTTTCTACTTATGAAGTTGAGTATGTAACAACAAATATTTTTTATACTCAAGTGATGTGGATGAAGCAAACACTTGAAGACTACAAAATTGAAAGTGAAGGTCCTATTCCTCTATACTGTGATAGCACAAGTTCTATAAGTGTTTCAAAGAATCAATGTTGCATTCTAAGACAAAACACATACCAATCAAGTATCACTTTTTGAGGGAGCAAGTGAATGAGAAAATAATTAGGCTTGAACATGTGTCAACAAAGGAAGAAGTAGTTGATATAATGACCAAACCTTTACCAAAAGAAGCTTTTGAGCAGTTAAGACACAAATTGGGGGTAATTCCATCCCCTAGCAATCACTAAAGATCTCATATTATCAAGGGGAGCACCTCAAGAGTCACATGTTGCTCCAAGAAGGATCAAGATGAGTCTAGATAGGGGGAGATAGTTCACTAGCTCAAGGTACAAGTCAAGAACACCAAAAATGAATATGAAATTGCTGAAAAGGCAAAATTTTAAGGAAAATAGGCTCGGGGGAGCATTTTATTTGATTAATGAATAAAGTCATGTATTGGTTGAGTCTTACCTAACAAAAAGAGTAACATCATTCAAGGGGGAGCTTCTTGAGGTAAGGTCATGCTTTGTCATTATTTTATTTTCATGCTACTCATGTTGTTGGATGTGTGTACCTTTGTCATAGATGTCAAAGGGGAGAGAGTTCTATTAGAAACAAGGAATGAACGCCATTAAGATATTGGTGTGATGGTTTGCCATTAAGGTTTTTGAGTATGTTGTCATCAATGAAAAAGGGGAGATTGTTGAACCATGTTGCATTGGTTGGTGTTGTCATTGATGTCACATGACATTGATGATAAAGGAAGAGTGAAATTTCATACGTATATGCTCCTTATTAATGATATTTAGTGGTCACAATTTGGTTTCTTGATCTTTGGGTGGTTTCGGGGTGCTATAGGATTGACCAGTGAGGTTGGTGTCCAATGGAGGTATGAATATGGTTGGTATTCTTGGCCAAAGTGTCCTACAAGTCAGAAACGATGTTTCTATCATGTGTAAGAACTTCTAGAGTGAGCATCAGGTCAAGTGTTGGAAGTCATAGTTGAATCGACTTATTTAGGCCTAGTTCTAGAGTCTAAGAAGGTGGAAGAGCTCAATTTAGGCCATGAAAAGTCTAGGTAAGCATGGAAAAGTCTAGAGGAAAACTTCCTAGAGCATGTATGAGCATCTATAGGGCTTACTTTAGTTTTGGAGGCAAAATTCAAGTTTTCACTAAAAATGCCCTTGAGAATTAGTAGTGGATGCTTAGGAAAATGAGAGTGGTCTTAACCATACATGAATATTTATGTGCAACAAAGCTATGGAGCATGTAGTGATATGTGTTGTGGTACTCTTAGTCAAATTTCATCAAAATTTGAAAAGGCATTTTGAAGTTATTCAAGTTTTACCAAAACCAATTTCTTAAAAAGGGAAAAGCGAGCACCTTGTCTTCTTAGCATTCAATTTTTTTAAATCCTTCTTTAAATAAATAATAGAAGTAATTTTTAAAGATAACTCTAATACTAAAATTTTGCAAAAGTTTTAGGAAAATTGGATGAGAAACAAATAAGTTCTATTCAATCTTCGACACTATTTTTTCTCTCTCCTAACCCCCTTCTTGAATCGATAGACGTGAAATGAGGTTGTTTGTAATTAAATCACTTAGGTAATGTGGTTAAACTACTAAAGGTTTATTAAGGATCCCTATAGGTAAAAATTATGCCATGGGTTCCTTAAAGCATGCCAGTTCCTTACAAGTCTTCTCACGTTTGCAAATGGTGCACGACATTCATGGTGTGTGAAAGATTCCATTACGGTGCTTGTGTACAAATATTATGCTGAGGTGGAGAATTTTGTGTACCTTTCTATAGGTAAAAATACATGATTTAAGATCAAATTTAGCTTAGGGAAGTTATGAAAAACCATAACTTCTCAATGCTCTTCAACTGCTATGTCTAATGATCCTAGTTTTGGGTTGCACTTGAAATTTTCTTCTACAAACCTTGCATTCATCTTGGTAGATGTAGTATCTATACTATGATTGAAGTGTTTCTTCCATAGAAGCTCATGACAGAGTATTTTTGATAGTAAGAAGTCTTCAAGCTATGATTTTCTTGTGGTGTTTCACGTGACAATGCAATATCAATCCTAAATTATGGCCAACACTCATGACATGTTTTCATCAAGTTGTGATTAAAAACAATGTAATAAGATGACCAAAGAAAGGATATTGTCAAAAATGTGTCCTATATGCTAAGGATTGTAGGTATCCATCAGCTTTAGGCCCCATCCTATCTATGAGTGCCCTATAGGCATCTGTGTCCATCCTACACCCATGAATATTAACCCACCTCCTCATATATATCTCGGCCTAAAGAAACTCTCCTCGTAAACCTCCAACTGGTCTCAACATGGCTATATGCTCATAAGCCCATACATGTAATAGTGTGGTGGATCCTATCCCACCACCATGCTCATCGTGAGTAAATTAGTATAGATCTCTATATAGGTGGGCCAACACACATTGTGCCCATGCATATCTAGTACCCTCCTCCTCTATCCGCCGACATATATCATGCATCTTATACAAGATTCCTACACCTCCTCCCTCCTCGCTATAGATGAAGCAATCAAAACTACTATGAACTTCTGCAAATGTGGAACCCTAGACCATAAGATAACATATAGAATGATATGGGCCTCGGCGTGACTCAAGTCCTCACAAAATACCATTTAGCATCTCGCATTGGCCTCTCCATATCCTCCAATGGCATAACCTGTACTCTCTCTCTCTCTCTGGCGGTAACCACATTATATGATACACATCCTCCAACATAACAGTCATCTCCCCTGTAGGAAACCAAAACGTACATGTATCAATGCACCACATCTCACAAAATGCAGTCAACATGGACATATTATGGGGCACATCCCCATCCGTGCTATGTGTCGTAGGCGAAGCGATCCATAAAATCCCAATCATCATCTGATAGGCCCAATTAAAGAAAATTACTCATGTTACGCCCATTACAAAACTCCCTCGAATGAATTTCCCTCCACACACCACAAAATGACAACAAACGCAGGATTAGAACACCTTAGAAATAAAAATACACATGCTTATCACATTAATTTACATTAGAAATCTGATTTTTCATAATTATACACCAAATGCACACATTCTAGACCAGGGCACCCAGATGTAGGACTGGGGCACCCAAGAGCAGGACACTAGCACCCAATTCTGGGTGCTCCTGTCCCAAGGGTCACTAGCACCCTCACCGCTACTTTCCGTGTCTCAAACCTCAAAAAAATTAAAATTCTCAAATTTTTAAAAATTCAATAGAAATGACTACTACACCATACATTTTTTGAAAAACAATGCACTTACCAACTCCGCATTGTGTGTAACGCTACGGTAGTTACCACCGTCTCAAACCGACAAGGACACATTTCTCTCACTTGTGGCATTTTCACTCACTTTGCTATCAATCTCATAATCACGTACACAAAAATGAAGTGACTAAACACTTTTTCACTTCACTATTTATAGTTACTATTATTTAATTTTGTACCCCCTGCAAATTGGCTAACTTGAAAAATTTGAACTCGGGCAATTTGATGGAGCCTCAATGAAGAAGCTAAAGAAAACATCCAAGAACAACAAAAAAATAGAGTAGGAGGTCTTCTATAGTTTTTCTTGTAGCCAACAAAAAGTTATCTAAAAATATCTGGTAGTCGCAAAAGGTCCGCCTAAGGTCAAGCAAAATTATTTCCAACCAACAATATGTACGGATGTTACGGATGACAACACAAACTTGTTACTTATCGGTAGCATATACGGATGTTACCAACCCGAAAATAAAAGTGCACCTTAAGTCAACAAAAAGTTAGCAAGAGGTCAGCAAAAATGTTATCAACATAACATGTATGGATGTTTCGATTGACTACAAGAATATTGACGGAGGGCCGAGCATTAATGAATGTAGTACAAAGTAGTTCAACAACCAATTTAATGAGGTATGTTACCCATGTCTTTTCCTACCAAAAAAGTACCATTGGGAAGCAGATTTTTATGTTACCCATACCTTTTTTAGAGATTTAATGCAAGCTATCGGTTGGTGAAGAAAAATCGAGGTTTTCTCTCTATATATTGTAAATTCACCTCATTTGTGAGGGGGAATATTCTGGGATGTGGGGAAACTCTACCATTTTTGTTTCTCAACACAAATGAGATGCAAGCCTTCATATGGGCCTGGAAAATGTATTTGTGCCTCTACTTCATCAATGTAATGGACTATGCATATTCTAATAGTAATAAAATTAGTGTTTATGGTGTTCTTTCAACCTTGTCATGTGTTTTATTGTATCTCCTTTCCTTTTCACCCTTGCTAGTGTTTTTTTGTGCTTATATTTCTCATTTACAGGTTTGTGTTGTTGTGTTTCATGGAGATCAGAGGGTGAATGAAGATTTGGGTCTATGTCACAGTTGTTTGGCCTCTCTCTACTCCATTCCCTTCTCCTTCCTCCCTCAATAGGATATTTTCAAGCCCTTTTTATGGTGTTATCCTCTCTTTTAGTATAGGATTTCATTTTCCATGCATCTTTCTAACCCTCTCTCTCCCTAATCCCTTGGAATGGTTAGTTTAGGATTAGTTAGCTACATTTCCCTTTTAGGAGTAGTTTTAGTGCTAGGAATAGATAGAGGAACCAACCTTCTCTGGAGGTCCATCTCAAGTAGCAAGTCCCACAACTTGAGAGATGGTCCCATGTTAGCAAAAGTAGGATCAATCACAACCAAATCCCAGGTGTTACTTTTTGTGATAACATTTTTGGCACGCTCGATGGGACGGAGTTTGAAGCACCTTACCACTTCATTTCATCAAGTTTTTTGTCCTCTTGGTCGAATTTCACCCTTTGGAGGCATGTTTGACCACATCTGGTGACTACACTAATCCAAACAACCCATTTTTCGAATTGTATACCTCTTTCCCTTTTCATTCCATCCATTTTTCTTTATATTTCTTTCCCTTTTCCTTCCATTTATGAAGTTGTGCAATCATGACTTCATTTCCATCATGGAATTATCACTTGAAGCAAAAATTCAGTTCATTCCATCTTTGCATTTTCAAAATCCACCTCTAAATCAACCTTATGAGAAAAATTAGATTCAACATACATACCCCTATGAGCCAAGTGAAAATCAGTTTGGTCATTCACCAAGCTATGGAGTTGTTCAAGAGCAGGAGTATGCATATTTTGGAGGGCATTCTACACCTAGAGATGAAGATTTTGAAGGAATAATTCAAAGAATGGAGTCAATATTTAAAGTTGTAAAGGGGAAACTACAAATATTACATACTAGACAACTTAGTTTTACGAATCCTTTTCCATGGGGAGATCCTATACCTAGTTGTCTTATCCCACAACAAAGGCTTGAGGTAATGAGTGAATCTCTCATTCAAATGGTTGGTTTCATTTCTTCATTACAAGAATTAGAGGCTAATGGATCTAAGGTTGAAGAACCATGTCAATGGGATGTTCTTAAGAATTTTCCATACCAGTATTCAATGCCTATCCTTGATCAACCACCCAAGCCTAAGGTTAAAATCCCTAGCTTTTAGCCTTCGCCCCCATTGTGGATTCCATTTCTCCATCTTCTTACCTTCCACCCCACCTTCAATTCTTTGCCCTCTTTCCTTCCAAATCCTCATCCCCTCCACAAGAAGATTCTACACCTTCCCTTCCACCTCAACCATTACAAAAATCAGTTGAATCCCAACCCACCCCTCCTCTTGCATTCCCAAACCCATTTTGGGAAGAAACAAATTAGAAAATCAGTCAAGAAGGGTAATGAGTTGAAGAACCCAATAGAGAATAATTTTCAAGAAATTCAAAGGAATCGACTGTAAAGTTTTAGTCCAAACAAATCCCACTACTAGTTTAGCCTCTAATAGAGGTTGGGACTAAAAACATAAGGTGGAAGTTTATTTTGTAGTATAGAAAGTATAGGAAGATGATCAATAATCTCTATGCTTAGAATGTAGTGTGCATGTTGGCACCATATTCACAGAGGTTGTTGATTCATCCCAACTTGCAAAATCAGAAAGGGAGGAAGAATCAACTCTAAATTAGGAGGATGAAATCCAAGAAGAGTTCCTTGCAGAGCTTGACGATGAAGAGGCTGATTTTTTATCAGATTTGGAAGATTGCATTGGTAAGGAGGAACCCATTGAACTCACCACTTTTTAGCTCTACCAATTGTCTTCCAACGAGAAGATATTATTTCTGCAAAGAACTCATAGGAATCATCCATATAAGAGTTTGATTTATCAAGATTCTTGTTTGTTGAGGAGAAGGTGGATCAAAAGGAGGCAAAGTTGTTTGCGGACGCACCACAAAGTTTAGATCATCTTGCAAGCAACCACCTTCTAGAAATTCAGCAGGATGTCCCCATTCATGGGGATGAGCTTCAAACAAATGGGAAAATCAAAAGGATTAGTCCTTACCCAATCAGGTATCTAGCCATATTGGATCCAAAATAAGATTTGTCCTTGGGCATGCTCATTTCAGGGCATGAGGATGAGCTTCAAAGCACCAAAGGTCAACAAAAACACCGCCAATCAAATGTAGAACAACTAAATGAGGTATTCCGTTCATTTGTTGTTGATACTTTGGGAAGGGTGGAAATACATTTTCATGAAAACTTACCACTCTTATTAAAGGCTATTTCCGTTGCTAAATTAATTACATGGACACACTTTGTAAAGAAGGGAAATTATTTTTCCCTTCCCATTGTAGACTTTTTTAGGTTCCTTTGCCTCTAGTTAGAGTAGGTTTTTTTTCAAAAAAAGAAGTGCTTGTGTACACTTTGCATTTTCCACTTGGAACATGTATGATTTCATGTTTATACATAGTTTTTGTGCCTTTGTTGTACAGTCCATTTCGTGGAAAAATCAGATTTGGGGACAGTTTTCAGTGAGTGTTCATTCAACCCCAATAGATTAATTGAATGGGAAAGAGGGTGAAAAGACCAATTCAAAACAATTTTCCACTCTCATGAATTTTAATTTAGAATAATTTCATAATGAGATATTCAATTCAAGCTTGAGACCAGCACAATATCCATCTTCAAGCAAGATTTAGGGGTGAAATCTTCAAGTTTCAAAATGGTTTTCGAGGTTATAAAGTTGACTACATTCCCAATGGATGGTTCAACACTACTTGATATTTTCAATCTAGTGGGAAGATTACCCCGTGAGTCGCCAAACTGTTATCCAATTTTGCGCCCAAGTGAAAATTGGTTGATTTGAAAAAGCTTAACTTGGGAAATTTGATGGAGCTCAATGAAGAAGATGAAGAAAATAAAAAAAAACCACATAAGATGGAGGAGGAGGTCTTCTACATTTTTTTAAACGATCAACAAGAAAAGGTCCGCTAAAGGTCACAAAAGTGTTACCGGCCGACAACATGTACGTATGTTACCAGTGGAAAAAACTTGTTACCGGTATGGATGTTACCGACCGAAAACAAAATTACACCCAGAAGTCAACAAAAATTCAGCAAGATGTTAGCAAAAATGTTACCGGGCGATAACATGTGCGGATGTTACCGATTGACTACAAGAATATTGATGAGCATTAATGAATGCAACACATAGTAGCTCAACAATAAATTTAATGAGGTATGAAACCCATGTATTTTCCTACCAAAAATTACCATTGGGAAGTGAATTTTTATGGTGGCCATACCTCTTTTAGAGATTTAATGCAGTGTCGATTGGTGAAGAAAAATCGAGGTTTTCTCTCTATATATTATAAATTCACCTCATTTGTGATGGGGGATATTATGAGATGTGGGGAAACTCTGCCATTTTGTTTCTCAACACAAATGAGCTACAAGCCTTCACATGGGATTAGAAAATGTATTTGTGCCTCTCGCTTAGTTTAGGATTAGTTAGCTGCATTTTCCTTCTAGGAGTAGTTTTAGTGGTAGGAATAGGTAGAGGAACCAACCTTCTTTGGAGTTCCATCTCAAGTAGCAAGTCACACAACTTGAGAGATGGTCCCATGTTAGCAAAAAGTAGGGATCTGTCATAACCAAATCCCAAGGTACTACTTTTTGTGATAACTTGATTACTTTTTCATCACTTACTTTACGATAGTCATTACTTTGCACTTATTCTCACAACTAATACACACCACACCATTTTTTTCATATCTTGATCGCTTTACTCCGATTTGCACCCTATTTGTAGAATTATTTTAGAATTCTACCTACCACCATAACATACACATTACACATGTATTATTTCTCCTTGAATTTTTCTTCCATCCAATTCATACACATTTTTGTGATTTCTATCACTTTCTATCTATTTCGTGCTTACTTTTGGCTTAACGTTCATTCTTATCATCACTTCCCCTTTCATTGAAATGGGCCATACCATTGGGGTCATCCTATAATTCCCCTGACATTACCATGTGATTAATCAACACTACCAACTCATCATTTTCCAACATTTGCTAATTCACCGTGCAACATCTCACTATTAATTCCCCTAATGACCTAATCTGGGGACAACAAATATACAATTTTTATATGCAACATTTCATAATTTCACCCTAATGACCTAGCACTCGAGGGCAACAAACATACAATTTTATATATGTGAAATTTCATCATTTACCCCTAATGACCTAACACGAGGGCAACAAACGTTAAAATATTTCCATGTGATCACACATCAATTCCTATCGATTCTCCCCAATGACCTAACTCGGGGGGCAACTAGCATAAAACCTCTCTCCAAGTAACCAATCAAAACAATAAATTAATTAATTCATGAATGTGTTCAAATATCTAAGAATTGAGATCATATCACTTAATCACTTGCAATATAACACAATCGGTCTCCTAGATGACCTAACTTGGGAGTTACATGCGTTACTTTCCCAGATGACCTAACTTGGGAAGATTTTATATATTTGGCATTTGCTTCGAGATGACTGACATGGAAGCAATCATACATTTGGTGTTTGTTTTTAGATTACCTAACTTGGAAGCCATCACATTGTGGTGAAACCCGTGGAGTGGGGGCAAGAGTGCCTTTCATATACCACTCTTATATGGGTCAATTGTTTGATCAAAATTATTTGGATCCAAAACCACAAATATTTGATATGAGTTTGTCTGCAACAGCTATATCTTGAGGATGTAGTTAGAGATTGGAGAATAACACACTTTTCTCCTTACACTCTTCCTCTGGCGGGATTCCCAAATCCTTTGGTCAATTATTCATGTACATGCATTCGGGTTGGGAACTAATCACTCCCTACCCCATCTCATTGTCATCATACAACATTTGAAATCATCAATCATCTAACATTTCTATCATCACTCTCATTTAGTACACTTCATCATGACATTATGCTTTTCACTACGTTGCATGGATCAACACGCTAATCCATGGTTCGACACGCTATATGGTTCTTTCGGCACACTTTTACTACCACATCTGCATGTTCTACTACAACATGGGATTCTCTAGATTTCTCTTAGGTATGCATCTCTATCTACTTTATGTTACCGAGATTTTTGCTCACCAACATAAAGTGGGGAAAATGTAGTCATAAAATCATGCACTTACTATTACATTTATACTGCAAAGTATGTTGTTTTATATATGGGTATGGCATGAGAAAAATATTCACTAATGACCTATCCCCTATTCTTGTTGTCGGTTAGTCGATTTTTTTCGTCGTTTGTCTTGCACAATCATCAATTGTTTACATAGTTCTGGTTATCTCTCGGGAGTCTCAGGTGTCATTATTTGGTCATTTTTCGTCTCTAGTCTTTAACTAGGGTGCCTAGGGTAGAACTGGGGTGCCCATGGGTGCCTCGATCCTTATTTTAGGCACCTTGGTCCCTAAGCACTGCGTCTAATTTAGAGTTTCGAGGTTGGTATTTGTAATTTTCCCTCTCATTCCCCTAGGTACTAGTCGGCATGTCGGGTCATTAGTGTCAAAATTTGAGCAAGATATCCCTATATAAACATAACATACATACTATCTTATGGGAAAAATATCTATTACTAAGGGATAACTATCTACTAAGGTAAGGGACTACATTTGGGCATCATTACATCACACACATTGCATAAGAAAGGAAATTCTATTCTATTCCATCCACCATTTTGCATTTATCTAGTTATTTCCCTATCTCTGTTAAATTGGTGCTCGGGTACACCTAGGAACATAATTGCACACACAAAAACACGGATTTAATTTGTGTCTAGAATGCAATGCAACACTTAGTTGTATGTCCACCATTATGGCCACTTAGGATATTTTGATCCCTTGATATGCATCTTTATTTTTTAGGGGTTTGATGTTTTGTATGAGGTTTTGTAGGTGAATATTTATTATAGGTTTACAACATCATCAATTAAGTGACTTCATATATCACATGATAAATATCGAGAGATTGCGAAGATCTAGCGACACTTCCAAATTCAGGTCTGAGCTATTCTATAGACCAAAACACCTATACTACAGACTAGGGCACCCATAGGCACCCTGATCGTCTTCTAGGCTCCCCAATCTAATCAAATATTTATCTGCTACCATTTCCTCGGTTATACCATCATACTCTTCTCCATCTGGACATCATCTTGTTCAGCCCCAAATCTCAACAAGGTAAGTCATTTTTAGGTTAGTACCTTATCCCTCCTATTTCAATTATTTCATTTCATTTAAATATTAAATAAAATTACTTAGCATTCATATTTCAGTTCATATCAGTTATTATATTTGTTGTACTTGCTTAGATTAAATTATATATATATATATATATATATATATATATAATTTCCTATTTTAGTTAATCATTTTGGTGAACCCGTACTTTAGAATATTTTTCCCTAGGATCCACTCAAACCATAATGGCTAAGGATAGTTCATATTCTTCACCCATCATGTCTCATTTTAGTGTTAACCCTATCTATGATGAGGCCATTCATTGAGCTCATGACTCTCTATGGTAATCCTACTCCTATGCTAGCTCATATCAAACAACAACTTCTAGATGGTCAACAATATGTTCCTACTCATTTTGAAGATTCTCCCATTGGCATTAGTATTTTTGAGGATCGATAGCCTTCACTCGTTTTACACCATGCTATATGGATACTTGTGATCCTCCTTCTGATATTTCTAAGGAAATTTTAGATGATTCTCTTATTGATTACATGTTTGGTATTGATCATCGTTCACATGTGCATGTTGATTCTTCTTCTACTAAGAACACCTCTATAGTTTCATCTCACGACTCTCCTACTTCTGATATTTCTTCTCATGATACATCTCATACTAGTTTGCATCCTCTTTTATACTATGTTGATGATCCTATTGATAGTATCCTTAGTGAAATTCTCATTTCGAGTCTTTATCTAATGTTGATGAGGCGGTTGATAGTCATCATTCTCCTTCTTTTCATACGACTGAGTGTGAATATCCTATCCCATCACTACCTTCTCTTGAGATTGCATCTAACACTATACATGAGTCACCTCCATCTATCACCTGTTCTTCTCTTACAATTTCATCTCTTTTATGACATCATCTACATCCTTTAGTTTGTCTTCTCATATAGATGTGTTTCCATTGGTCACCGCACCTATTAGGAATGTTTCGATCTTTGGTCTTACCATTGCTATGTATATTCAATCTACATCATCTAGTATAGATTCTTTGGTACCTACCACTAGTGTGCCTTTAGCATCAAAATCTCCTTTGTCATCTCTAGATATTCCTATGATCACTCACAATGGCAAATTACAACCTCTTAATACATTATTGATAAACTTCTACTATTCCTTCAAAGGATATCATCTCTCTCATACATGTTGTAGGTCAATTACAATCTCAAGTTCAGTCTCTTACTCTAGAAAGTAGGGCTTACTATGCTTCTATTGATAACAACTCATTACATTGTAACCCTATTCCCAAGAAGATTCATAATTCTGCATTTCCTAAGGACTTTATCATGCCTAATTTCACATGTTTTGATGGTATTGGTGACCCTCATGCTCATCTTCTACATTATCGCATGGCTATGACCTCTTATTCTAATGATAGATTATTACTTAAGGCCTTTCAATACAATCTTATTGATGAGGCGTTGCAATGGTACACTCATCTTCCCTTTGGATCCATTAATACTTACTATGACATGGATGATGATTTTCTCCATTGTTTCATCCTCAATAATGGCCCTAAGGTTATTTATGACCACTTATCTACTTTGCATTAGGGACCATAAAAATCTATTAAGGATTATATCTTACGATTTAACGCTTGTATGCACCAATTGGTATTTCAACCTATAGACCTTGAGAAACAATTCATTTTTTGTCGTGGTTTGATTCCTACGCTCAAACAAAGATTACAATATGATACATGTGAGTCATTCATTCTTCTTTGTTACAAAGTCCTAGATCTAGAGAAATATCTTATTTCAACAAATGTCATTGACCCTCTACATACATCTACTTCTATTATATCATCTATTCGTCCTCTGTCAAAATTGGTTGAGTTTCCTACACAGTCTCCACCTGTGCTTGACAAGCTAAGAAAACAAGCTCAACCTACTCCACCATCACATCATAATTATTCTCCTTCTCCACGACAAGCTACTTATCCTTCCACTCCATCTATGTCACGTGAACCATTGCATTTCTCTCATCATGCTAGACCTCATAATGTTTTTTTACCTTACTTAAAAAGTGTCTAATTCACTTACCATTCAACCAACATCATCCACAACATAGGCTACAACGTCAACATGACCAACCTTATTATAATTATCATCACATCAATGAGAATATATGCAATGATTGTTTTTCCCTTCACAATAGATTGCAACAATTAGAGGAAAAGGGAATCATCTCCTTTGGCTCTCGCTCATGTGAGTGATCCATCTCTCCTCTACCTCGTTAGAGAGTTTCTACTACTATGGTTGAGTCATATCCTCTATATGGTGCTCGAGGCCATAGTACATCCACCATTGTAGTTCATTACTCATGTGTGCTCTCCACCACATCCATACACTATTGCATCATCACATCCATCACATTCACTTCATCCATCTCATCCATCACATTCATGCTATCCACCACATCACGCTTCTCCTTCACATTGGCTTCCACAACCCTCCGCCTTCACGCATACCACCACAGATCCATATGACATTCAATTTGGCACGTATTCATATGTTACTTCCACCACTTCATGCTGCCTCAGTCTCTGGTAGGTGATTCTTATCACCTTATCACCCTGATGACACACTTGTGTTCTTACTGTTCTTACATGAATGTTGAGGGATTTGTTCTAAAACCTATCATCAAACACTTCATCATCTCATCTAGTACACTCAATCATTTCTTGATGATGCACTCTTACTTATGCATCTCATCCTTGACTACTTTGAGGGGTCCTAAATAATGAGCCTATTCATTTTACGTTCACATCACAACATGTTAGTTTTGCAATTATACATTTTTACATCTACCTTGTTATCGAAATTACATTAATTATGTGTTAAAAATTCCATTTCATTCAACTAACCACCCAAATTGCATTTATTATCTATCATCATTCACATAACATAATTTTTCTACCATTATCAATATCATAGTGTGAGTTTACATCAATAAAAAATGAACAATATATAACACATTACATACACTACGATAATGAACATTAAATCATACATTATCGATCATATTACAAAATTAATGCAAACGAAACAAACTCACCATATACCAATAAAATATACCTATATATATGAAGTGCGACCATCATTACAAAAATGTTTTGATCATTGGAGGACAACTCCCTACATCATATACAATAACACAAATCAAATATCATCATCGATATCGGTCTCGGGTACTACAAGAGCCCTAAAAATAGACGCATCACCACCAACTTGGTACCATTTCTCATGGCCTCGATACCTCTCAATATGTCTCTGCGATAAGGTAATATCGTCAGATGCTTTCGAGAAAATTGACGCTATAAATCCATGTATCGTGTAAACACATCCTCGCACCAAGGACCACTGACCCATCACCTTTTTGACTCGTCGAATCTCCTCACATATCTCATTCCTCTCACCTAGTAAGATAATGCACATTCATTGTTAGGATTATACCGCTTTTACGAGATAAAAAAACATGCAATGAATAATGCGGAAAATGTAAAATAGAAATAAATGTAATAAAATAGAGACACAAATTTAATGTGGTTCACCCAAAAATGGGCTACGTCCACCAGAAACAACCAATCTTTTACTTTGTCCAGCTAAAACTCTCTCACACAGTGCCACCACTGATACAATGAGCCTCTTACATTACGACCCTTTTATAGATATTAGGGTTTATTTATCATTTCTGGGAAACATAGAAAAACCACTCGTTAAATCTGTGACCTAATAAGGAATGGTCTAGATTTCACAATGCATAAATACATATAAAATGTGACTTACGGTGGCGCTGCGCCCGAACCCCTCTTTGGGTGCGTAGCCCCTGGACCCCCAGGGGCCATCCCCCAGAGACCCCACATAGGGGAGAAGCCCCCTTACGACCCTCGTCACTATCAATATCCACAACCAACATCGCCACTACTATGGTCACTAGCTATAATAAATGGGAATGCTCTCCCACTATATCATCCACTTGCTCAAGTATACCTCCCTAAGTACACCCATCAAGACATTCCCCATCAAGGTGCAAATGTTTGTGTCCACTTTTAATGACCAATACACATCGCCTACAAAACAAATAACACAATGACTTAGATAACTATTTCTATAACATAAGTAAAAACAAAGTACGCAACATAACTATACAAATACTCATGCTCGATTAATTGCTACCACAAAGACATCGTGGGCATGGGTTTTCCCTTTCCTCCTCCTCCATGTAGTAACCCCACTAGACCTACAAATAATGGGAACAAAAATACCCACCGATGTGCCACACACCATGCACGGTACTCCTATGTGTAACCAACATCGTTTGACACTATCGGCTCTATCACCGCATCTACCTCATTTGGCCCATGAGGTACTAGTTGCTCTGTTGTGGGCCCTGGTCTAGCTCCGACCCTCCTAGGTGCTCTGATAGCTCTCAACCATATATATGGCTCTAGGGGCACATCTGAGCCATGCCAAACTTTCGCGAGCTAAAAATATTGGTTATGCCTAGAAATCAATCCTCAGCCACATAGTCCTACGAATACACCACAACTCTACAACATCCTCGGGCCATCCTCCATAGTCGTGGTATGGCCTCCATGTAATTGCCTCGGGCCCCATCCTATCTATCAGTGCCTTGTAGGTATTTGTGTCCATCCTACACCCATGAATATTAATCCACCTCCTCACATATATCTCTGGCCTAGCCCACTCTCCTTGTGGACCTCCAACTGGTCTCAACACAACTATATGCTCGTAAACCCATATGTGTAATAGTGTAGTGGCTCTATCCCACCACCATGCTCATTGTGAGTAAATCAGTATAGATATTTGTATAGGTGGGCCAACACACACCATGCCCACGCGTATCTAGTACCCTCCTCCTCTATCCACCAACATATATCATGCATCTTATACAAGATGCCTACACCTCCTCCCTCCACTACTATAGATGAAGATATCACAATTGCTATGAAATTCCATAAATGAGGATCCCCAAAACATAAGATAACATCTAGAGTGATATGGGCCTTGGAAGGTACTTGAGTCACTGCCAAAGACCATTTAGTAGCTTGCATTTTCCTCTCCATATCATCCAATGGCATAACCTGTACTCTCTCTCTAACAACCAACAACCGTAGTATACAATACACATCATCTAACATAACAGTCATCTCCACCGTAGGTAACCAAAACATATATGTATTTGTGTGACACCTCTCACATAATCCAGTCAACATGGGCATATTGTGGGGCACATCCCCATCTGTGTTATGTGTCATAGGCCGACACGGTCCATAACATCCCAATCATTGTCTCGAAAGATAGAATCAAGCAAAGTACTCATGTGACGCCCACCGCGGAACTCCCTCAAATGAATATCCCTCTACACACCACAAAATGATATCAAACACATGACATTAGAATACCTTATAAGTAAAAATACACATGCTTATCACATTCATTTACATTAGAAATCTTATTTTTCATCATTATACACCAAATTCACACATTCTAGACTAGGGCACCCAGATGCAAGATTGGGTGCCCAAGAGCAAGACATTAGTGCCAATTCTAGGTGCTCCTATCCCAGGGGTCACTAGCACCCTCATCGCTATTGTCCGGGTCTCAAATGCCGAGAAAATTAAAATTCTCAAATTTGTAAAAATTCAATAAAAATACTACTACACCATACATTTTTCCAAAACAATGCACTTACCAACTCCACAGTTGTGTGTGATACTACGACAGTCACCACCCTCTCAAACCGACTAGGATGCGTTGCTCTCACTTGTGGTATTTTCACTCACTTCACGATCAATCTCACAATCATGTACACAAAGAATTAAGTGACTAAACACTTTTTCACTTCATTATTTATAGTTAGTATTATCTAATTTTGCACCCCTTGCAAATTGGCTAACTTAAAAAATATGAACTTGGAAAATTTTATGGAGCCTTAATTAAGAAGTTGAAGAAAAGAACCAAAAACCACAGAAAAATGGAGTAGGAGGTCTTCTACAATTTTTGTGATAGTTAGCAAAAAATCAGCTAAAATTCTCCGGGCAGTCAGCAAAAGGTCCGTTAAAGGTCAACAAAAGTGTTACCAGGTTGACAACATGTACATATGTTACCGTCCAACAACAAAAACTTGTTACCGGCTGGTAGCATGTATAGACGTTACCAACCAAAAAAAAATTGCACCCGAGAAGTCAACAAAAATTCAGCAAGAGGTCAAAACAAATGTTACTGGATGGTAACATATACGGATGTTACCGACCAACTACAGGAATATTGACAACGGGCCGAACATTAATGAATGTGGTACAAAGTATCTCAATAACTAGTTTATTAAGGTATGGCACCCATGTCTTTTCCTTCAAGAAAAGTACCATTGGGAAGTGGATTTATATGGGTGCCCATACCTATTTTTAGATATTTAATGCAGGTTATCAGTTGGTGAAACAAAATTGAGGTTTTCTCTCTATATATTGTAAATTCACCTCATTTGTGAGGGATATATTCTGGAAGGTGGGGAAATTTTGCCATTTTTTTCTCAATACAAATGAGCTGCAAGCCTTCGATGGGTGCGGAAAATGTATTGGTGCCTCTACTTCATCAATGTAATGGACTGTGCATCTTCTAATAGTAATAAAATCTATGTTTTATTGTATCTCCTTGCCTTTCCAACATTGTTGGTGTTTTTTTTTGCATGTATTTCTCATTCATAGGTTTGTGTTATTGTGTTTCATGGAGATCAGAGGGTGAATGAAGATTTGGGTCTGTGTCACAGTTGTTTGGCCTCTCTTTGCTCCATTCCCTTCTCCTTCCTCCCTCAACAAGATATTTCCAACCCCTTTTTCTGGTGCTATCACCTCTTTTAGTGTGGGATTTAATTTTTCATTCATCTTTCTTACCCTATCTCTCTCCTGGTCCCTTAGAATGGCTAGTTTAGGATTAGTTAGTTGCATTTTCCCTTCTAGGAGTAGTTTTAGTGCTAGGAATAGGTATGGGAACCATTCTTCTCTAGAGGTACATTTCAAGTATCAAGTCTCAAAACTTGAGAGATGGTCCCATGTTAGAAAAAAGTAGGGATATGTCACAACCAAATCCTAGGGTGCTACTTTTTGTGATAACAATTTTGGCACGCCAATGGGACAAATTTGAAGCACCTTACCACTTCATTTCATCAATTTTGTTGTGCTCTTGGTGAAATTTCAGCCTTTAGAGGCATGTTCAAGCATATTTGGTGACTCCACTAATCCAAAAACCCATATTTCAAGTTATAAACCTCTTCCCTTTTCCATTCCATCCATTTTTATTTACATTTCTTTCCCTTTTCCTTCCTTTCATGAAGTTGTGCAATCATGACTTCATTTACATCATGAAATTCTCACGTGAAGAAGCAAAATCAATTCACTCCATCTCTGCATTTTCAAATTCCACCTCCAAATCAACCTTATGAGAAAACTCAGATCAAGCACACATACCCCTATGAGCCAAGTGTTAATCAGTTTGGTTATTCACTAAGCTATGGAGTTGTTCAAGAGAAGGAGTATGCATATTCTAGATCGCTTTCTACACTTGGAGATGAATATTTTGAAGGCAGAATTCAAAGAATGGAGCATATCTTTCAAGTTGTCAAGGGACAACTACAAATTTTACATGCTAGAAAACTTTGTTTTAGGTAGCCTTGTCCATGGGGAGATCCTATACCTAGTTGGCTTAGCCCACAACAAAGACTTGAGGTGATGAGTGAATCTCTCATTCAAATAGTTGGTTGCATTTCTTCATTAAAATCAATTGAGGCTAATGGATCTAAGGTTCAATAACCCTATACATGGGATGTTCTTAAGACTTTTCCATACCAGTCTTTAATGCCTATTCTTGATCAACCACCCAAACCTAATGCTAAAATCCTTAGCTTTCAGCTTGTTTCCCCCATTGTAGATTCCATTTCTCCATCTTCTTGCCTTCCACCCCACCTTGATTCTCTAGCATCTTTCCTTCCAAATCCTCATCCCATTCACAAGAAGATTCTACACCTTCCCTTCCACCTCATCCATTACAAAAATCAAGTTGAATCCCAACCCACCCTCCTCTTGTATTCCCAAACCCATTTTGGGAAGAAATTTTTCATAATATTAGTCAAGGAGGGAAGTGAGTTCAATAAGGAAAAAACTAAGAATTTTTCATAAATTTGAAGGAATGGGCTGCAAAGTTTGAGTCCAAACAAATTCCACTACTAGTTAAGCCTTCAATAGAGGTTGAGGACTGAAGAACACAAGGTGGAAGTTGATTTTGTAGAAGAGAAAACACAAGAAGATGACCAACAATCTCTATGCTCTGAATATAGTGTGCATGTTGGCACCATATTCACAGAGGTTGTTGATTCATCCTAGCTTGAAAAATTAAAAAATGGAGGAAGAATCAACTCAAAATCAAGAGAATGTCATTCTAGAAGAGTTCCCTATAGAGTTTGATGATGGAGAGGCTCATTTTTTATCAGATTTAGAAGATTGCATTGGTGAGGAGGAACCCATTGAACTCACCACTTTTATAGTTCCACCAATTTTCTTCCAACAAGAAGAGATTCTTGCTGCAGAGAACTCCTATGAATCATCCATGGAGGAGTTTGATTTATCAAGATTCTTGTTTATTGAGGAGAAGGTGGATCGAGAAGGAGGCGAGTTGTTTGTGGAAGCACTACAAAGTTCGAGATCAGCTTGTAAGAAACCACCTTCCAAAAAGTCTACAGGATGTCCCCATTCATGGGGATGAACTTCAAAGAAATGGGAAAATAAAAAGGATCGGTCCTTTCCCAATCAGGTACCTAGCCATCTTGGACCCAAAATCGAGAGTGCCACCGGTCATGCTCATATCGGGGCATGAGGATGAGCTTCAAATCACCAAAGGTCAACAACAATACCTCCAACCAAATGTAGAACAACTAAAGGAGGTATTTTGTTCATTTGTTGTTGATACTTTGGGAAGGGTGGAAAACTAGTTTCATGACAGTTTTCCACTCTTATTAAAGGTCATTTCCATTACTAAATTAATTACATGGACACACTTTGTAAAGAAGGGAAGCTATTTCTCCCTACCTATTGCATGCTTTGTTTAGGTTCCTTTGCCTCTGGTTAGAGTAGGGTAGTGTAGGTTTGTTTTCAACAAAAGAAGTGCTTGTGCACACTTTGCATGTTCTAATTGGAACATGTATAATTTTCATGTTTTTACATAGTTTTCGTGCCTTTTTTTCATAGCCCATTTTGTGGAAAAATTATATTTGGGGATAGATTTTAGTGAGTGTTCATTCAACCCCAATAGATCAATTGAATGGGAAAGATGGTGAAAAGACCAATTCAAAACAATTTTGAATTTCATGAATTTTAATTCAGAATAATTTCATAATGATATGGTCATGTTTCAAATCAGTTTTCAGATTATCAGGTCTATTCCATGCCCAATGGATGCTTCAAGGTTACCGATCTTTTCAATCTAGCAGGAAAATTACCTCATGAGTCACCAGATTGTTATCCAATTTTGAACCCCCTACAAATTGGCTAACTTGAAAAATATGAGCTTGGGAAATTTGATGGAGCCTCAAGGAAGAAACTGAATAAAACAACCAAAACCCATAGAAAAATGGAGTAGGAGGTCTTCTTCAATTTTTCCGCCGATCGATAAAATTCTCCCCTACGATCAAGCAAAAAAAGGTCGCATGCAAAGGTCGAAAGAAAAGTGTTACTATCCGACAACATGTAAAGATGTTCTTGATCGCAACAATAAAAATTGTTAGTTGGTAGTATGTATGGATGTTAGAGGTGGGTGACAACAAACGTGCCTCTAGAAGTCAACAATAGGTCAGCAAAAATATTACCGACCGGTAACATGTACATAAGTTCTTGGTTGACTACAAGAATATTGATGATGGGCCGAACATTAATGAATGCGGTACAAAGTAGCTCAACAACTAGTTTAATGAGGTATGACACTCATGTCCTTTCCTTCCAGAAAAGTACCATTGGGAAGTGTATTTTTATGGCTACCCATATCTCTTTTCAGAGATTTAATGTAGATTGTCGGTTGGTGAAGAAAAATCGAGGTTTTCTCTCTATATATTGTAAATTCACCTCATTTGTGAGGGGGATATTCTAGGATGTGGGAAACTCTGCCATTTTTATTTCTCAACAAAAATGAGTTGAAAGCCTTCACATGGGTCTGGAAAAGGTATTTGTGCCTCTAATATATCAATGTAATGGATTGTGCATATTTTAAGAGCAATAAAATCTATGTTTGTGGTGTTATTTCAACCCTAACATGTATTTTATTTTATCTCCTTGCCTTTCCACCCTTCTTTGGTGTTTTTATGTACATGTATTTCTAATTCGTAGGTTTGTGTTGTTTTTTTTCATGGAGATTAGAGGGTGAATGAATATTTAGGTTTGTGTCACAACTATTTTCCCTCTCTACGATCCATTTCCTTCTCCTTCCTCCCTCAACATGATATTTCCAACCCCTTTTCTAGTGCTATCACCTATTTTAGTGTATTCTTTCATTTTACATGCATCTTTCTAACCCTCTCTCTCTCCATGGTACCTTAGAATGATTAGTTTAGGAGTAGTTAGCTGCATTTTCCCTTCTAGGAGTAGTTTTAGTGCTAGGAATAGGTAGAGGAACCAACCTTCTCTGGAGGTCCATCTCAAGTAGCAATTCCCACAGCTTGAGAGATGGTCCCCTATTATCAAAAAGTAGGGATCTATCACAACTAAATCCCATGGTTCTACTTTTTGTGATAATAATTACTTTTTCCTCACCTACTTTACCATAGTCATTACTTTGCACTTATTCTGCAATTAATACACACCACACCATTTTTGTCATATCGTGAGCGTTTCCACTCCTATTTACACTTTGTGTTTGTGGCATTCCTTTTAGAATTATACCTACCACCATAACATACACATTACACATGTATTATCCCTCCTTTATTTTTTCTTCCATTCGATTTATAAACTTTTGCGATTTCTATCACTTTCTATCTATTTCAGTGCTTACTTTGAAACAGCATTCATTCTTGTCCTCAATTCCCCTTTCAATAGAAAGTGGGGCATGCCATTGGGGTCATCCTATAATTCCAATTACATTACTATATGATTAATCAACACTACCAACTCATCATTTTCCAACATTTGCTAATTCACCGCGTGACATATCATTATTAATTCCCCTAATGACCTAATCATGGACAACAAATATACAATTTTTTTATGCGACATTTCATCATTTCCCCCTAATGACCTAAGATGGGGACAACAAACATATAATTTCTATATGCAAAATTTCATCATTTCCCACTAATGACCTAACATGGGGAAACAAACGTTAAAATCTTTCCATGTGATCACACATCAATTCCTATCGATTCCCTAATGACCTAACTTGGGGAAAATAGCGTTAAACCTCTCTTTAAGTAACCAATCAAAAAAATCAATTAATAAATTCATCAATGCATTCAAATATCTAACAATCGAGATCATATCACTTAAGCAATACAATGTAACACAATTGACCTCCTCCTGAGGACCTAACTTGGGAGTTACATGTGTTATTTTCCCAAATGACCTAACTTGGGAAGATATTATATATTTTACATTTTCTTCCAGATGACATAATGTGGAAGCCATCATACATTTCACATTTTCTTCCAAATGACCTAACTTGGAAGTCATCATATTGCGGCGACACCTGTGGAGTGGGGGCAAGAGTGTCTTTCCCATACCACTCCTATATGGGTCAATTGTTTGATCAAAATAATTTGGATCCAAAAACTAAAAATGTTTGATATGAGTCCATCTGCAGTGTCTAGATCTTAAGGATGTAGTTAGGGATTTGAGAATAACACACTCTTCTCCCTACACTCTTCCTCTAGCGGTAGGACGCCAAAATCCTTCAGTCAATTATTCGAGTACATGTGTTCTGGTCAGAACCGATCACTCCCTACCCCATCTCATTGTCATAATAGATCGTTCAAAATGATCAATCATCTAACATTTCTATCATCACTCTCATTTAGTACACTTCATCATGACATTACACTTTTCACTACGTTACATGGATCAACACGTTGATCCATGGTTCGAAACACTATATGGTTCTTTCAACATGATTTTACTACCACATTTGCACATTCTACTACAACATGGGCTTCTCTATATTTCTCTTAGGTACACATCTCTATCTACTTTATGTTACCGAGCTTTCTACTCAACAACATAAAGTGGGGCCAAATTTAGTCACAAAATCACACGCGTACTATTACATTTGTACCACCAAGTATGTCGATTTATATATGGATCTCACATAAAAAAATTATTTACTAATGACCTATCCCCTAGTCTTGTTGTCAATTAGTTGGTTGTTGTCATTTTTATTACACACGGTTGTTAGTTTTTTATATAGTCATGGTCGTCTCTCGGGAGTCTCGGGTGTCGTTATTTGGCCATCTGTCATCTCCAGTGTTTGACTAGGGTTCTTTAGGGTAGAACTGGGGTTCCCATGGGTGCCCTAGTCCTTATTTTAGGTGACCCAGTTCCGACAACACTTGTGTCTAATTTAGTGTTTCGAGGTCGGTCTTTGTAATTTTCCCTCTCATTCCCCTAGATACCAGTCGACATATCTAGTCATTAGTGTCAAAATTTGAGCAAGAGATCCCTATATAAACATAACATACTTACTATCTTATGGGTAGACTATCTACTACTAAGGGCTAGCTATCTAGTAAGGTAAGGGACTACATTTGGGCATCATTGCATCACACACACTACATAGGAAAGGGAAGTCTATTCTATTCCATCCACAATTTTGCATTTTATCTAGCTATTGCCCCTATCTCTATGTCATTGGCACTAGGGAACCCTAGGCACATCATTGCACACATAAATCACACAGAACTACATTGGGTCTAGAATGTAGTGCAACACTTAGTTATAAGTCCACCATTGTGGCCGCTAAGGACAATCTGAACCCTTCATATGCATCTTTCCTTTTTAGGGGTTTCATGCTTTATATGGGGTTTTGCGCAGTGAATCCTAACTGCAGTTTATGGCATCATCGGTGAAGATTCGTGTGACAATCACGTGACAAATATTGAGACATTGTGAATATCTAGTGACACTTCTAGATTCAGGTCCTGAGCTATTATCTAGACCGAGAGAACCCATCTTGCAAACTAGGGCGCCCATAAGCACCTTGATCCTCTTCTAAGTGCCCTAGTCTAGTCAAATCTTCATCTGCTACCATTTTCTAGGTTGTACCATCATACTCTTCTCCATCCGCACATCATCCTGTTCAGCCCCAAATCTCAACGAGGTAAGTCATTTTCAGGTTAGTACCTTATCCCTCCTATTTCAATTATTTCATTTCATTTGAATATTAGATAGAATTACTTATCATTCATATTTTAGTTCATATCACTTAGTATATTTGTTATACTTGCTTAGATTAAATTATATATATAATTTCCTATTTTAGTTAATCACTATGAGCTATGAATATTCCTATAACATGTAATAAATTCAAGATTTAAACTCACAAACCCTCCTTTCCTTCAAGGTTCAAGACCTGTGAAGAACCCACTCTTATATGTTTTGAGCTTTCTAACCGTGAAGAAGATTGATTGGACTAGCTTGTGCTTTGCCCATGCTTCAAAGCATTTAGAGTTGAGATACATACCCTACACACATCATGAGCATCTAGTATAAACACCTAATGTGCTTCTTCGGTCTAAGTTATAAAATTGTATTAATTATTGTTTGGACTCAATGATATTTTTCCGGTCAAATAAAAGGTGAAGCTAAATGGCTAAGCTTGAAAATTGAAATGGAGGTTATAAAGAATATTAGGAAAGTTTGTAACATGTTTATCAACTTGTAACTCCTTTTACAAAGTTAGAAAACTATGCATAGCAGTTATAGGCTCGTTGTACTACATGAAAACTTAAATGTTAGTTACACTTGGTGTTGATAGAGGTCACTTTTTGGAATATTGACTCGACATGAAAGAGTGCAAGGAAGTTCAAGAAGCTCTACCTCTAAAATTTTGAACTCGAGGAATCTTGGAAGAGTCTTAAAAGTGTGTAGGTCAAAAATTCGGTGACAAAGAAAGTCATTTCTCTCTTCTCGCTCGAGCTATCTAGTGAAAAATAAATGTGATGAGTCTTGGATGTAAAGTTGAAAATCCAAGTGTATGAGTGTATCTTGCTAATAAAAAGAAAATTATTGTGTTATAAGTTGTTGAAGTTGGTTAAAGTGAGTGTAAGGTAGAGTGTATGAGAGAGCTATAATGATTTGAAGATATTGCAAAATTGTAGATGATGTAAGAGAATCTATGAGCTGATTTAGGATCAAAATTTGTCATTTAATAACCTCATGAAGTGTGTGATCAAAAAGTAGTGTAAAGTCTAAGTTGTAGTTCAACAAAAATTTGAAAGTAGTTTCTTTCCTACAAGTTATTAAAGCGAAGGAGGAGATTTACACAGGGAAAACAATAATTCTTTATTCAACATATCATGAGAACATTACAAAGGATATTATATAACCATAAAGATAGTAGAACAACCTCCTAAGAAGTAGGATCTAATAAGCCAAGATAGTCACAGGGTAAATAAACAAACAATATTGTTATAACTATATAACAATATACTCACCATAGATAATAACAATTTACTACAATAATTTGTATATGTGAGCACTACCATATTATTCCTAACATTCCCCTCTTAGTGTGAACATAGGAGAAAAAAATGCACTTTTCTCGTAGCTTGCCACCCGTGCATGCTCGAGATTTGGATGGTTTTTCAGGACAACCAACAACCTCAAGAAGGATGGTTTTCCAAGGACAACCAACCTGTAATGATGTTTTTATAGGACAAACAACAACCCAAACATCCAGATGGTTTTACAGACAACCAACAACCCAAAACATACAGATGGTTTTATAGGACAACCAACAACCCAAACATACATATGGTTTTACAGGACAACCAACAACCCAAAATATCAAGATGTTGTTTTTTCTTTGTGCTTTCATCTTTTCCACTATGTCTTTCCTTCAAGGAATTATGTAGGAAACACTCACTAATTACAAACATGAAAAATGAAGAAAAGGAAATGAAACATTGAGACCATGTTTCCCCCCTCAATGTGAATTTTCCACTTATTCATGCAAATCAGGAACTCTGAAATCATAATGCACACAACTAAAACTGGAAATCTAAAAAAGAAGCACACTAGAAATCAAATACTGAAAGAAAACTCACAAACACATTGTCACCACAACTTGGTGCGAGACCCATCATTGGTGGTGACAAGAGGTCATTTCTTGACCTTCTACCTCGATGCCTCCGTCCTCCAATAGAAGTGTTGCTTACTCAACAAATGTGATCTTAAAGAATTGTTTTCACATTGTGATTATTTTCCCCCGCAATGTGAAACCATTTATTTTTTAGACGTTGGGTAACACCGAAAATGCATCCGTGAGGCAAATTTTTATTATTATTTTATTTTTCGACACTTTGACTTCGATTCACAATGAGCCTTTGACGAGACACTCGACAATAATACATTTAAACAAGGAAATAATGACTCAAACGACTTTTAATAAAATGAAATCCAATTAAGGATTGAATTTATTCAACTATATTACAAAAGGCCTTATAGAGTTTTAATAATGACAACTTGAAAAATTTATTCTATGGAAATATTTATACTAACTAATGAGGAATCATTTGTTTTATATACCTCGGTAGGACTTAAAACAAACAAATAGAAATTGTCTATTTTTGACTTCTCACTAGAGAGTTTTTAACTCTAAAACACAAAAACAATAAGCTTGAATAGAATCTATACTTGTCACACAAATGAAGACTATTTTAATAATACACTAGAATTTAGAATTTTAGATTAAAAACACACCTTGAACTGGATACAATGTGACCATTTGAATCGATTGTGGAGAGGAGACTTCTAGATGTTTGTAAAAATGCAGTGAGATTCTGAATTTTCTCTCGCAAAGTAGAATCCACATAAACTGGAGATGGACGTAGCTGCAATATTTGAGAATTAATGGACATAAAATTTGATGCCCATATTGACAACTGCTATGTCCCTTAATGGGTTGTGCGACTCTTAGGTGAAAAATACACGCTTATTTGAATAACACCTGGATTTAAGGAGGAAAGCTTGGGCGATACAAAATATTTGATGATAATACAACATAGATCTAGATGATCAATATTATAAGGCCAATGTTTAATTAAGACCATTCGTCAATGCCTTTAGCCGTGCACAACAATTAGTCCAATAAATACGTATGGATAATCATGGTATGTGAACATGATTAATGAATGGAAATGCAATACAGAGTCCAATGAATGTTGCCTAAGAGTATTACAGACGTACGTGAAGGTGAGAATCTCAGGCACAAATCAATGCGAATACCAAAGCAACATTCATTTGTAAAACGTGTAGTCTCCTTGACCCCAGTCCCTCCTTCCTCATGTAGATTAACACATGTTTTGAAATAACATTGTAATCTCTTACAACTGGGAACGATGGTCTATAAATACTTTATGAGGAAAGTGCGCTAACAGGCACAAAATTCTGGTTTGCGAATCCTCCCAAACAATAGCCAAATACTATTATGATTGACGCTTGAAATGAATGATCGTGAAGAAATAGAAAATTCTTCCTTTTCTTACTGTTGGTGTTGTTTGTCTACACTACAAGCTCTTCTTCTTAGCTTTTTAAAATTAAGAATAAAAAAATAGTTTGTACTAGTTTCTCAACTCAATTCTCTCATCACACAAGGCAATATATAAATAGAATTGCCCATACAATGATAGATTATGTTTCCATTGCAATAAACTCACTCTAATGCAAAATAAAGCGGAAGGAGCAGATTTACACAGGGAAAATAATAATGATCTATTCAACATATCATGAGAATATTACAAGGGCTATTATATAGCCATAAATATAGTAGAACAACCTCCTAATAAGTAATATCTAATAACTCGGGATAGTCACGGGTAAATAAACCAACAATATTGTTATAATTATATAACAATATACTCACCATAGGTAATAACAAATTACTACAATAATTTGTATATGTGAGCACTACCATATTATTCCTAACAATTATAGCTTGTAAACTATCAAGTAGGTGCTTGATTTAAAATTGGTACTTCATGTTGAGTTGCAGCTCAACTAATTTATAACCTTTGTGAGCATAGTCCATTGGTTCGGTGGGTTTTCTCCCACTTTTGGTTTCCCACTTAATTTTGTTGTCTCTCTTTGTATGTGATTCTTAATTACATGTGAATTGTGTTGTTAAAATATCATATTAAGGATAAATAATCTGATTGGAGATGAATTGTAATACAAAGTTTGAATTGACACCGATTCACCCCCTCACATTATCCTCATTTCTAACACGTTGGTGGATCGAAGCATTATTCCCCACTTCATTAGTTCCCGTCATCAATTTCAACTTTGAATGTTGTTTCATCACAAGACACACCTAACCAAAACCATCCTCGTCATCATATCCTTCTTGAAAAATAATACTAACACATCTCCTTCCACATGTAGTCCTGTAGCCCCTAGGGCTTCCCCTCCATCTCATATAATATTGATTGTTATTCCTAATACAACCCCTCTTATCCCTTCACAACAACCCATGTCATCCATCCAAAATTTAGTCATGTCCATACCCACATCTATACCTCTCATTAATACTAGTTCTATTGCTAGCACTCACCCCTTCTCCCAACAGAATTTCATCGCCTGTATCACGGTATAACAACATTTCATCTAAGTATATATCACAATTGTCTTAACCCCTTATCAGAACTTCCATTCATATCCCCTATCAATATATCCAACCATCACAACCTTTGGTTTTATAACATACCTACGACATTCCCACGAGTATAACATACCTACGACATTCCCACGAGTGTTCCTCTTCAACACAATGTCTTGTTACCCTATTATCTATACTAGAAAAGAAATCCACATGTCCATAATCAACCTAGTTCATCATCATTCAACCCCAAAAATAATCACAAAACTATTATTTACAAGCATTAATGAATAAGATTTCAAGTCTTAAAGCCACCACCATGGGTCCTAAAAGCACTCTGTTATATGAACAATTCAGTAATGAACCTATTCATCCATCAAGTACCTTTCAAAGCCTATCCCCCACACTGGTAACTCTTGAAGTTTATTAAATTCTACAGTAAGGAGGACCCTCAACAACACATTTTATATTTAAACCACACATGACCAAGACCTTATGTTGAGGACAATTCCCATGTCCTTAGTAGGGCCCGCACTTGCTTGGTATAATAGCATCCCGTAGTATTCCCTCTTTTCTTTTACACAACTCACACAATTATTATTAGAACATTTCTCAACCAACATTGCTCATAAGATCTCCATTACAGATCTCTACATGATATTAAATAGTTTAAAGACAATTACATTTATAGAATTCGTTTCCCACTAAGACGAGATCATCAATCAATTATCCTTTTCACTCCCATAAACCGAGTTGATCGAGTTATTTTCTCAATCATGCACTAAACACATATCGTCAACACTTCAGATACAATATTTCCAAACATTTGATGAAGCCTTTACCATGGCCTACAAATTAGAACTTTATGCCCTCGAGAATGGTAAATTCAAACTTAAATAAAAGAAACATAAGCATGAGTCTTTGTTTGAACCTTATTCTAGTAATGATAAATCCAAAGGCTTGGTAAACGTATTCGTCATAAAAGATACATCTAAGGGTTATTTGGAATTTGAATGCACCTAACCCTAATGAAACTATACATATATTGGAGAATCATATAACACAGTCTTTGAAAAACTCCTAGCCATGTGTATGATCAAACTTCCTCCTATCCATCCTATCGACAAGTCTGTTTCTAAACCTTCATGGTATCAAGTGTGAGGAATTAATAATATCTAATGCGGAATAATTCCTTAGAATCGCAATAATAAGAAGTATGAATAGAATTACAAAAATGAAAAATGCACAACACGAAGACAATATTTAACGTGGTTCACCCAATGTGGGCTACATCCACCAAGAACACTTGCTCAGATTTTATTACAAGCCAACAATCTTCACAATTACAATAATCAGATCTTGTTTGGAGCTGCGCTCAACAAACCCTCCCGAATTTGCACTTGAATTCACACACACTATTCACCTTCACAAACACACTCATGTAAATCCTATTGTATGTCCATCTATTTATAAGTACATCAATAGGTAGCCAAAGAGGCGGTTTTACAAAACAATGGGTACCAAAAAACCATGGGCCCATAACGGTTACCCATTACCCATGGGTTAATAAACCACCCATGAAAATTTGCTTGAGGGCTTCACCCCCCAAACCCCCTTGACCCACTCACCGGCGAGCGGGACCACCGTAAAAATATCCGAGTGTAACACATGGAAGGTGTACCAAACTCTAACATGAAAATAGGCTCCACAAACATAACATCAAGAAAATGACTATTGTAAATACCATCAAGTTTGGGGCCATGACATTGAAATGTGTCATTCATTTAGAAACATCCTCTAGAATCTTATTGACAGAGGTGAATTACAACTTGAAAATTTGAATGCACCTCTGAATCATAACTTGGACATCTTTAAACAACCCTTTCCAAATCATGCCCCATCCACTAGTCAACCCCAATCCAATGTCGTCAAATCTCATCACACCATCAACATTATTAAATACCTCCACCTACACCTCCAACACATAGTGTTTCTACTATAAAAGCACCAATTGAATCACCCAAACCCTCTAGTTTTACCTTTGAAAAGACCAAAAACCCTCCCACGTCTACCACATCTATTCTAAATCCATCCGTGAACTCTTTGAAAGTATCATAAAAGAAACCCATTGTGGAAATCAAAAAAATCTCTTTCGATGATCATGTCACCGACATCATATATAAAATCTCAATAAATTTACTATACAACCAACAAATTACTTATCCAAAAAAATAAAAACTATATCACAAAATCATCAAACAACCTCATCACAAAATACAAATCTCTTTACTTTCATCTTAGGGCCTCATCCATTATCTTAATTCATAGTCACTGTTACTGAATGCAAGGTTGTTCTTTGTTAGACCGACACCTAAAAAATTTACATAAAAAATGAACTCATTAAGCCCAACCTCTAGACCATCAAACGAGATATCATTCCCTTTATTCTCATCTCGAGATAACTTCAACATGGTACTATACTATCACCCTCAAAAATCTCACCCAACTATCCATCGTAACATTAACTCCTCTCAAGCCATCCCGGCTCCCAAGGGAGAAAACCCTCTTGGTACAACTTTAAATAGTTCTATGTATATCATTACACTTCAGGACACTATACGAGGACTTTAAAACCCTCCACGCTACTATTTGAAGCCTTACTAGAAAGGGATTCTCCCGTAGATATAAGACATCTAAATCAAATCAAACAAACTCATCCAACCCCTAAATCCACACTTTCGAACCACCATCCAACACCACATCCATATCCAACAATGGAAAAGCCTCTTCTAGTATGACCCCTCTCCATCAAATATATATATTTTATATAACTACTACGAGCCCGTGCCTAAGACCCTAAGGCTTTAGTTAAAAAACAGCCCAAGGTCTCTAATTCACTTGCTCCTAAATCACCTAACCTTCCACCCTCTTCTAAGGAAAATGTATCCATCCCTATTGCTCCCCACACCTAATCCATAACCTATGTACAAAATACCATCATCAAACAAATCCATCAAGATCTTGTAAAAATTTCCCTTTACGAGATTCTTTAAACTACTCCATAACATCGACATGCAATGATTGAGGCCCTTTAATCCATCTCAAGTACCATCATACAATCCTCAACCATTTGTAAATTTGGTCGACACCCTCAAAATTCCTACCACTATTGCTTTTGATGATTCTAAGATCCCATCCTTACAACCTAAAGATCATGAACTCCCACTCTTTGTCACCACCCAAATCGATGATACTCTCGTCAAGAGAGTTATGATCAACAACGGTGCTAGAATTAATATCATATCATCTCACAAATTTAACAATGTACATCTAATTTCATAGTACTAACAATGTACAATCTAGTAAACAACATATGCTAAATGCTCAATAATGCAAAACTATAAGAAAATGGAATAGATAAGTGACTTAGTTGATTTCGTGTAATATGTAGATATGCATAACTATGTGTATATTGGTTTTAACAGAAATGATGTCACAAGAAGCTCGCTAAGAGTTCTGGAGCTCTACATTGATCGGGATAAAGGTACCCATAGGAGGATAGAGGCACTTGGATGTTGTTATATGACTCTCGGTGTTGGTGATCTGTGAATGCTCGGGATCTACTTCTTTTTGGGTCTAAAGATTGTCACTTTAATCTCTACTTTTTCATGTTACCTTCATTTTTAGGGTTTTGATCACACTGTAACCTACAAAAAAACCCTATCTACATGCACAAGCTCAAAAACATATCAAATCTGAATGAAATATGTAAAATGTGAAGTGAGAATGACCCGGCGGTCACCCAAAGAGTGAACTTATTACCAAACATTGTACTACATTCTAGAATCCATGCGGTTTTATGTGCTTATGTGTGAAATAGTGTCCTCGTGTTTCCTAGTGCTAATGGCCAAGATAGCGGGCTATAGCTAGATTATATGTAAATGTGTGATATGGAATTCAACACTTCCCCTTCCTATGCAGTGTATACAACCCAAAAATGTAGACCCTTTAATGGTAGTGATAGTATGTAGATGTGATTGCCCCTTAGAATTTCCAACTGAGAATAATAATGTGTATGTTGTGTATATATATGGATCTCTTGTTTGAATTTTGACACTAGTGATACAAAAGCCTGAATATGAGTGTTGGATAAAGACAAAAAAGGAGAATAGGTGACCACACATGTTACAATGTGAAAAATAAATAAAAATGACATGAGTTCCCATGATGGACACAAGTGCCAGGGCCTAATGTCAGAGTGGGCATTAGTGTCCTAGGATAAATGACAACAAATGTGAGAAGAAAGACAGAGACAAAGATCCATGTGACTTGATGAGAAGTGGATACAAAAATGATAAATGTGGAAGAGAGTCACAATAGAAAATAATCAAAGAACATGGATGGACAAGAGATAATGTCACCAGTGAATACTTTTCTTACTTAATATTCATGCATATAATAACATACTGATGACATAGCAAAATAATAATATGTGGGTGATTTTGCATCTACATTTACCCCCTTATGTTATTTGAATGAAATTCAAGTAGTGTAAAGGAAGCAATGAACATACTTGTATAGAGTCTAGAGAAGCCATATTGTACAATGTGTGTAGAATGCAAATACTTGTAGCGTGGCGAATCATGGATAAGTGTTTTGATCCATGTGGCATAAGAGGAGATAAAAATTGTCATAAGGAGTAACTTGAATAAATAGTTGTGATGTCATTGGAGATGTTGGATTGTTTATAAAAGGTAATAGACATGGGTGGGGAGTGATCAATTCCCAACTTGATTTGTAAATAATTAAAGGATTTTGACATCCTGCCACTAGAGGAAGAGTATTGGGGAAAGATGCTTCCATGACTCGCATCCCTAAAAGATCCTACTACTACAGATGGATAGAGACCAAATTTAGTTATGTATTATTCCATGTTTAGTTCTGATTAAATAACCCATATAAGAGCAATATAGGAAAAGAAACGAATTCTCATTTCCCCACTCCTATAGTAATGGGTGTTTTGATTTGAATAGTGCTAGATAGCTTCCAAGTTAGGTCATTTGGAAGTGATGGTAATGTAATGTGGCTCCCAAGTTAGGTCATCTGGGAGTGATAGTAATTGTGATTATTGCATTGATTGATTGACTTGAGTGATAGTAATTGATTGAATAATATGTATTTAGAAGATTACTCACAGAGAGGTTTTTGATTTGCCATCGATTAGGTCATTTGGGGGAATAGACATAAAATAGTAGAAAGTATTGACTATCGTAGAGAATTATTGTGCATTTGTTCAAATGATATAGAGAAAAGTGTGGTAGTAATGTGTTAGGTATGTCAATTGATTATGTTGTATCTGAGAGGGATTATAAAATGATCCCAATTTTATGCCCCCTTTTCGACAAAAGGGTGAAGGGTGGAGAAATGAGTAATGAGACAAAAGCAAGGCTATAAAAAGGTGTAATAGTGAATGCAAGATAATAGAGAAGAGATAGCAATATTGACAAAGTATGTACATGTATGGATTAGTACATGTCATATGTGAATATGAGATGGTGAATATTAAATGATACGGTGCTAAAGTAAATCATGATCGTATGGCACAAATAGGGAGGAAAATGGAGTAATAGAGCTCAAGATAATAGTGAAACCATGTGACGTGTATTAGTTATAGTAGTAGTGGTGAATAGTAACTATAATATATGGTAAATAGGAATTACTATATATAGTAATAGTGAAAAGGTGAATTGTAATTTCATTTGTACCGAGAGTAGTTGAAATTTGAGCTCTGAGTTAAGGCAACGAGTTTGACTATATTTGAGAGAGTGGCGATGTTTGTGGCTTCGCAGACGACCAAGGAGCTAGTAAGTGTGATTATTTTAGAAATTTTTTGTTAGATATGTCTGTTTATAGTAATTTTAGTGAAACTATAATTTGAGTAGTTTTGGTTGTTTCTAACCAGGATAGAAGTAGACATGGCGTTTCTATCCCTAGGGACACTAGCACTCGCTCCCCGACACTAGTGATCTACTCGGATGTCAATGACCTACTGGGAGATAACGTCCCATGGCAGGGTTTTGGAATTGTTTTGTGAAATGCTTATATTCTGATTAATTTTATGCTATGATGAAGAATTTTGTAGTATGTGTGGTGTACTAATATAAGAATTTCATTACTTTTGGTGTTGTGTAGAGGGACATACACTCCAGAGAATTTTGTGCGGGTCGTCACTTGAGTAAATTTCCTACTTTGGGGTTATCAGATGATGAGTAGGATCTATTAGACCATGTCATCCTATGACACATTGCTAGATTGGGGGAAATATCCCATAATATGCCTATATTGATTACTTTGTGAGAGCGATGGTGTGTGGATACTTGTACATTCTAATTACCAACGAATGAGATGATGTTGAAACCAGAGGATGTATATAGGATATTACGGTTGCTTATAGTGGGAGAGAGGGTACAAATCACGTTTGTATTGGATTTTCGAGTCGATGAGGGTAACATGGCGGTACTTTATGGGGTTACAAGTACAAGATGAGACACGTATTAGTTTGGATGATATTTTGAGATATGGGGTTCTACGATTGTGTAAATTTATCACAGTTGTGATAGCTTTGTCGGTGGCAGTGGAGGGTGGTGGAGTTGGGATTTTTATAGGATGTATGATATTTGTCATAGCATTGAGGAACATGGTATTAGATATGCCTAGGCATGGTGTGTATTGGCCCATTTGTACAAGGACTTGTATAGATTTACATAGGAGGATCATGGTGGTGGGATAGGAGTCACTACTTTGTTACATGTGTGGGCATATGAGCATATTTCTATATTAAGGCCACTTATTAGGCCATGGGCCAATTGGGCTCCACCCGAGATATTCAACGAGGTGGGTGGGAACCCATAATAGGGGTATGGGTACGACCACATATAGGTCGATGATAGATCATATGGGCCCTGGGGCCATTATATGGAGACCGTATAGAGACTATAAAGGTTGGGTAGAGGATAGTGTGGAGTTGCGGTGCATACAACACACTATGTGGTTAGAGGATTACTTCCTAGGGGTGACTAAGTTATTCAGGGTGAGCGAGTATCTAGGTAGTTTGGAATGACTAAGGATGTTCCCCTAGAGTCATATATATGGTTTCGATCTACTAGGGTGGTGAGATGACCAAGGGAAAGGCCATGCCAATAGAGCACAACTAGTGCATCTAGGTCCAGATGAGGCAGATGCGACCATAGAGCCTATACATGTGGATGATGCGAGGTGTACTCAGGCATATAGCTAGTGGTGGGTGACACATCGATGGGTGTTTTTATTTCTAGTAGTGGTAGATGTGGTCGGTGGGCCAGTAGTTGGAGGAGTAGAGGGACAACTACCTACCCCTAAGGTAGATGATGTAGTAGCAAAGTGAGAGTGGAGTGTAAGTATTATTTAGTGTTGTATGTTATTTGTTAATTATTTCTTGATTTATGTAAAGATGTGTAATAGCTAATGTTTGTTGTGGGATTGTAGGTGATGCTTATTGGTCGTTGATTGTGGACACCTTCATACACATGTTGACTCAAAATGTGCCCCCATATGTGCTCGTGGGAGGAGGTATGCTAGAGCGAGTTGATGTTATTGTTAAATTTTAAAATATACCTTGAGAAACAAATGTTAAAACCGATCAAAACATTTTTTTGAAAATCCTTCACTCGGAAGTATTTAGTAGTTTCTAGAGATTCTTTGAATTCTAATAATTCATAAATTTGGGGCTTTCGGAGTTTCAAGGATTTCTCCTTTCAAAAAAATTTTATGGTTTCAAAAAGAATTGAAATTGTGATTTTGAAGTTCTAAAGTCCAAACTCTGAAATTTTGGACTTTCGAGCTTTTCGAATTCAGAGTTTTCCTTAGGTAATTGGTGATTTTCACTTTCGGACTTCCGAAGTCCAAAAGTCTGAAATTTCAGACTTTCAAGCTTTCGGGTTTCAAAATCCTATGTCACATTTTGGGTAAAATCTCATTTGGAGTTCTAAAGTCGGAACTCAAATTCTGAAATTTCGGACTTTTCGAGTTTGAGCTGTCCCAACCATTTTGAGTTTTTTCATTTTGGACTTTTTGAAGTCCAAAAGTATGAAATTTCAAACTTTCAGGATTTCAAGTTTTGGAGTTTTCCATCACCATTCCACGATTTTCACCTCCTCGATATCTTCGAAAGTCTCGAAACTCCAAAATTTCAAAATTTTGGACTTTCGGGTTTCAGACTTTGAGTTCTTTGTGCATTTAATTCTTACCTACTTCCATACGTGTTGAAATCTAGGCATTAATGTCAGTTTTTCTATTTAAACTTGTGATTTTACCTGTCATTTTCACCTGACATTTTTCTCTGACGATCTGGTTTTTTTACTGTATCTTGTACTTTTGACATCATTTTCAAGGTATTTTATTTAGGTTATTTTCTTTTTGGTTTAAGATATTTGTGGTTTGTTTTCTCCTTGTTCATTTTTTTCTTTTTTTCCTCTTTTGTATACCTTGGAAGATGAAAATCTCATTTCCCGCCATGTTTCCTTTAACAATCCAATTTTCTACAAGCATTCAGTGTAGATTTCATCATAGTCCTCAAGATCCTCTGAGTATTCAAATTTTCCCTCTCAGCACTTCTCATTTTCTTTTTAGACTTCGGAGGTTGGTGTTTTCAGAAGGTTTTCTTTTCAAAGTTCGAAGGATTTTCTTTTGGAAGTTTAGATTTTTTATTGTATGAAGGTTCCCATTGTTTGGAAATTGTGCCTTTTTCTTGTTTTGAACTTTTCTTTTTAGGTTTTTAGAAGTCTCTGTAAGGGCAAGGAACTTTCCACTTGGCTAATTTTGGAACTTCTTGAATAAGAACTTTTCTGTTCGGAGTTTGAAGATTTTTGGGTTTCTAATTTTTCATATTTTGGACTTTCAGATTGTGAGAGCTAAGGTTTTTTTAGACTTTCGGAAATTTGATTTTTGGGTTTTCAAAAGTCTCCCAAAACTTCTCTTTTTTGGAACCTTTCACTTTGGCATTTTAGAATTTGGAAGGCCATCAGATTCCAAAATTCAGAACTTGATGTCTACTTCTACAACTAAGGGAAAGGAAAAGATGAAGTATACATTCCTCGGAGTGGCTCCCCATTCTTGTCTGTCTTCAAACTTGGGGAATATAAGAGACACTGATCTCAGACAGATTGATTTTCTAGACTTTTGGACAAGGGTGAAAGCCCCAAACAAGAAGTCCTAGATGCAAGCCATATATGATAGTGGACTTGTTTTGGCTGTTGGCTTTCCCACATCCATGCATTGCCTTGAGTTCATCTTAGCTACAACGACTTACTTTGATGAAGACTCTAGGACATTTAAGGATGTCTGATGGCAAGGTTGTAATCTGCTTGGACCAGATTTATTTGAGGACTTGTTCAAACTTCCAGACATTGAAGATTATGCAACAATTTCACTGGAATTAGCAATAGAGCATTGGGACAAAGAAATAGAAGTATGCACAAGGGTCATGTTAAAAAGCTATTTGGCCAAGAATGTTACTAAATTTCCCAAGACTATGTATCGGTCAAAATTCATCCAGGAATTCAATGACATTATTGTGTTATCAAGCAGAATTTTAGGCCTTCCCTCTGTAAAGGAATTTCAGGAATGGATGTTTATGTATATAGCTACTATCAAGAAAAGAAAATAATTTATTATATGGGGGAGCATATCAGTAGCTCCATTTGTTTTCAGTTAAGCAAGGTATCATCTTCCAAGAGTTTCTACATGACATCCTTTATAGTCTATGTTGCAGCTGTTATAGGAGATTTTACTGGATTGAATAATAAGGGTATTTGAAGTACTTCCCAAATCTATGATTTATATCCTCAGCTTACATTGGACAAAGGAAGTAGGCACTTCCGAAGGATTAATGATGCTTTCTTTGCCGTCATTCTTTACCACTTTGATAAAGAGTTATACAATCGAAGGATTTCTAATGAATCCTTCAAGGAAGTACACGATTGGGGGCTATCTACCTATAATTCCCTACATTTACATACATTCAAATTCTTGGTTTCGTAGGTGCTCCCAGCAAGCTTCCAAGATGTCCCACTGACAAGTGGGTCTTACTAGAATTGGTTTAGCAGTTGTTGGACTATCATAAGATTCAAAATAAATGACACAAGGTGGGAGTTCAATTCCCTATTTTGATTGGTAGATACACTTGTCCAAATATCTATAAGGTGAAGAATATAGATGTAGATATGTCAGAAGTAACTTTGTGGACCTTCCATCCTCAAGACTAGTTTCGACTACTGGGGTAAATTTGGTGAAATAGGCCTATCTAGTTACCATGTGCCCCAGTTGGAAGAAATTTGGATTCATTTTCGAGATGAAATCATCATCTAACAAAGAGATTATGAGAGGTTAACTCTGGATGAGGTTCAATAGTTTGGTATAGCCGATATTCCAAAAGAAATGCAAGATGATGATGAAGTCTTGGATGCAACATATAAAGATAATAATGTTGCCAATCAACCATTACCATGGATTGATTGGTATGTAGAAGAATGTTGCAATACCAAGGAGAGGGCGGGGCCCATTCTGTAGAGAACCTACAGTTGGTTGGTTACCTTGGGAATCTCACCCAAAGGGTTAGAACAACCTACAAATACAGGATCCCAACCAACCGTGAGTCTTCCAACACCTACAAAAGGGAAGAAGTCCATCCAAAGGGGCTAGACAATTCCAAAGAAGATCTCATTTGTTGTTGGTAGCTCCTCTCTCTCAAAGAATCCCCTTCCAAGGTTGTGTCTCTAGTAATACCAACCTTAGAAATAGTTGAAGTTGTTGATTCTCCAAGTGTCTCACAGGATCTGCCATCTCCTCTTTCATCATCACTTCCTCCATCATTTCCTTCCACCTCTACAATCATTTCTTCTTTCCCATCCCCTTCTATGGCCCAAGTATTCTCATCTCTTCCATTTCTCTCAAGAGGGAAACGATTGGGTCGCCCATCTCTTCTTCACTACCTCTAACACTTCCATTTCTTTCCATCTCATCTTCTAATCCCATTGTATCCACTCCTATGGCCGTTCTCACATCCACCCCATCCATTATTTCCACCTCCATTCAAATGCCAACTAATGTTATTGGTGCTCTTGTTTTGACTAGTGCTTTAGGTACCGAATCGGTTGTTCCACTCCCATCAACATCAGCCATTCCAGAATGGTTATTTTGTCAGACTCCAAAACAAAAGAAGAAGGTGCCTCTGGGGGATGTCATAGACCTAAGCATGTTGGAACCCACACCAAAAGATAGGCCAAGAGGCCTAAAATTGTTTCCATCTTGTCAGTGAATCAATCTGGAGAAAGGGTTGTAGAAGTTTCTACTCCCATTGAAGGGAAAACCAAGGAAACTATTACAACAAGCATGGATTATCGAATTTCTAGATTTTCACTGGGAAAAAACACATGAAGGAGCTAAACATGATGTGTAGGATGCTCTTGGAAATCTATTGGAAAAATATGAAAAGGACAAGGCTTCCAAGGATGAGCTCAAAGAAAAGGTCAAGCAACTCACTGCATTATTGAAAAAGGTAACATAGCCAACTCCATCTACCAAGGTTTCAACTACTATGGATCTAACAGTTTCTTCTACTCTCGATGATATTCCTTATCATGATATTGAGAAGATAGGTCAGAAGGGAAGATTGGTAAATGGATGGATGGAGCGTATACTTCAAGAAGCCAATCCTTTAATTAAAGAGGTTTTGAAATATATAATGATTTGTAGGTTGGAAGAGATGTTATTTGTAAAATGGATGAATCCTTTTCTAAGGATAATAATAATCTGAACTTGAATTTAGCCACATGGAGTGAAATCAGAGAAGAAGATTCAGATCTACTCCTTTAGGAGGATGTAATTGATGATGCTTCAAAATTGTTTGAATATCAAAAGGCAATGGAATTCTAGTCTCAAGTGTTACAAGATTTAATAAAGAAGTTGGATGATAAATGAGTAGAAATCATGGATGCTCTAAACGACATATCAGAAGAGTTTGATATTATTAGTTGTAAGTTCTTCAATGAGAACATTGATGCTCTTTCAAAGGATCAAATCTGGGAAAATTTCAAAGATTTGGTGAAACGAGATGATGAGGTTACCTAGATTTCAGCAAGTGACTCTATTGATAGGTTGGTGTCATGCCAAAATTTCACAAGAAGACTAAAGAAGGTTGTGGGTAAACTGAGAAGAATTCCAACCAAAATCACAAGGGAAATTGAGACAGTGGATGTAGTGAATCACTATGCATGTGGGCTAGAGGACAGAGAGATTTAGGGAATTATCAAGTGTTTCATCAAATACAAACATCAAATGGCTTCTTGGGAGAAAGACCAAGGGAAAATTGAAGTTGGAGAAGATGTTGCAGAGCCCAGCCAAGGCTAGGTGGCCATGAAAGGACTGATCCAAGCTCTGGATCGGTCAAAGTTGTAAGGTTGACTGGGTCAAATTCTTATAACAAACTTTGCTATTTTTATGGGAGCATGTTCCCTTGAATTTAATGACATTTCTATTTTTAGTAAATTGTTAGTTAAGGCCCAGTTGTAATGGCTTAGCCTAAGGAACTTATAAATAGAGAAGTACATTAAGTCTTTAGATATATTTTTTTGGAGAAGTTACTCTTCAAGCTTGGAAGAGTGCTTTGAATATTCAGAAACCTTTCAATTACATTCAGAGTGATATTTTTCCATGGAAAGTTGAGTTATTGTGTTAATGGTTGATGTGTTTATGCTTTATGAATGCATAGTTCCTTAGTATAAGTGGTTGGCTTGCCTTTATCTCATAATATCTTATTTCATTATGTTAGAAAGTGATATAATTGTTTGAATATCAGTTGTGAAAAATTTTATCTGCCTTCTATTATACAAGCCATATTATTATTGAATTTTATGAATGAAATGGATGTTTGACATGTGCCTATTTTATATTATCGTGGTGATTGATTGTGTTTCCAATTGAATTGATCTATCTATTCATAATATGAGTTTAACAAAAGGAACGTATGCTTCTTAGTTTTGATATCATGTATCCTCTCGAAGTTTCAGTAGGTGAAGTTGACTTGTGGTGTACACACCCTCCTCAAATTAAACCTTCCCGAGTTTAGCAAAACCCTTTCTTGGTGCATCACCACATCTAGTATAGGTTTTATTTCGTTGCAAATTTCTCTCCCTAATCCCTTAAAATATTAGCATAGGTTTAGTTAGCCAATTTTCTTACATTAGGAGTAGTGTAGTAATGTTGGCGAGAAATGTTTTTGGGGAAAAATTGGTGGTAATCTTGCCAACGCTTTGAGAATATTAGTCCCTCTACATAACTGATATAGCTTCCGTATGTGCATGTGCGTGAAAATGTGGATTTTTGTGGTGGCCTTTGGTGGGGATCCAATAGGGGCACTACACTGACCTTCGTGGAAAAGCTAGCAATCTCTTGTTAGGGAAGAATTTGTCTAAAAAGTGGAAAGGGGAGTGAGAAATGAGATAGGGGAACTAATGTTATAGGTAGGAAATCAAATTCTCTGCACACACTAGTTAGAAACTTCAACACATGCATTTATGAGAAGAAAAACCCGAAAATGGCAACAAGACAAGATAAGATTGCGAACTCATAGTTTCTAAAATATCCTCATCAAAAAGGCTACAAAATCCTTCTTCTTGTATTGATGCTTAAACAAAAGTTGTACATAGTGTGGGAATAGAAGAAATTTGAGAGTGGAGGAAAGTAGAAGAAAATGGCTATCTCCTTTGCTTTCTCTAGGTACAATGCACTCTTGAGTTTACAAGATCAATCACCAACCCTTTGAAATGGGAATGGTGTTACAATTTATAGAGTAGAATATGACTCTTCATCTACCCCCTAATTCATTTTCATATGTCCTCACACAACTTAAAACTTTTCAACTTCCTAGGAAACTTTTAAGTCCCTTTTTATAACATAAAGGTGACTTATTACATTAGGAACATTAGGACATATGAAAAAGTGCAATCCCAATGTGAAATTAGAATATTGGAAAGTGAGAGAAAGTTGGGGGAAGAGGAGAGAGAAAGAGAGAGAGAGAATAAGAAGGGGAGATGTCACTTCCGATGAAGTCCGTTGATCCCCGTTGATGGAAAGCTCCAAATGCAGTGAAACTCTGAATCTTCGAATCCCTTGCACACTGTGAATCTCCTTCAAATCAGCTCGTGAATGCTCACCAAGTTGAATGAACTAAGATGGATCTCAAATTCCTTGTGAAAAATGACTAGGATGTTCCTAAACAATGATGCATCCTCCGAATGATTATCCTTATACGACCCATTGTGCCAAAACTACTTTTTGAGTGTAACTTACTATTTTTAGTAAGTGTGAATTATGAGCCGAGATGACCTTTTTGATGACCTTTCCTGTGATGCTCCCTCTGTGTTCACTACCTTATTCATGACATCTTCAAATGGTGGCTTACCCGAAGTAACATAACCCTATGTAAGGAGACATGTTATTTTTAGTAAGTGTGCCACGAATGTCAAATTGCGACAAAACGGGTCTTGAAATTTTGGGTTTTATTCTAGGGTTCCATGCTCCAAATTTTGAGTAATTCCTTCATCTGAACAAGTGGAAAAATGATGTTTTCATCAGTAGGGGAAGAATACTAACAAAAACTTAGTCCTCCATATCCCTAAAAAATAGGGGCTTCATGGCACAAAAACTAGTTCACGTGAAACTAGATTTTTCAACGATCATTCCCTCCAATTTTCGGATGATTTCGCTCGTCAGATCTTCGGGAATTTGAAAATTTCTTCAAAGAGGACAGGATGCTGATAAAAACACATCCTCCATATCCTAAACATAGAGACTTCATGGCACAAAATTGGTTCACACGAAACTAGATTTTTGACGATCATTTCTCTCAATTTTCAGTGATTTCGCCTCCGTAACCTTGAGAAGTGGAGAGGTAGCTCGCTGATTTTTTCCACTACTATGTCATGGCAGCCATTAATGGAGATTGAAATTTTCAGGTCTAGTTTTTGTCTCCATTCACAATGAAATCAACTCCATTGTGATAGGTTTTTCATTATGGTGCTTCACGTGAAATTTCTCTTCAATCCGGTGACCAATTTGATGGGAAATCAAGCTTTTTCCTTCATAGAGCCGGAAAGAGGATTTCTTCGCTGCGAGAATTCCTTGCTAAAAATTAGAGGTTTGAATATGATTTTTAATGGCCTTTAAGAGAGAAGAACTCAACAACAAATGGTTTGTCAATCCGTGCTCCGGTTTGGAAGATTTCTTCAAATTTCGATTTCATGGCAATGAGGATTTCCACTATTCTTCTTCTCTGTTCTTCATTTCTTCTTCTTATCTCGATGAATTATTCTTATGAGACATGTGTGCCATCATGGAGTGAAGGATAATGTGTTGTAATGGATCTGGTTCAAGCTTTGGCAATGGTGGAGTGGTGGACTAGTGTTCTCTGTAGTTTTCTTCTGGTAATGGAGAAGCAACAAGAAACAACTAACAATTAGAATTTTTTTCAAATTTTTGGGTGGAGTTGGGCACATTTTTTCATGTTTGATGTCCTTAACCTCAGGGATGTGAGGGAAATTAAATTCCATAGTGGTCAATGTTAGGAATTAATTGTTGTAAACATTATTAATTAATTATATTATTATATGAGTTTGGTAACTCATTAATAATAATATAATGTAGATAAATATTGTTATACGAGTTGTTAAAACAACTCGTATTATTAAGTCAGTTGTTACACCCGTAAATTGATTAAATGGGTTATTTGTTAATTGTACTTCCTATTTAATAGGAAGTAGTTTAAGCTATTATATTGCCTATATAATAGCTAATGTATTTCATATTGAAATATATGAAGAATAAGAAGTATTATTAATTTGTTTCCTGTGCAAATCTGGTTGTTCCACTTTATTTGGTATCAGAGCGACCAATCCTCCTTCTGTGATGAGTTTTTGAGTGTAGTCAAGGGGAGAAAGTAGTTGTTTTCTCCCTATAGATGACAATATTTCAATGGAAAATAAATTTTGTAGGGTGAACGATTATTAGTTTAGTGTTTTCTTTTCTGTGTAAGAAATGCGTGACCAAGAAGTTTAGACACAGTTTTTATAGCGGCTCGCTTGGTGGTAGAAACTTTAGAATCTGCAACGCATCTGATTGGAGGCTTGATATTCCAAATCAGCTACGAGGATACTCATTAGTATTTCACCAGACGACATCAAGATTCATTGTTTGTCTTCAGGAGTAAACTACAAAATAGTGATTGGTCAGGACAGTGCTTGATCTCTGTGCATAGCACATCCATACCGATATGTGCCTCTGCGGTCTACCAAATCATATATATTGAAGTTGAATCAAGCATACCATTATTTGAAGCCTCGACAAAATTTTTACAATTGCATGTTTGTGTTGTCTGTGAATTTATATGCACAGGAGCTTGCCAGTTATCTTGATTCAATGTGTTAGATCTGATCTGAGAATGGTGTTTAATCAAACATAGTTAATCAAATGTCTCGTGCATTCATAGTATGGATCTGCACCGAATCTCTTTCCTCGGATCATGGTTTCAATATGTTCTATAAACTCCAACTGTTCAAACTTACCTCTTGATTCATACTCTGAACACGGTAGTGCAATGCATGCATTGGAAAAAACATCCACGTGTCTGCTCTTTACCTTCATTCGGTCTTTAACATCGTGCTCGATTCATTGTCTAGGTATTCATATCCATTCATTTAGTTTTGTTTTGGTCTATGTTCAGTTAATATGTATAGAGTTTTCAACCGCCTTGTATTACTCACTATATTGTCAAAATCCTTGGCCGCTGCCATCTTTTCCATGTCATATGTATGTTATTTTGGTAATGTCCTCTTAAATTCCAGTAAAAAATTAAAGTTGAGTCATTCAAATTGATAAGTATTGTTTTGAAAGTTAGTTGTCAATGTAAAAGAGTCTTGTATAAGTGTCAAAGCAATAATGGTGTAAAAAGTCATGTCATTAAGAGTATAAGTGTCTTATATAGCACCATTAGTGTGTTTGTCGTAAAGTGTCATGATATGTATATATGGTAAAATAGTCATTTTTGTGTCTATTTTCAAAAAATCAAGAGTCGATTTTTGTTTAGTCGTCAAAAGTTCATTGTGGGTCAATACTATTGTAAAAAGTGTCATCTTCCAAAGTTTGAAAAAAAAAAAATTTGCCCGCATTTCAATTTTGGACACATTTTCGCTTGACGTGACGTCCAAATTATTGAAGGTATTTTGAGCTTCATGATCACATCCGGCTGAACTAGTAGCATGATATCGGAGGATGGAGGAAAATGGAGGTTGGAGGTCAATCATGACCTCTCGTCATTCACCAACAATGGAACCACATGATGGTTTGGTGACATGCGTGTGGTTTCTTTTTTGATTCATTTTCGGTGTTCTGTTTGCATAATGTGATGGTTTATTGAATAAACCCCTTTTCAGATTTTTGGAGGAGTCATGTTTTTAGAATACTTTCTTTTGGGGAGCAAGAGAATATTTCTGAGGTAGACTCAAGGGATGGTTATCCAGCTAGTGTGAAGCTTGTGGATCTTGGAGATTTAGAATTTGGGTGCCCAGGGAGGAAGGGAAAGTCCCACAGGAACCCAAAGAGGAAGGGAGCATTCCTGCATAATTTGGCTCGACACTACAGCCTTTACAAGGGTAAAGAGATAATCTATGGAGTTTGTACCTGGTCTAAGAAGTGATTTCAGGAGGTGGTTCATCTTCTTCGAATATGGTTCTTCATCGTGTTCACATTAAGGGGGTGAAGATCAGATATTAATAATGTTCACACCAAGGGGGTGAATGTTAGGAATTAATTGTTGTAAACATTATTAATTAATTATATTATTATATGAGTTTGGTAACTCATTAATAATAATATAATGTAGATAAATATTATTATATGAGTTGTTAAAACAACTCATATTATTAAGTCAGTTGTTACACCCGTAAATTGATTAAACGAGTTATTTGTTAATTGTACTTCCTATTTAATAGGAAGTAGTTTAAGCTATTATATTGCCTATATAATAGCTAATGTATTTCATATTGAAATATACAAAGAATAAGAAGTATTATTAATTTTTTCTGTGTAAATCTGGTTGTTCCACTTTAGTCAAGAGGACGACACATGGCGGTGATCAAATGGCAGGAATGAATGCTCCAAAATCATCTTTAAACCACCGAGGGCTTTAAACTAGTCATATGGGTGACCAAAACACTCTCTTAGAGGTTTGCCTTATTTTTCCATAATTGATGTCCCTCACCTCGGGAAATGAGAGACATTAGTTTCCACGGTGGTCTTGGAGCCGACACGTGGTGTTTGATGCGACGCGTCGGGAATGATGCTCCTAAAAATGCACCTAGGGGTGAAAGTCGGTCACGTAAGTGACCAAAAGACTCCCATAGGGGCTGAGCACCTTTTACATGTCGATGTCCCGACCTCAAGGACATGAGGGACATCATTTTCATGGTGTTCTTGGAGTCGACACGTGGCGTTTGATCCGACGACAGGGAATGAATGCTCCAAAATGCACACCTGGGGCTAAATCACAAGTCTAGAGGTCACATGAGGGTCCCAAATGTCACATGGGGGATGAGAGGGGCTTAAGGGGGCTGGGTGCACTTTTCCAACCTTGATGTCTTTGACCTTGAGGGATGTCGGGGACATAAAATCCCTTGAGCTCGGAGCCGACACGTGTCCTCCAAAATTGGCTAAGTCTTAAACTTATGACAGTTGATAACTTGAGCTCCCGATGGAATTTTTTGGAAAATGTTTATACAATATTGAATTTAAATGGCCTTGGTAATCCAATGGTGGGGGTATAATGTCTTGATTATTCCATTTGATCCCTGAAAAATCGGAGTTTTGATTTGGTACTCCACTTATGCTTGAGAAAAACTACCTGCAGACCTGATGCACCAAAGTGTTGTGAAAAATATGATTTCACCATCATGTAGGGCTTGGAATTATATTTATGTAGATGTTTTTTTTACTTATAAATCCATCTGGAGCTCCTAGAATCTTCTTCTGAAGCCCAACAACTGTTTTAGGCCTGTGAACTACCTAGGCTTGTGAACCCTATTTTTACTCAGACTGCTCCAAGTCTTTTAGAACTTCCCCAAGCCTTCCAAAATTATTTCCATGATGTTCTAAGGTCTTCCATTCACCTCCATGTTGAATTTTTCCCTTCCATTCCACTCCAGGGGTTTGATCCAGTCTTGGGAAGGCCGACGATAGCCCTTCCCAATACTGCCAAAAGATAGCATCTTTTCAGAACTCCCTAAAATCACCTAGGGGGAATGAATAGAATTTCCTAAATCACCTAGGGGACCAATTTGAAATCAAATAGGGGTGACTAGACTAACGTATTTGGCTTGGGGTGCCTAGGAATGATAAAACATGAAAATTTCAACACATGGGTATAGTTGTCGTGCTTGGAAACTTCTAATTTCCCTGTTACACATTTGCATGAAAACAATTGGCTTTAGTTTGGGGACATAACATGGACTCAGAGCAACAAAGACATGACATGAAGAATCTAGAATCTCAACTCATAACATATTGACCAGTGGCTTATCCATTGGGCCCTACGGAGTCATGTACAACCTATAACAAGATAGAAAGAGGGAAGAACGAAACACACACAAAACAAACACACAAAAGGAAGGGAAACACACACAACAGAAAGGGAAACACACCTATGGTACAGGGTAGGGGACAACCCACCTTAATTGAAGCACTTTCCGTTTCTCAAAAGTTACCCGTGAGTGGGCAACACTGAGTGATGTTGTAATGCGAATCCATTATCTGGTTCAAGAAAGTAACCTCCTTTCCTTAATTATTTATGGAAGCCATGTGCTTCCATGATTGTTCTTTTACCTTGCAAGAGTGATTCCATGTGAGCTTCTTGATGCTCAGGTCCTTTCTTGGAAATTCCACTGCCTTCATGCTCTTTGAAATTGGTTTCATCATGTCAGTTGCCTTCCATGTTTATCCATATAGATGATTCTCCATCGAGAATCTCATTGTTGCTCCAAAGCTGATTTTCATTCCAATTCCTTGAATCTTCTAAGTTACTTTCTTTCTCGGGTCTATGTTTATTGACATATTTTCCATGAGAAACCTTAGACTTATCCTTTTCCTTCACTCCACTGTGAGATGCTTGAGTACTGAAGGAAGGATTGGATATGAACTCATACTTGTCTTGTATGTCCATGGCACTAGTGAAGAGATAAAGAATCAACTTGGGATCTTCCGCAACTTCTATTGCATCCAATATTTCTTGCACGGAGTTATGCTTCATCATTTCCTACAACTCCTCTTTATACACCTTTGAAGAATCTTTATCTTGTAGTTCAAGGAAACTATCTAGAGGGATTACCTCATCATTTTTGGAATCACTGCACTCTATCGATCCTTCATCGAAAAGAGCTTCATCTTCAGAGGTCTCAAAACTCTTTGCTTTAGTTTCTTTATCATGGAAAGGTTCTTCCTCTTCGAATGGGAAATAAAACACCTCGATTTTTTCATTATATCCATCAACCATTAGTTCGAGAGGGACATCATATTTCACATCTTGCTTTGTTTCAACATAGCCAACCTTCACACTGGTTGAGGCTTCCAAGTCAACTTCATGTTTGTCTTGCATATTCATGGCTTACATCAGGAGTTCGAGACTGAGCTTGGGGTCCTCTATTTCTTCCATGACTCTCAGTAGTTCTTGTACAAATGGTTCTTTCCCATTGTTTAAGGGCTCATTGCAGACCAAATTGGTATCTTCCTGGGTAACATGATCTAGGGAGTCTTCATCTTCAAATGGGAATGAGAATATCTCCTCATCACAGATATGCACATATGCTGATTTTTCTACTTGAAAATCACCAAGAACCATTTCCTCTTCTTCACGGTTTGCATCGTTTGGTAATTCAAAGTTGTCCTCTTGTAACTCAAATCTCCTCAATGCTTCTTCAAAATCCAAATCTCTTCGGGAAGGCATGTCTGGACCTATCAAGATGGGTATATCCTCTTCCTCCTCAGTCACCAAAAAGTGATTCATCCGCCTACTACCCTGGTACAAAATGTTAGCTTCTGGGCTTCTATAATTTTACATAGTGTACCTCATCTTATTTTTGGAAGTAATTTCTCCATGTATCCCTTCACTGGTATGGTTTTGGATGACCAATTCATCTGAATTTTCCCTCCCAAGTCTCGGAAGAAACTTCTACTCAACAACATTCCGAATGAGGCTGGGACATCGGCTACCAAAATCATCGCTGAAATTTTCTTGTCTGGAAATTTGGCAAGAGATACCTGTGCATCTTTGACCTTCCCTATGAGTGGGACCTTTTTCGACTCCAGGGAGTAACAAGAGCCACCGGGTGGAGCCATGGTGAGTTTGAGAGCTTTAACAACCTTCAAAGGCATCACGTTATCTGAGGCACCAAAATCTATTATGCAATTGTTCAGTACATATTCTCCAATAAGTAGGGAGACATAGAAAGGTTCAAATTTATTAGTCTTTGATGCTCTCAGAGAAAGCATGTTCTGTGAGGGAGGTGTAGGTGGGTTTGGTAGTAATCCTTTAGGATGATGAGCTACATCATTGGGTGTTAGACTACCATTTCTGATGTATCGGAAAAACCTCTCAAATTGTTTAGGATGAGTCCTCAAATATTTAGTTTCAGTAATTTGGACTTTGGCTTTGTTCACATATTCTATGAAATCAAAAGGAGACAGATGCAGACAAGGGGGGTGAAGGGACTGATTTTGGAGTCTGGATAGGCTTAGGAGAAGGATTTGATGTTTGAGGAATGGACGGTATTTTGAAAGGCACACTAGAGCTTTCAAGGTATTAGATTTTGTAGGAGAAGATTTGGATTTAGAATTGGGAGAGGCATCAAAAGACTTACTTGGAAAAGTGGGAGCCTTCTTACTTGTTACAAGATCAGGCTTTAGCAATGTCGACTCCATGGAAGGTGGAAGTGAAGATCCTTGACTGATTATTTTGTTTTGTGGAGTCGCCATAGGAGGATCATCAACCTTATTTTTATTAGTAGTGGTGGAGGAAGAGGCTATTTTCTCAGACTGAGAATGAGTGAATACCGCACATGAGAAACTGGGTGCATCTTCTTCATCTCCTTCATCACCTCCAGAATACTCACAGAATCTGATTTGTGTATCATTCTCAAGCTCATCAACTTCTATGAGATCATCACCTTCACTTTCTTGTTCAAACTCTACTTTACTTTCTTGGATTCTGTAATTTGCGATGATGGGTGAGGCCTCGAAGGAAAGCCTTTGAGGTGCTCTTGTGATTTGATTTGTGTTGTTTCTTTGGGAAGATATCCATTCAAATAATTCCCTCTTCAAAGATGCCATCTCATTCACCAACTTTTACAACGATGGATTGGTTCTCTCATCTCCAGGATGTTGGGTCTTTCCCTTTGATGGATTCTTGATCTTTCTAGAGAGGATGAGATCGTCATCAAGTTCAATAGCCATCCTTTGTGCTTCTACAATGTTCCTTGGTTGGGCTCTTCGCAGAAAAAATCCTACTTCTGATGATTGAGCATTGAGGAAGAATCTCTTGACATTGTTTTGAGATGGCGAATCCTCTTTAGGTATCCTACGAAGCAACCATTTGAAACAAGCCACAAATTCTCTCATGGTTTCATTTTCTCCTTTCTTCATTTGAGCCAACTGCACTAGGAGGTATTGATAGTCTTTAGTTGATTTAAATCTCTATGAAGGCATCCTTGATGTCATTCCAACCCATGATGGACCGGGTAGGTAGGAGGTAAAACCATTCTACTACTTTTTCTTGGAGGGACTCCACGAACAGTCTCACAACAACGTCTTCATGTTGGACACCAAGAATTCCACATGATGTTGTGAAAGCAACGATGTGTTCTTTAGGATGTTGTGTATTGTCACCTTTGAAATTTGTAAAGTTCTAATGGGAACCCGCTGGTAGGTTGTGAAGAGGGGGTTCAAGAGCAAGTGGGCACATATTCCTTCCCCATGGAACAATGGGTTGAGGTTTTTCTACTTCATAATCCATTTTCATTTCTATTTCTTCTCTTGCTTCTACAAATTATTCTTCAAATTCCTCTTCAAATTCTTCTTCTTTTGGTAGCTCAATGCTTAATGGCGATGGAAAAATGGGAGAATTTGAAGGGGGAGTATCAAAAAGATTTTTGATAGTATTACCAAATGAACTACTCAAAGCACCAGATGGAGAGGAGGATTGAGAGAAGAAGTATGGATTATCTCTAATTCATTCTTGCTGATTTTGCAAAGCCTTGAAATTGAAAACAATATCATGTCTTGACCAGATTCAACCTGGTGTATCTTCCTTCAACTAGCTTTTGGAAATTGTTGAAGTGGGAACATGAAAGGAAATTATGGAATATGAAGGGTCACTTGCAAGAAATTGATAGTGTATCTTTAGCAATGGCTTTTCGTAACTCCTTTTTTTGTGTTTTTCAATATTTTATTTTATTTTTTCAATTTTCAGACCTTGCAATTGTATATTGGGTGCACATGCTGCTAAATCGCCTTACGGTGGGAGCCAAAAGCTGGTGGCAAGAAAATTTTTGGGAAAAAAATTGGTGGTTATCTTGGCGCTCCGGGAATCTAAGTCCCTCTACTTAACCGGTGTAGGTGTTGTATGTGCATGTGTGAGAAAATGTGGATTTTTGTGGTGGCCTTTTGACCGGGATCCAACAAGGGCACTCCACTGACCCTGACAAAGCTAGCAATCTCTTGCTAGGGAAGACTTTGTTTGAAAAGTGGGAAAGGGGAGTGAGAAATGAGATAGGGGAACTAATGTTACATGTAGGAAATCAGATTCCTACACACACTAGTTAGAAACTTCAACACATGCATTTATGAGAAGAAACAACCCTAAAATGGCAACAAGATGAGATAAGATTGTGAACTCATAGTTTCTAAAATCTCCTCATCAAAAAGGATACAAAATCATTATTCTTGTATTGATGCTTAAACATAAGTTGTACATAGTGTGGGAATAGAAGAAATTTGAGAGTGGAGGAAAGTAGAAGAAAATGGCTATCTCCTTTGCTTTCTCTAGGTACAATACACTCTTGAGTTTACAAGATCAATCGCCAACCCTTTGAAATGGGAATGGCATTACAATTTATAGAGTAGAATATGACTCTTCATCTACCCCCTAATTCCTTTTCATATGTCCTCACACAACTTAAAAATTTTCAACTTCCTAGGAAAATTTTAAGTCCCTTTTTATAATGTAAAGGTGACTTATTACATTAGGAACATTAGGACATATGAAAAAGTGCAATCCCAACGTGAAATTAGAATATTGGAAAGTGAGAGAAAGTTGGGGGAAGAGAAGAGAGAAAGAGAGAGAGAAGAAGAAGGGGAGACATCGCTTCCGATGAAGTTGATCCCGTTGATGGAAAGCTCCAAATGTAGTGAAACTTTGAATCTTCGAATCCTCGCTTGCACCTATGAATCTCCTTCAAATCTGCTCATGAACGCTCATCAAGTTGAATGAACTAAGATGGATCTCGAATGCCCTTTGAAAAATTACTAGGGTACTCCTAAACAATGATGCCCCCCTGAATGATTATCCTTGTATGACCCATTGTGCCTAAACTACTTTTCAAGTGTAACTTACTATTTTGAGTAAGTGTGAATTGTGACCCGAGATGACCTTTCCTGCGATGCTCCCTCCATGTTCACTACCTTATTCATGGAATCTTCAAATGGTGGCTTACCGAAGTAAAAGACCCATATGTAAGGAGACATGCTAATTTTTGTAAGTGCGCCACAAATGTCAAATTGCGACAAAATAGATCTTGAAATTCTGGGTTTTATTCTAAGGTTCCACACTCCAAATTTTGAGTAATTCCTTCATCTGAACAAGTGGATGTTTTCATCGATGGGGGTGCTAGAATACTAAAAAAACTTAGTCCTCCATATTCCTAAAAAGTAGGGGCTTTATGGCACAAAAATTAGTTCACGTGAAACTAGATTTTTCAATGATCATTCCCTCCAATTTTCGGATGATTTCGCTCATCGGATCTTCGGGAATTTGAAAATTTATTTGAAGAGGGAAGAATGATGATAAAAACACATCCCTCCATATCCCTAAAAAATAGGGACTTCATGGTGTGAAAACTAGTTCGCGCGAAACTAGATTTTTCGACGATTGTTTCCTCCAATTTTCAAGGGTTTTTGCCCACCGGAACCTTAAGAAGTGGAGAGGTAGCTTGCTGATTTTTTCCACTATTGTGTCATGGTGGCCATTAATGGAGATTGAAATTTGCAGGTATGTTTTTTGTCTCTGTTCACAATGAAATCAACTCCATTGCAATAGGTTTTTCATTATGGTGCTTTACGTGAAATTTCTCTTCAATTCGGAGATCGATTTGATGGGAAATCAAGATTTTTCCTTCGTAGAGCCGAAAAGAGGATTTCTTCACTATGAGAATTCCTTGCTCAAAATTAGAGTTTGAATACAATTTTTAATGAAATTCAAGAGAGAAGAACTCAACAACAAATGGTTTGTCAATCTGTGCTCTGGTTTGGAAGATTTCTTCAAATTTCGATTTCATGGCAATGAGGATTTCTACTATTCTTCTTCTTTGTTCTTCATTTCTTATTCTTATCTCAATGAATTATTATTATGAGACATGTGTGCCATAATGGAGTGAAGGATAATGTGTTGTAATGGATCTGGTTCAAGCTTTGGCAATGGTGGAGTGGTGGACTGGTGTTCTCTGTAGTTTTCTTTCGTAATGGAGAAGCAGCAAGAAGAAATAACTAACATTAGAATTTTTTTCAAATTTTGGGTTGGAGTTGGGAACATTTTTTCATGTTTGATGTCCCTGATCTTAGGGAAATTAGGGACATAAAATTCCATGGTGGTCAAGAGGACAACACGTGGTAGTGATCCAACGACAGGGAATGAGTGCTCCAAAATCAGCTTTAAAGCACCGAGGGGCTGGAAACTGGTCATATGGGTGACCAAAACACTCTCCTAGAGGTTGGGTGAATTTTTCCATGTTTTATGTCCCTCACCTTAGGGACATGAGAGATATCAATTTCCACAGTGGTCTCGGAGTGACACGTGGTGGCGCTTGATGTGACGATAGGGAATGGATGCTCCAAAATGCACTGGGGGTGAACGGTCACGTGAGTGACCAAAAGACTCCCATACGGGATGAGAATTTTTTCCATGTTTGATGTCCCTAAAATTAGGGACATGAGGAAATCAGTTTCCACGGTGGTCCTAGAGCTGACACGTGATGTTTGATCCGACGACAAGGAATGGATGCTCCAAAAATGCACGTAGGCGCTGAACTGTCAAGTCTGGAGGTCACATGAGGGTCCTAGAGGTGACAAGAGGGATGATAGGGATTAAGGGGGTTAGGAAAATTATCCAACCTTGATGTCCCTGATCTTGAGGGACGTCAGACGCACAAAATCTCGCCAAGCTCCTGGAGTTGACACGTGTCCTCCCAAAATTTGGCTAAGTCTTGAACTTGTGACAACGATAACTTGAGCTCCCGATAGACTTTTTCGGAAAAAAATTATATGATCTTGACTTGAAATGGAATTTTTAATCTAATGGTGGGGGTATCATGTATTTATTCTTTCATTTGATCCCTAAAAAATCATATTTTTTATTTGGTACTCCACTTATGCCTGAGAAAAATTACCTGCCAGATCTAATGTGCCAAAGTGTTGTGAAAAATATGATTTCACCATCATGTAGGGATTTTAATTATATTTCCTTATATGTTTTGGTTTACTTCTAACTCCATCCAGGAGCTCCCTGAATCTTCTTCTTGAAGCCCACCAATTTTTTTAGGCCTATGAACTCCTTTATGCTTGTGAACCATGTTTTTTACTTAGATCGCTCCAAGTCTTTGAGTAACTTCCCCAAGCATTCCAAAATTATTTCCATGATGTTATAAGACATTCCATTCACCTCCATGTTGATTTTTTCCCTTCGTTATGCCCTGAGGTTTGATCCATCCGGGAAGGCCAAAGAATAGCCCTTTCCAATACTCTAGTAGAAGATAACATCTTTTCAGAACTCCCTAAAATCACCTAGGGGGAATGAATAGACTTTCCTAAATCACCTAGGGGACTAATTTGACATCAAATAGGGGTGAAAAGATTGTGATTTGGCTTGGGTTTCCGAGAATGATAAAACATGAAAATTTCAACACATGGGTATAGTTGTCGTGCTTGGAAACTTCCAATTTCCTGTTGAACATTTACACGAAACACGTACTTAGTTTAGGAAGATGAATACAGCCTCCTCCATAGGTTCACCTCGATCCCAACTCACACAACTTGAGAGGTGATGCCATGTGTCTCAATCACACCAAATGTTGTGTTCACCTATAGGTCATTCAGGGGGTGCAAGTGATTTGACGACAACAGTTATTTGCAGGTAAGCATGCCCATTTATTTGATCTAGTGGCTATAGCGGCGGTGACATGCATGGTTTTGTTTAGTGAGCGTGGTGAGGCTCGATGCAGGTAGAGCAAGTGAGAGAGGTTGTAGGAGGAGGAGGCCTAGGTGAGGATATATTTACATGATATGTGGAGATGTAGGGTTAATATACGGAGCAGATGATGAGTTTTTGTGTTATAGATCCATTTAGAGATGTATAGAGGTGAGATCAGCGGCGTAGAGTTAGTGGTGAAGCCTCTATTTCTAGAGCTCACATGATTATAGATAGTGATGATGAAGATTATAGATGATGCACTCGTATATGATGTATTGATGCATGGTGGCTTGCCCCAACACTTGTATTTTGTAACTAATGATTTTGGAGGATATATGTATATACATATATATAGATTTGTATTGATGTCACATTTATTGTTGATGTGCATTGTATATTATGTGATAATGATGATATGTTCTTGGTAGTGTTTATTTAGTTTAATAGATTCTATAGGCATTTTTGGGATGGTTGATTTGATATATATTGTTGATGGTTGAAATGTGCTATGATGTGGAAAGAATAACCAAGTAATGGACTAGATAAATAATGTATGTGAATAGGAATGTATGGTATAACATGTAATAAGTAGAAATGTATGTATGTGATGTAATGTGGTAGATAAATAAAAGTAGCAATGTGATTTAGGTAAGATAAGAGAGGAAAATAATGATGTGTTGATAATTGAATAATGATGAGATGTAAAATAATGTTCGTAATTGTGTGTGATGAGGATGAAGGGGGAAGAAGAGTGATTACCCCCAACGTGAGGGTGAGGTTCATTTTAGTAATAATTCCCTCAACGGTCATGTATGAACCTTAAGAACACGAGGCTTCATAAGGTAATGAAATGGAAAATGGATGTCATTATAGATCCGTGTTTCCAGCTTCCTATCCAAGTGAGTCTTCGAGTAATCAAGAAACATGAGACCACGTTGAGTATACAATGGCTTAGTACCTTGGAGATTGAGATGGATGATACAAGGCACAAAGAAAGTAGATGAATGATATCAAGACGCTAGATCTGCAAAATTAAACCAGATAAGATTAGAACACTATATGCGGGGGTTGCCCGGATGGTACCTTGGTTCCAAGAGGATTTCAACTCCCTTGGAGGATGTCAACCCCCATGTTAGACAAGATAATTAGATCGTGAACAACAGTAAAAATGACAAGCAAATGGAATAACAAAAGTACTTAGCTCATGTCCTACTATGGAAATGAACTGGGCATCAAGATGGCAAGATAGGAGACACTGTCAGAGCTTTCTTCTTCTTTTGTCTAAAAATATATCCTTCTTTTCTAAGTCTTCCATTCTGGTTCTTGAAAATGTCTCCTCCTCCTTTTCTTGAAATATGGGGAAAACCCCATATTTATAGCTTAGATATGAGACTAACTACAGGTTAGATGATACCCAAGGTGTAGTAAAGTAACTTGAGTTAGGGATGTGATGTGATCATGTGGGTCCCATAATTTGACTTATTAGGCAAAGTGGGGGACATGATTTGAATGGGAGGGTGAGATAAAGATTTCATTTTAAAAAGAAGGTGTCGGATGGGTGCATTTTGAATTAAATAATTTGTGAGAGATGGGGGATGATTCCAAAAATTGAATTATCAAATGGGTCCATATGGATCCCATTGATAATCAATCAAATAATATGAACAAATAGATAAGATTTTATTTAATTTAAGATAAAGAGAAGTGGGGATGGAATTATGTGCATGTAAGATTACGTAGGGATGCTATACCAAAAATAGGTGTCTACATTTGCCCCTTTTTGTTGAGTGGTTTGTGATAGCAAGCCACGAGACAAAAAAAAAAAGGGTTAGATGAAAGATGTGTCCGAGGATGGATGAAGACATGACCAAAGGAAAGATGCCCCAAGAAAAAAAGGATCGCAATAACAATAAAAAAGGTATGGCGGTGACTTCAATATCACATCGGTAGAGGACAATTGCGGTCTCAACGGAGACATACAACAATGTTCTATAGACCAGTGAGTGGGTGAAGACCACTGCAGTATGGATGTAAACCAAGATGACCAACGGGTCATAGGAAAACATCAAAATATGTGTAACTAAATGCGAAAGATGTGCGCAATCCTTTGTCTGTGAGGAATCGTGTGAAAAATCATGTGTCCAAAAATGGATGAGAATGAAGATAATGATGCCCAACATAGGGCACGGAAAGACACAAAGTGAGTTATATGTGTTGACAAGTACAAGGATGAAAAGGTGCCCCAACATAAGACATAGATAGATGTTGAAATAAGATATCCAGGGGAATACTCATAAATGTGGATATGATGAGCAAACAGATAGAAGGATGAGATAAAATGCCTTAAAAGGATAATAAATATGATGGCAATCATGTTTTATAAGAACGATGCATAAGTGTTAGCAAATTAGGAGGTGAAGAAGACAAAAAAATTATTTCTTTGGTAAGCGTGATAGAGATACTTTTGCGTCAAAACAAAAGCAGAGAAAATATTCAAGGAAGAGAACAAGATTAGATAGGTGATGTCCGTTATGGTATCTTCTAAGACAAATGTCAAAAGAAGATGGGAAGAGATTCTTAGAAATGGATATGATGATGTCCCTGCGAGAGGAATGACGAAGATAAAAGATATGACAAGGTCCTCAAAAGGAGAAGAGGTCAATGTGGCAAAGAGAAGAACAAGAACGTAATGAAAGAGAGAGATGGCGATACATAAACGGAGAAACATCGGCATTGACTGTGAATGCCAAATGTAAGGGATGTTGAGAAAGAGAAAAGGGAATAGACAAGAGGATTGGTTGATTATGAGAAGAGCAAGAAAGATTGAATATGAAGGTGATAAGGACATGCAATAGAGGGACAAAGATGGAAGAGGAGAAAATAAAGAGTGAAAGGGGAGGAAGAAGATAACAAAGAAGGATTATGAAAAAGGACAAACAAAGAGAAGACAAGAAAAGAACAGAGTAGAGGATGAAATCATGAAAAAGGGAGAGAGTTATTTAAAATGAAAGATGTGATGAAGATTGGAGCAGAGGAAAATAAAGAGGTAATGGAAAACAAAAGAGATGATAGAGCAAAGAAAATTGAAGGAAATAGATCATAGTGAGGAAATCCAAGGCAAAGAATATGGAACTGACCGCATGGAAATGCATGTGGATGATGAGATGATAAAGGAAATGGGATAACGCTGAAGAGTCAGGTTTTCGATGGGGAAGTAAGGAGGAAGTGCGAGGTAAAATGGGGAGAAAGACGATATAGAGGAAGTAAAATAAGATGAAGATCAGAAAGGAGGAGAAGACAACAAAGAAAAGTTATGCAAAGGAAGGGAACCAAGAATGAAGATATTTGGTAAAGAGTGAGAAGCATAAGGAACGTAAAGAGAAACTTGAGGGAAGGAATGACATCGATTGGAAAAGAAATGGAGATGCATGAGATGAGGATATGCTTGATGACAAGATAAAATAGAGAGAAGGTGTATGATGAAGACAATGAAGAAATTGGCAAGGAAGAATGGAAGATAGAGAGGTGGCGAGGAAAAAGAAAGGATGGGATAGGAGAGGCAATGCTAGTGAATGGATGTTAGGAGAAATCCACCGATAATGATCAGTAGGAAAAGATGAGACAAAAGATAAGACAAGGGAGAAAGTAAACGAAGAATGGGAGGGGGAATGCCAATGAAGGGACGTTAGGAGAAGTCCTCCGATAATGATCAGAGGACACAGAGGAAGGAAGGAATGAAGATAGAATGGAGGAGGTCAAAGAAAAGGATTCAGGCTGTGCAGAATGGGGATGAGTGATTTTTAGGAGAAGTCCACCGATAATTACTAGCACGGAAATGAAAGGATATGATGAAATAATGTTAGGAGAAGATCAATGACAATGATGTGTAAGTATGGGGGTAGATATGTGGGAGAACTCTAGAAGATGGAGTGAAAAGAGTAAAGAAAGGAGGGATAACGATGTGTAGGAAGATGAAGATGAGGAGAGGATGTAGTGGATGAGAATGGATGAGAGAGAAATGAAGAAACAAGACATGAAATGAATAGAGAAGCAACGGTTAAGTAAGATTACCCAGTGATGGATGATGGAGATGAAAAAGGACCAAAGAAGAAGTATTGTTTGCGAGAATGAAAGAGGAGGTGAGAGGATGTGATGATGGGGAATGTTGAGAAAATGTAGATGGAGAGAATGTGGGGTAGTGGGGGAGTGCAGGATGACAAATCATGCTTAAGAGGGACTCTTAAGTAAGACCGCCATGCCGCATGAGAGGATTTAAGTAAGATCACCAAACCGGCAGTGATGATATGGAAGGAGAAAGACAACATTGTATTGGATGCAGGTGTGGAAGGGTTGGTTGGAATGGATGAGTATGATGAGAGGTGGGAGATAGAAGATGATGAAGAGATGATGGGAGATGGAAGGATCAGATGGCCAACCATTCTTAAGAGAAACTCTTAAGTAAGATTTCCCTACGATGGAGATGGTTAAGTAGGATCGCCAAACTGAAGAAGAAGAAGAAGAATGATGAGAAGACTAAGTAGTGTATACCAAAATGGAACAAGAGATGAAAGGAGGTGATAACAAGGAAACAGAGGAGTGTGACATGAATGGATGGAGGAACATATGCAACGTAGATGGAGAGTGTAAGGGAAATCCTTAACTGGGATGCCCACGTCGTGGTAGTGATGATGCAAGAGTGTTAAGCAGAAAAGGAAGAGTGGAAAGACGTTTGTGGTAGTGATTGTCATTTTTGAAAGAGGAAATGGTGGAGAAGCTTCTACAATGGGAAGATCCAAGGAAGAAGATATACCTTAACTAAGGTTCTCTAGCTATATGGATGGTTAAGCAAGATTGTCAAACCGAAAGTGGAAGAGTAAAAGAGAAACTCAAGAGGAAAGACAAGTAAGATATTTGGTGTCGTGCAAGGGGACATAAAGGTGAGAAGGATGATGTGGAGACAAATGGTGATAAGTGGACATGGAGAGCGAGGATCAATGGATCAAAGATGGTGTTGAACATGTTGAGAGATAAGGAGCTGCAGGATAACGAACTCACCTTGAGAAGGACCCTCAAGTAGGATTCGCAAACTGCAATGGTGATCAAGTAGAATTCACAAACCGAAGAGTGTATTGTAAACACATTCATGGATAGATATAAAATTCATAGTGTGTAATTTGATATGATTTTTATAAAAGATGATATGGATGAGATGAATGGAACATAGTTGTAGCAAGGGTGTACAGGGAAACTATGTTTCAAATTGGATTGGAGATAAACAAGAAAGGTTACCACTCAAGGCATTGCACTTGTAGCCAATAGCAGGTGTTAATACATAACCAACGATAGTTAGTTATACCAAAATATCATGAGGGAGATATGGATGAAAGATAATCCTAATATTGACATGACAAAGGGATCAAAGATGTGACTTGTACGGGAAGAGGGATCTCCAAAAGTGGTGTTCCTTAAGTCTATGCCCCAGCTCTGGGAAAGGGAAAGAACAATAATAGAAAGCTTGATCAATGCGGGAAGCTTTCGGAAAATATTGATAAAAGGAAGGTTGATCAATGCGGAAAACCTTCCAGATATAATAACAGAGTAGCCATCCTTCGAGGGTATGGTCTACTTTATACATAATATAGATGAAAAGAATAATATGATAGCCGTTTCTTCAAGGGATCGGTCTATTTCTTTTGATTTTGCTTGGATTTTGATTTGTATACTTTTCTTTTTTTTCTTTTTTGTATGAATAGTTGTCCTTCGAGGATCTTTTTTTTTTTTTTTTTGCCTTTACATACGTGAATTTGAGCTTAACATGGGGAGAGCTGGGAATAGCTAAGTAAACCACTTAAAGAGGGGATAAGGAATGTACAAGAGACACCATGGACCCTCCGCATGGCTAAAATAGGAGAATGAAAAGATAATGGATGTAATGGTTATGGGATCACATCAAAGTAGTGAAGGTGGACCACATAAGTCAAATTATTATAATGATAAATGGAAGGGGCTAAAGATGGCAGAACAATCTAAGGATGTAACTAAGTTCTCATTGGTAGATATATTAATAGTAGACTGGTCGCAAGTGCAATGCATTAAGAGGTTCCATTTCTAGTTTACCACCACGAGAGGGAAGACAATGAAGTTGCAATAAGATGAGATGATAGCTAAGAAGGAAACAAAACTATATCCCGAAGGAAACGAACATATGACCACAATGGTGGATTTAGATGAAAATAAATGATGATGCCCCAAGAGAGACATAAACATAGAAGGACAATCATGGCCTCAAAGGAGGGCTTGATGAAATAAACGGTGTCCCAAAAGAGACACACATATAGCCACAATGGTGGACTTCAAAACAGATGGTGCCCCAAAAGAGACACAAATATGGAAGGATAATAATGGCCTCAAAGGAGGGCTTGATGAAATAAATGATGTCCCAAAAGAGACACACATATAGCCACAATGGTGGACTTCGAAATAGATGGTGCCCCAGAAGAGACACAAATGTAGAAAAAGGTCCCTCAATGGAGAGACAAACATGGCCTCAAAGGAGGGCTTCAATGAAAAGATGATACTCCCGAAAGGAGCACAAACATAAAAGAACAAATATGGCCTCAAGGAGGGCTTAGAATGAGATGAGGATCTAGATATAATTAATTTAGATTAGATGGATGTGAAGAAAGTAAACAAAACAATGTCAAAGAGTGAAGTCCCCTAGTAACAACGGGGTTGTACAGATGAGATGTTCAAGGGCGAGGGAAGGTAGTTCCCCCAATGGGTTAAATTTGAAGGAGGTAAAGGATGTCGAAAGAGTTTAGATGAGATTGTTTTAGATTTGGATGGGGTAAACGATCGGAGACCACAAGTGTGTTTAGCAAGATAAGTGACATTGATGAACAATGGTGGGCATTCCTTAGGAGGAATGACATGGGCTGGATGAATATTAAGGGATGATGTGGATGGAGGGATAATGGGAGATCTGCCAGATGGGATATGGATTGGATTCAAGGTAGATAGAGAAGGAACTTTCCCCTGAATGAGGAAATCATCTTTCTCAATAAGGTTATTAATGATTGACCAAAAGGCCTTACAATGTTCGATGTCGTGACCTGGGGTACGATGATAAGCACAACTGCAATTAGGATTGAACCATGATGGCTTGGGACCATATGGATTAAAGGCTTTAATAGGAGGAAGTTTGATGGTAGATGTTTGAGTTAAATGTCAAAATATATTCAGCATATGACCCTATTGAAGTGTCATGGGGAATGTAACTTTTGTGGGTTTTGATAGGATGTCTCAGCTTAGCGTTAGGAGAAAACATAGATGTAGATTGGATGTGTGAATTTCATGTTTTGGAGGAAAATCAAATTTGGTTGAAGGATGATATTTTTGGATGTGGATTGATTATTGCAAGATGTCATAGATGGAAAAATTGATCCTGACATGGATGTTGTGGCATTAGATTGTTGAGAAGAGGAAAACTAAATGTTTCCAAGGATGCACAGGGGACTATCGGGGATGTTTTCCCCGAGCCTTAGACTTTGACCGAGAAGATTTACCTCTAGCAGGGATGACAATAATTTCAACCAGAGGATCTGATAGCGGTGGTGTGGTTATTAATGGAGAAACTATTCTAAAACAAGATGAAGATGTTAATGAAGATATAGGTGTTTGTATGATGCGATTAATGATATCTATGTGAGACATGGATTGTTTTGATTTGGGCATGGAAAGAGATGATTTTTAGAGGGAGAAGGTAAAACATCTTTATTTGATCGAGGTGGATGTGTTGGTTCAATAGGTGATTCAAGGGGTATATTTGGTAGGGTTGCAGATCGAGAGGATTTGATTGATGTGATGGGAGGATTAGGTAAAGAATATTGGGGTAGACTGGGTGATGTGGCCATGGGTGAAGATATAGGTACATATGTCAAGGTCGGGATAGGTGGACTTGTTGGTGTAATAGATATAGGGTCAGCTGGGAGAGATAAAGATGTAGGCACTTTTGGAATATGTGGAGATGTGAGTGATGTGATAACCGATGGAGTAGACCTTATAGGTATGGGTAATGTAACAAATGCAGGAGCATTTTCAGGATGTAGAAGTAGAAGAGACTGGTTGTTTCATAAATGTTTCGAGGGGTAAGAATGATATGTTAGCTAATGGGGTTGATGTCGAAGATGGGGTTGCTAAGGGTGCATGTAGTAGAACTGAGTTTAGTTGGGATGGTTGTGAGTAATGTAGGTGTAGTAACAGGTGCATTTGATGAAGATGTCGGTGAATGAATAGGTGTGAGAGATGTAGGGATATGTGTGGATACGAGTGGAGCTAAAATAAGTGCTAAGGATGAATCTAATGTGATAGATTGGGGTATGTTTGAAGTGGCGGAAATGGATGATATAGTTGAATTTGATGTGGATGTGGCAAGGATAGGAGAAGGTATAGATTTAGGATAGGTAGTGAAATTTGATGTAGATGTGACAAGTTCTAAATAAGGGGTGGGAATAATGTCTACCATGGGAACATGTGGAGTTGGTGATGAGATAAGATCTTGATTGACAGTGTCAACCATACAAGCATTTGATAGTTGAGATGTAAAGGGGGTGACGTGATTCGTTGGTGGTTGATTAGTCTATGTAGTGGAGGTATCAATTTGGATATCCCTTGATTTACAAGTTGTTGGACACGATCTTTGAAGGAACGACATCTCTCAATGTCATGACCTTTGACTCGATGATATTTACAAAAGTGGGCCTCGTGATACCAAATAGGCTTGGCTTCATGAGTTGTCTACGGGTCGTATGGGAGGTAGTTGGATAGAGTTTACGCTCATCAACTTATCAAATATAGAACTATATGATTCTCCTAAAGGAGTGTAGTTGGTTGTTGATTGAGGAGATCATTGTTGAGACCATGTGCTTGGTGTAGATGGGGATGAGGGTTCAATGAACAGTGTTGGCCGTAGTCTTGAACTCATCATTATGTGTGAATGGTTTAGTGGATTCAATTTTTGATTTAATTGAACTTAATTTAAGATGACCCTACTCAATGGCACAGGTTTCAAGCTTGTGAGCCATTGTGAAAGCTTCATCAAAGGTTGGAATGATTGGATCTGCAAAGTGGATGATATATGTTTGGCACACGAATGCGAGAATAAGTCGATGAGTTTGGTTTGTGGGATAGTGAAGGATAGTTGGTTTATAACAGCATGCCACCATGCGACGAAGTCAGCGATGGGCTCATTTTCATACTGTCGAATGGTATATAGATCAATGATAGTGGTCTTACGTGTGATATTGATAGAAAAGTGTTCTAAGAACAACTGTGTAAGTTGAGTGAAAGAGAATAAGGAATGTCATGGGATATTGTGGTACCAGTCCAACGTGGGACTAGACAAAGACATGGGGAAAGTGTGAAGAAGTAAATCATGATCATGTGTAATAAGACAACATGCGTGTTTAAATGTGAGGAGATGTTGTTGGGGATCTTCTTTATTGTTGAATTTATTAAATGCAGGAAGTTTCCAATGAGGAGGGTAGGGTTTGATTGGAACCGATGGATGAATGGGTTCATTACAAATGTGTTCATAGGATAAGGTGTTCTTGGGTGGTATGGTAAGGGTTTCTAAACTGGCTAACCGATTCATTAAGGCATGAATTGAATCACTCGAGGTGTTGTAAGGTTGAGATTGGATCGGCTGTGTGGTTTGAAAAGTAGTTTGATAAGGTGAATAATGTGTTTGTGGGTGTGTGGGTAGTTGAGGAAGCATCTGATAAGGTGGTTGATAAGTTTGTGGATAGGATGTTTGCGGAATGGTTTGATAAGAAAATTGATTAACTTGTGGATATGTAGGTGTTTGGGGAGTTGTGTGGTAAGGATGAACATGTGTCACAGGTTGGGATTGTTGCATAGGTTGACTTTGAATAATAGGAATATGGTGTGTTTGTTGAAGTTGGGTAGGTTGTTGTGGTAGATGATAAGTAGGGATATGAGTGTTAAGGGGTTGAGACTATTGGAGCATAGGATGGGTAGGAATGTAGGTATTCAAAGGCTGAGATTGTTTGATGGGCATACTAGTGGTGGATGAAATAGAATTGACAAAAAGGGATGTGGGTGGAATGCGATCCACCAATTGAGGAGATTGGGAGGATTGAGAGATTGTAGGGGATTTTTGGAGTAAGAAGTCATACATGGGGTTAGGAGGAGATTTGAGTGTATTTAGAGGAGCAGGAGATGGTGGTGTGATTGGTTTAGGAAGACTAGCTTGACGAGGGATATGAGGGTTGGTGTCAAGGTGGGGAGAATTTTGTATGACATGGTTCTCATGAGGTGAGACCATGGAGACTGGAGATTGGGTGAATGGTGATGTGGTTTTGAGTTTAGAATCTGTTGGGTGAGATCATCAGAAGAAGTAACTTTATTGGATAGAGTAGATTGTTTGTTTGTCTCGATTTGGGAGAGAGCGATAATAGGTGTGAAGTAAAGAAACATTTGTTTATGTATGTTGTTGACAAACAAATCAAGCAATTTTTTTAGCATCATGATTAATTTAGAGGATGTGAACAGAAAAGAAAAATAGCAATAAAGGTACCTAAAGGAGTCTAAAGCTGGTTTCAGGAAGTTATGGATTGGGAGATGTCTGAGACGGTTTCTATTGGGTGTTTAGGTCCCAAACAGTTAACCAGGTGAGAGGAATGTTTTGATGTGTAAATTATGTTTGTGCAGTTTTAGGTAGTGTGTGATAGTGAAATGCAGAGATTTAAATTCTTTTACTTAAGCTATGTGATCAGGCAGGATGCGAAGGTTCATTTTAGACCAAAATGAAATGTGACATTCGATGTATAGAAAAACACTCAGGAAAGGGAAAATTTGATGCAGAAAAGAGAAAATAGAGAAAAATGAGAAATACCTGGAGAAATGCTTTTCCTGGTTATGTGATTGTACTTGATAATGATGTATTTAGAAGCACCGGTTAATGACCTGAAACACCCGGTACCCTGAAATGGCACCGTTTGACTGCAGGAGGAGTTGGTGAGAATGATTTGTTAATTGCAAAGTGAGTGATATCGGATGACGTTGTTGGATGATCGTGAATTTGTTAATTTCACCTAGAAAATAAGACAAATATAATTAGTTGATATGGTTAAGAAAGAAGATATAGATGTTATCAGAAGTTACTTCGTCAAAAAGAAGCAAGATAATAATAATGCAATTAATTAAAAAGTTATAGAAAACTATTAATAAATTATAAACGATTAAATGCTATAAACTATAAACTATAAACTATAAACTATAAACTATAGTTTATTAATAGACTATAAACTAAAAATTGGTTGTCTCATTAAAATAAATGATTAAAGAAATGATGAATTAAATAAACATTAAAACAAATGGCAAAATGAATGATTAAATGCTAAGGTATATTAGAAACTATCAATAATAATAATAATAATAATAAGTAATAATAATAATAATAATAATAGTAATAATCGATGCAAGAAATTATGGAATGGATCTAACGAAAAGAAGTTGGAGTAGATTAATTGATACAAAATTGATTCGAGATGAGGAATGTTCAATCATGCAAAAAAAAGTGTTTCAACTTTACACACCCACATATGCGGGACCAAAAAATTGACTTCTCACCACCATGAGGTCATTCTACATGGGGAAGAGTGCTTCCAAAAGAAAATCAATTTATAAAGGTGATGGACATTTTGTGATGGAAAAGAAAATCAAATTCAATCTTGCCTTTAGGAACAACAAGTCAACGGGTGGATCTAGGACTGGTAGATCGAAACCGGTTAGTTATGTTCCATATAAACGTGGCTCTTCACATGGTCGTGGCCAAAAATTGGATCCACGTGGATATAGGTTTTCTTTATATGGGGATACGTGGGTGTACATGGATAAGTAGTTCTAATTAAAATATTCCTAAAATAATTCAACAGCCATATCTTAATAATCAAGAAACATTTGGAAAACTCGTTCTATTTAGTCATTTCTTGAATAGACTATCAACATTTACATATCCGCATTTACACCAACAAGTGAAAATGATTAAGTTTTGAGCGTATAAGAAATTTCCACGAGGAGATTTTCTTTGGTACTGGGCTATGAAGTTTATCACGACTATCAAATCAACCACAAGAGTTATGGACTCTTTTAAGGAAATTACAATCCAAAGAGTTACTCAATTCTCGTTAGCTCTAAGCCGTTGCAGGTAGGACTATGAGGATAGGATTTGATTTGATTTATTTATTTTATTTTGGATGTGGAGTGGGATGACTAAGTAGAAGGGAGAGAAGGGGACAGTAGCGTCAGCCGAGGGGAGATGGGGAGAAGGGACGTGGGAGGAGTGGTAGGCGCGGGAGAGAGAAGGGAGACGAGATAGGTAAGGGAGATGAGGTCTGCATGTGGGAGGAGTGGTAGGTGGGAGATGGAGACAATAGCAAGGTGGAAGGGAACGAGTGGGGTGGAGCAGAGAGAGAGAGGGAGGAATGAAAGGAAAGATGCGGCAGAGGTAGGATGGGGAGATGGAGTGGAAAAGGAGCTCGAAGCAGGGAAGGAAGATGGGGACTTGGTGGAGAGGAGGATAGAAGGGAAGACGGATGGGGGACAGGTGCTCAGGCAGAGGGAGAGTTCAGGTGGATGGAGGAAAAAGATGGGAGGTGTCAGTTGAGGACTGTAGGAGCTGAGGCAGCGAGGTGAAGAGAAGGGACGTGGGAAGGAGGGGAGATTGAGAGGAGATGTGTGTAGGGAGGGAGTGGTGAGAAAGGGTGGGATGGAGAGGGGAAGGGAAGGGAGATGGGTGGAGAGAAAGGAGATGGGGCAGAGGAGAAGGGAAGGGAGATGGGTGGAGAGAAAGGAGATGGAGAGGAGGAAGAGGGAGAGGGAGAGAAAGAGATGGGGGGCAGAGGAGAAGGGAAGGAAGACGGGTGGACAGTGAGGTGGGAGCTCGAGGGGAGTGGTAGGGAGGAATGGCGGTTGGGAGGACGCAGGGAGAGGAAGGGAAGAATGGAGTGGAGAAAGGAGATGAAGCGGGAAGATGGGGACAGGGTGGAGTGAGGTGGATGTGGGGACTAGTAAGTTAGAGAATGGAATGGGATGTGAGGTTGGAAGGGAGATAAGAGGCAGTGCAGAGGAGGATGGAGATTGTTGGAGTCAAGGTGGTGAAGTGGAGAGAAGGACGTGGGAAGTGTTTGGTGTGGTGGTGGGTGAGCTGGAGTTGAGAGGGGCGTGAGAGAGGTGTGGAGGAGATGGGTGTTCAAGTTACGACGGGAAAATGGATAAGGAGGTGGTCAAGCTTGTTTTATTTTTTTTTTTTTGTTTTATTGTAAGTGTTAGTTTTATTATATAAAATAATACAAATGAGGTTGTATATTAATGATTATTCAAATAACATCGAAAAATGTATCATAAACCAGGGAGATGAATATAAACAACAAAATTAACTACTATATATTAATTAATTATATATATGTTTTATATAATGAATATTAATTAATATATAAACTTTTATCCCAATTAGAAAGTTCTAAATACTAATCTTTTGATGATGATTAATCGTGATATTTACGATATTTAAAAATAAATAAACAAATATATATATATATATATATATATATATATATATATTTATAAATATATATTTAAAACCAAGTTCAAAAACAAACGTCAAGTCATACGATCAATTTCGGATTCATTTCCCATGCGGGTAAATAGAAAACAAAGAACACGTACCTCTGAGGTGACTTAAACAATGGATTGTGCTACACTGAGATCCATGAATATTAAGACCATGCAAACAAGCAAGTTAAAAAAATATGAGAAAAATAACAAAGAAAAACAACCAGATCTAGGATCTGGTCCCCAGGGCGTGCCAAATGTAGATCTGCATTTCTAGCTTCCTATCTAGGTGAGTGTTCGAGTAATCAAGAAACACAAGACCACATCGAGTATACAAGGGCTTAGTACCTTGGAGATTGAGATGGATGATACGGGTGCAAAGAAATCAGATGCATGATATCAAGAAGCTAGATCTACAAAATTAAACCAGATAAGATTAGAACACAATATGCGGGGGTTGCCCGGATGGTGCCGGTTCCAAGAGGATTTCAACTCCCTTGGAGGATGTCAACCCCATGTCAGACAAGATAATTAGATCATGAACAACATAGTAAAAATGACAAGCAAATGGAATAACAAAAGTACTTAGCTCATGTCTGCTATGGAAATGAACCGGGCATCAAGATGGCAAGATAGAGACACTGTCAGAGCTTTTTCTTCTTCTTTTGTCTAAAAATATATCCTTCTTTTCTAAGTCTTCCGTTTTGGTTCTTGAAAATGTCTCTCCTCCTCCTTTTTTGAAATATGGGGAAAACCCCATATTTATAGCTTAGATATGAGACTAACTGTAGGTTAGATGATACCCAGGGTGTAGTAAAGTAACCTGAGTTAGGGATGTGATGTGATCATGTGGGTCCCATAATTTGACTTATTAGGCAAAGTGGGGGACATGATTTGAATGGGAGGGTGAGATAAAGATTTCATTTTAAAAAGAAGGTGTCGGATGGGTGCATTTTGAATTAAATAATTTGTGAGAGATGGGGGATGATTCCAAAAATTGAATTATCAAATGGGTCCATACGGAGCCCATTGATAATCAATCAAATAATATGAACAAATAGATAAGATTTTATTTAATTTAAGATAAAGAGAAGCGGGATGGAATTATCGTGCATGTAAGATTATGTAGGGATGCTATACCAAAAATAGGTGTCTACTGATCATCTACCATAGATGAAGATGCCTACAAGGCATAGAGGGAGATGTGAAGCAACAACATTGTGAGGATAAGTGTTGAATTGGATGTCAGAGGAAATGGTGCCAATAATAGGAGGTGTGGTGATAGGAAGTGCGGAAGTAGGAGGCTTAAGAAGCCAATGAGATGTGGTAGCAATGTGTGAGGGATGAGAGGATGTAACTATAGGTGGATTAGCTAGAGGACGTAGATGGATAATGACCTTAGGAGGTGGGTGGATGATAACCTTAGGAGGAGGTGAAGGAGACAGTGAACAGTGGTAGAAGCTCACTTATGTGGGAGAGAGAGAGAGAGAGATCACTCATGAGAGTGAGAGTAGAAAATAATGACACCTTTTTCTTCTAATTGTTATAGGTGATCATGGAGAACATAACAATCATTATCACGGTGTCCATTGATGTAGCGGAAATCATAGAAAGGGTGGTCACATTAAGCGGCGCAAGCGATGAGGGGGATGATGTTGGTTAGAAGGTAGATGGATTAACCTCTTATCAAGTAAGGTATGCAAGACATCATGTGGTTTAGCATTATGTGTAAAGTGCAATGGATCACATGTGGGAGGTAGATAAGGCTTAGGTGAATGTTGATGTGGTGGTGGAGAAGAAGGATGCTTACGTGGAGGAGGGGATGGTGATCTGTGAAAGGGGCTTGAATAGAGGGAAGATGGGAAGACTTAGTAGGTAAAGGATAAATATAATAAGTAGAAGAAGGTGTTAAGACATGATTCACAATGAGGTCCTTTTCTAAATCAATAAATTTATAACACAAAAGAATAAATGATTCGTATGTATCATATAATAGCTTTTCTTTTAATGGAGTAATTAAGCCATGAAAAAGATAAATTACATTTCTAAATCAATAGGCTGAAATAATAATTGATGCATGCAAGAATTGAAGCGTAAAATGTAATCTAAAATTGGTTCTTTCTTTCCTTAATGCAAAGAAGGCAAGTGCTCATATGTAACTTTAGGGCCATTGTTAGAAATAAAACATCTAAGAAAAGCATCCTCCATATCATAGTAAGTACTAATAGATCCATTAGGTAAATGAATATACCATTGGAGAGCATGATTAACAAGGCTATTATGAAAATATTTTAGTAACAGATGATCATTGGAATAAGAAGTCACAACCAATCGGTAATGCTTTAGATGCAAATAGGGATTGCATGTGTCATCGAAACATGAGAAGGTAGGCATGCCAAAAGCCTTAGGGAAAGAAAAATTATGAATCTTCTTGGGAATAGGATTACTTGGAAGGGAATTATTGTCAATGGGCAAAAATTAGGCTTTACTTTTGGTAAGGTTATGAACCTAAGATTTCAAATTACCAACAACATGCATGAGGGATATGATATCGTGTGAAGGAATGATTGGAGAAGTGAGAGACACATTAAGGGGATGGATCTTGCCATTGTGAGTGATCATGGGAACTTGAGAAGGATAAGTGGATGTGGAAGGAGGAAAAAGAGGTATGAGAGGAGGAGAGGAACATAGAGGCTCTATGAGAATGCTAGGTGTAGGCTTAGGAGACACAATAAGAGGTACACTAGGGGTAGAAGTGGAATCATCATGGGAAAAATTGGAAATAACTTCAAAAGTAGAAGAAAGAGGAGTAGTAAATTCACATTCAACAGTCTTAATAGAAGAAACATCATCACTAACATGTTCATGATCAAAAGCATAATCAAAGTCACTATCAGTCATATTTTCACAAGCAAGGATTTCATCAAGAGTATCATCAACATATAAAGAACTTGTAGGAGTACTAGCATCATATTTATCATGGCAATCATTGGAAATAATTTTAGAAGTAGGAAGAGTAGGAGATAGATATTTACATTCATCTTGACTACAAGTAGGAACATCATTATGCACATTTACATTATCATTATTAGAAGTATAATTATTAGCATCTATGTCTTCACAAGAAAGAACCTCATCATGAAAATAATCTATATTAATATTATCATTTGCCATAAGAGAAGGGGAAGAGGATGAAGCATTAGTGGTGACTATGGTGGATGAGGGAGAACATGAAGCAAAAATTTTCGGGGAGGATCTGAAAAAATCGGGGATTTCTAAACCAACGGGAAGGGTTTTTGTAAGTTAATGAGTTGTTGGAGGATTATATATGGATCTCTTGGTTTAATTTTGACACTAGTGACATGAAAGGTTGACTATGAGCGTGGGATAAAGACAAAAAGGGGAAAATTCCAACCAAAAATGTCAAAATGTGAAAAATAAATAAACAATATAGAGTGCCGAGGATGGAAACAGTGCCTGGACACTAGTGTCCAAAGTGGACGTCGTGTCCTAGAATAGATGATGAAAAATGTGAGAATACAAATAGATAAGGATCCCCGTGACTGACTAGAAGTGGATACAAAAATGACAAATGTTGAAGAGAGTCACAATAGAAAACAATAAAAGAACATGGATGGAAAAGAGATATGTCACCAGTGAATACTTTTCTTACTTAAGATTCATGAATATAACAAAATACTTACGACATAGAAAAATAGTAATATGTGCATGCTTTTGTGTATGCACCCCTATATGTTGTTAGGTCGACCCTAGATATATGTTATTGGTTATATCCCATGAACCTTACTTCGTTGCTAAAATATGAACATGAAGGTAAAACCTTTACTATTGCTCCAAGCCCAACCTGAATCCTTTAAAGCATCTCAAATGACCTATCGACCTAACGACTTCTCATTCCAAAGACAAACTAGGGGTCCTCGACACGACTTCTACCAATGCTTCCAAATCCGCATCTAAGATACTAGATGATAGCTCCTTTGAGGATGTCATGCAATGTCTTTCACTAGGGGGAGTATCACCTTTTAGCCCTTAACTCACTCCCTACACCAAAAAAATATGGGATACCTGATAAAAAACTAATGTATGGAACCAATGTTTGACATATCATCTCCTTTGGTCCTCTCCATCTTAAAACTAACCCCTTTCTATGGATGGATCGATCATCCTTCCCCACATTGACAATCAACACCATGTTAAACCATTTATATCTGATTTCTCATTCTTATACAACCAATCCTTCGCACAAATGTATCTTCATCATTGTTCCTAGAAAGGTTTTAGTTTAGGATGTTATGAATAAGGTATACATGACTTGGTCTTTGACTAGTCCCGTAAACCTCATGAGAAATATGGACTAGGTTTGACAAACCTTCCTCAAAACCTCGGTGATCACCACATCTAGAAAGGAACCAAATTCATCCTCTTTTTCTCACATGACCACTCTATGACATAGATGATGCCATTTCCATCCCCCTAAATTTTTTTATCAATGTGTTTACCTTAGGACCACTTACTTATCAAACTAATGACAACACTAAGACCATTCACACTAATATTACTAGAAATGGTAGAGGAAGACTCCCCTACCATCGATATTATTCAATTCCATGATGATCAATCCATCCTATCCTATATGGGGGTAGAGGACCATTACCTTCAAAAGAATCTACCACCAGACACATCTACACTTCTTAATGAATCCACTATCGATGTCAACATAGGGACTTCACAAGACCCTCACATAGTTAAAGTTGGTCAATATTTAGATTCAAAAGAGTTAAAGGACTTTACCACTTTCCTTTCAAAACATAGTCAAGCCTTCACATGGTCATATAGTGACATGTTGGGTATTAACCCTAACATCATCATTCACAACATCATCACAATCCCTAACATAAATCCTGTTAAACAAAAACTACGTAGGATGCACCCTCAGTGTAGCCCTCCTCATTAAAGAAGAGTTATAATGTCTCCTCTATGCTAACTTCATATTACCCATTGACTATCCACAATGGGTTTCCAATATTGTACCTATAACCAAAGCCTTTGGAAAGTTACACATTTTTACAAACTTTTGAGATCTTAATCTCACCTATCCTAAAGATGACTTCCCTCTTCCTAACATCGACCAACTTGTTGACCTCACCATTAGCCATGAAATGTTATCTCTTATGGATGGCTTCTCTGGCTATAATAAAATTCTTATCGTGACCGATGACCAACATAAACCTCCTTCATTACTCCTTGGGGACCTTTTTTGCAATCATGGTCATGCCTTCGGACTTAAAAATGTAGGGGCCACTTATCAACGTGCTATGACATACATCTTCATGACCTCATTCATAAGACTCGTGGAAGACTACGTTGATGACCTCTTAGGAAATATAAACAACAAGAGACCATCTCATCATCCTTGATGTCATATTTTCCCATCTTATTCAATACTTCCTTTGCCTTAACTTCACCAAATGTGTATTTGGCATCCTAACTAGTAAAATTTTAGGGTTTATCATTTCTATTAGGGGCATTCAAAGTGGACCTGCCAAAATCAAATCCATCATCGAGATGCCTCCTCCCTCTAATATCAAAACAAATTTTTATCTCAAGGTAGACTCCAATCATTTCACCACTTCATTTCCCACTTTCAGATCATTTTCAACCTTTTCACCATCTCCTTTGAAAGGATGTCCATTTCAAATGGGATCACAACTATCAAAATGCCTTTAAAGACCTCAAAAAATATCTTCTATCACCACATGTGCTCATGCCTCCACAAGAGGGAGCCATTTTATCTATACATATCTACCATTGACCATGCCCTAGGTGTTATGCTAGCACATCGAGATGAGTAGGGTAGAGAACATGTTGTCTACTACATAATTGGCCACACTCTTCATGACTATGAAACCCATTACACCATTGAAGTAAAAAGTTATGTTGTGCTTTGTATTTCACAACTTCCAAGCTCCATCACTATATCCTTAATCATAAACTTATGTTATCACCAGTTTCAATCCCCTCAAAGCCATGCATTCTAAACCATACCACAATGATCGTATCACTTGATGGCTCATGCTTATGACTAAATTTGATCTAGAATTCATGTCGCAAAAATATATTAAGGAAAATCCATCACGATCAACTCACAAAAGCTCCCCTTCCTGATAATCAACTACCTCATGAACAATTTCCTGAAAAATCCATCAACACTCATTGATCAAGAATACACTCCTCTCAAAATGACACTTTTCTTTGATGGTTCTAAATGTCGATAGAGGGGAGGTGTTGGTATCATCATCATACCTCCTTGGGGGACTCCTATCCCTATATCCTTTAAATTAAATTTTAATGCACTAATAACATGGCTAATATGAATCTCTCATCATGGGTCTCAAACCATTGTCATCATGTTTGGTGTTCAAATCCTAGACATCTATGGAGACTCTTAACTTATCATCAATTAAATCAAAGGAATTTATCAATGTAAAAATGAAGATTTTACAAAAATATAAAAACATTGTTGAATTCCTCTTAGAAGCCTTTGATCAATACATGATCCAAATAGTTCCTCGATCATCAAATAAATTTTTATGGACACCATGGATTCTCTTGCATCACTCATTCCATTATCAACCGATGATTCCAATTGTTCATTGTTGTGCATAGACTTGATCAACCATCTCACACCAACGAACTCCCTTCTATAATCTTATCGAAGACAATCAAATAGATCTTTGGTACACTCAAACCTATGACTATCTCTCTCAATCTAAAATCCATTGATCTATCTAAAAATGCTAAAATATATTTTCTTCAACACACTACTTGATACGTCATCATAGGTAGTGTCCTTCTACAAAATGGATTTGATGGCCTCCTACTTTGATGCCTCAAATATCATGAATCCACTAAAGCTATCCAAGAAGTCCACGATGGTATATGTGGTGGACACTTTAGTGGTATGGTTGTTCTAAATGTGTCCTATGGATGGGATATTACTAGCCTACCCTTAATCAATATTTTTGTGCATACATCAAGAAAATGTTAAATGTCAACAACATTCCAACCTCACTCATATTCCAAGTCAGGCCCTACAACTTGCTCAAGATTTATGGCCTTTTTCACAATGGGGACTTGACCTCATTGGCCTCATCAACCCTCATTCATCACAAAAAATCATTCTATCATCACCGCTAATTGAATATTTACAAAATGGGTGGAGGTTATTCCCATGGTCTCACTAAAGTAAATAAAATCATTGATTTCATCTATCAACATATCATATGTCACTTTAGAATCCCTCACAAGCTTATCATAGATAATGGAAAGTATTTCAAAAATAAGGAATTGAAGAAATATATGACACTTTCAACATCAAGCTAATATTTTCATCTCCTTACTATCCACAAGAAAATGGACAAGTAGAAGCTTCTAACAAAACACTCAACAAAATCCTCATGAAAACCATCGACCAAGTAGGAAGAATTGACATCTCCAAATTTCATTTTTCTCTTTAGGCCTATCAAACTAGCATCCATACTCCTACAAGTGTTATGCCCTTCTCTTTAGTCTATGGCTCCGAGGTGGTTCTACCCCTTGAAGTTCAAATTCCATCTCTCACGTGTCCCTCAGAGATTTTATCTCTGATGAGGATTATCATCAAGAACGCTTAACACAACTTGAATTGTTAGATGAACTCCACCTAAAACCCTCAAACATCATCATGTCTATCAAGAATGCATCAAAAGAGATCATATAAAAACATGTCAAAGAATGTGACTTTCAACATTGGTGATCTTGTCCTCAAAAGAGAATCAAAATGTCACTACTTTGGAAAGGAGTAAATGTGGAAAGTTTTCCCCTAACTAGATTGGTCCATATGTCATCACTCACAAATATGGGTTGAGAGCCTATCACTTAGCCTCCCTCGATGGTAAACCTGAAAAGGAACCTCTAAATGCCTTGCACTTGTGGCCTTTCTATTGTTAACACATCTACTTTCATGACATTAGTCACATCAAAGATCTTATTCCACCACCAACCTATCATTTACTACCGTAATGATTTGGAATTATGTGGTCCTCCATCAATATCTTATAATCATGACCTTAAAGATGAACACCATGGCTTTCTTTTCATCACATTTTCCACATGGACAAGTTCCTTCATAAGTAGGAACCCCACAATCATTACTCTCATCTTTCCCTTATCTACCAACTAAAAACATGCTAAGGGGTCACATGTGTAGTTTGTACACACCTTTTCCCTCCTCAAATGGTCTACTAGGCCTACCCTCAGCTTAAAAATAAAAAGTCAAAAATATACATATGGATGCATATTATAAAAATATATAGATTGATCCCTCGAAGGAAAACTATTAATCATACTATATCAAAATATAGAATGATCCCTCGAAGGATAACAAATCCCAAAAAATATAGACCGATCCGTGAAGGATGACTATCTCTCAAAATCAAAATCAAAATTATAGACCACTCCCTCGAAGGATGGCTACCCATATCATTAAAAAGGCTTCCCACATTGATCAACCTTCATATCAAAATCAAAAATATCAAAAGCATCCTAGGAAATCTTTGCATTGATCAACTTTCCCATCAAAAAAAACTTCCACATTGATAAGTTTGTACAATAAAATATAGTTGGGGCATAAGCCTATAAAGCCATCAAAAGGAGAACCCTCTCCCCTATATAAACTACACATCAACCCTTCCCATGTTGTAAGAAGGTATATAAGCTCATTTCCATATATCCAAGATCCTACATGTGACTAATTATTATTAGTTATATGTTAACATTTGTTACAAGGCCTCAAGTGCATTTCATATATATTTAATTTACCATCAAATCACATATGTATCAAATCCAATTAAAAAAGAAAACATTTTACATTTATTCTTAACCATGATTAAAGTACATTTTGAAACATACATCAAGATCACTACACTTTGAGTCACATCATATCAACATCAAACATCACATCAAAACATCATCTAAAACATCAACATCTACACATCTAACATCATATCAAATACATCTAAACTATTCAATATTTCAAAACATCTCATCACATAAACATCATATATAACATACATATAATATAAATCAATAACATATATATATATATATATATATATATATCATCAATAATGTTTATACAAAATGCCTCAAAAAGGCTCATATAAAAATCATCTACATCCAAGTCATATAAAAACCCACATACTATGTGGTAAAATCAAAATAGACACACTGCTCGCCACCCTGGCCTCCTGTCCTCCTCATAGACTCGATCTCTCTCGAGGTGCACATGACACTCCCAATGCTCACTAAGGTATCTTATCAGCTTGATCTCTGCGTTCACTCACCTTGTGCTCACATAATGGACACAGATAAGTGCTCTATCACCAAGATGCTCATAGTACCTCATCTCCTCACCCAATGCTCGATACTGCTCAATGGTCACACAAAACCAGAGGCCCTATCTTCCTCCCCGCCATTCCACTGTACTCCACACCGTGGTACTTACCTACCTACTATACCTACCCCCTGTCCTACACTCCCTAATATCCTAAACCCCCCCACCTCTCCATACTTTTCCCATATCAGTTTTCCCTCTCTTTGTGGAATATACCTATCTCATTGTTGATAATAAGTATATCATGCTCTAAGCATGTTCCTTGATCTCTCTCTATTACAAATGTCTCACTCCTAATGAGTGTGTCCCACTCTACTACCATCAATCCTATCTCTCTCCAATATAATGCATCAAAAAATGCCTGTAACTGGCCTAATCCTCCTCACCCCCATCACCCTCCTCCTCCTCTCCACCCCTCTGCCTCCTCCCCACCCTATCTCCTCGAGTGACCCACTATTGTGTCACCACTCACTAAATCCCTCCACCACTCCAACATCATCTACATCTATGGCCTCTGGCATCCCCCCTACCTCCTCCTACCCCGCCCTCACCTCATCACTATTTGGTGGGAAATTCCCTCTCTGAATCATCTCGCCGATAGATAATCAGCTCACCTAGTATTTTTGAGGCCCAAACCAAACTCTCTGCACCCGAGGAAACTATACCACCTCTATCATCATTTCACCCTCCTCCCTCGAATCCACCACACCCACCTCAATCCCACCAACTCTACATCCATCCATCCCTTGCCATGTGTAAAATCTCACATATGGTCTCTAGACTACATCATCTATGGATAAACTCCATAGTTGATCAACATAGTAAGGTTTGGTCCTCTCCACTCCATCATCCCTCATCCAATCAAACCTCCACCTCATAAACCCCACCACATACTCCGCTTGGGTCTCCGATCCCTCCAAGGTAGGCATGGTGGCCTCACAACAACTATATGCTCATAAGCCCAATAATGTACAAAAAAAATCCCACATCCAGACCAAACCTCCTCCCAATCACAAACATCCAAACTCATGGTATACTTGAGCTAACAATGCACATTCCCTAGCACATATACTATACGGTGCTCCATAATATATCCATGACACACAAAAGTGTCCAGGAAATCTTCCACCCCCTGAATCTGGTAAAGTGCATAACAAGAAATCACCAACATCACCACTAACATCGCCACTAGTTCGGACACCTCTACATCATAATAGGTCTCGATATGAAATCCCCTGATGTATATCTAATATATGGGGCATCATCTCCATATAACCATCTCATGGTCTCAAGACGGGCCTCTCGAGTGATAGGTACTATCTACTCACCATGATAGGATAATAATCTAAGATCTTGTACACATCCTCTAATGTGATGTCATCATCTCACCTAGTATGGAACCATAATGTCCATATACTCGGCTCCCATCATTTATCAATCAAAACAAACATCAACCCTACATCTTGAGGAATCCGGTGGTAGTGGAAGAATCCTCCTAAACCAATGACTATCAAATGGGCCCACTCACATCTATCACATCTTCCTGATCCTCTCTAACATCTCTGGGACTATGTCATAGAGATAAATGGTGTCTCTTTCTTGTAAAACACAAAAAAACACATCACTTAACAACTTCATCAAAAATCAAACCAATCATCGCCGATTTCTAATCGATGACATTTTCACTAAACCAATCGATGATGATCCACCCGACCACCGATCATATGATCGCAGATGGGTGTTCCACCCAAATTTTAAAAAAATCACAAAAAAAAAAAAAATAAAACACAAAAATCAAAAAAAAAAACAAAATTAAACCTACTTACCCCTCTCTTGGTTTGTTGCCTCTTCCTTTACTTTTTCTTCACCTCCATCTCTCAAAAACACTAAAAAAATGACTAATCAAAAGCTCTCAAATCACACAATGACACATTACAAATGAGCCATTTTCGTGCCTAACTTGGATTTTATAAACCATTTTTGAATATCGATGATCTTAAATCATCACCAATTTCTATCCCAAAAATATCAGTGATCCATAATCACCTGATTTTAACCCTTTTTACACACCTTATCTATTTTGGTCACCTAGACCTCTCTTATCACATCACGATACTTCAAAAGCTTATATACTTTTTCTTTGATGCCCAACATTTTGTCAAAACTATTTTGACCATACATCAAGTTTTTACACACCCTATGGATGTTGCCTTTGACCCTTTGGTCCCATGACTTCACACATCCTCATGAGAGCATTCCCATTGGATCCTCTCCATGTAGTAGTCTTCTCAAAACATGCATTTGTAGGTGGTCCACATTAGTCACCCTCCAGAGGCCATATAATGTCCCCTACCAGTGTTTCCAAGATTACTACCATCTCTACAAACTCCCTCAAAGCATGGTCATTTAGACTATAATCAAAATCCTGGAGCATCTTAAAGCAAACCTATCCAAACAATCCAACTCTCTTCAATCCAATGACCAACACAATCAATCATTGGCTTGAGGGGGAACAATATCCTTATCACAAAACTGGGGCATCTTCGTTAGTTTTTGTCTCGCACCTGTGCCTACAGACAACTCAACAAAAAGGGGCAAATGTAGACACCACTTTTTCACCCCTAGGTGACCTGACATACATTAATCACATTATCATATTATCATTATTATCCCTATCCTAAGTACATTAAATCATCATCATCGTAAATCTCTAATTTACCATGTAAAATCTCATTTACCCTCCCCTAACCACTTAAAACCAACCTAGCCTAATTTATCCTACCCATCCTAACCCCTAACCTCTTCCTACCCAAATCCCTAACCTCCCACCATTTATCAAACAACCTAAAACCTCGGATGGCAAGTGGTTTCAACCATTTTCCATCTTTTTTCCTTTGTTGGTTTGTAACCTCTCTGGATAAATTGATGGACGATCCGTGATCGCCGATGATCATCATGCAGACCATCGTTGATTCTATTTAGCCACCCTCTTCCTCCATTTTTCCTAGTTAGTCGAGTAATCAATTGAGAATGAAAATGCATTATTGCGAATAACATCATTATGCTTGAATCATCAACATCCTTCAGCCTGTCAAAAATCTTGAGGAACCTCATTAGATCACCAGTCAACCCTTTTGGGAGCTCTATCACCTTCAAGAACATCTCTCAAGGTTAGTATAATATTTTTCATCTTTATCAAGCCTATTTTTGCATTCATTATAATCTTTGATCAATCATCTACACCATCTTTCATAGCCCCTTCAAGTTATATCTCTCATTTAGTCATTTTAGCCAACCTTTAGAATATTTGTAGTTTTAAGCTAAATGATCGTTGTCGATTCTCGATCATCGCCGATTGGTATCCATATCTTTTTTATTTCATTATCCTTGCAAAACACATCTAAATTTTATTTTTTAAATCTCACAGTTTCTAGACTCCTTCTAGTTTATCTAACATTATCATCAATTTTGCATCGACATTCATTATTGTTTCGGTTTATCAACTTTTTATCAAAACAAGACTATTGAACCCAATCATCATCGATCTTGGATTGACATCGATCCTTGTATTTTTTAGTCATTTATAGCATTATCATATTATATATCAAGAATCTTTTTTGATCTAATCAATTGTTTACAAGATGTATTTTTGTAGATGATTGTTCTAGGTCCTTCACACCCCATCACCAACATATATGATCTCTCGATCATGTCTAACAATTTTTTGTGGGATTAGTTTGACATCTCAAACGAGTTCAACCTTTGTGCCATCATACTCACACCATAAATTAAAGACATTGAAGATCAAATTTCAATCATACGAGAGATACATGACATAGATGAACAAGTTTGGTTTGACTATTTCCTGGATTTTGAGCTTGCTACTACCCTAGCTTGGGCCACCTATAATGCGGAGTAGGAAATTCCTATCCTCTTGAATTCTAAATAATTATATCATTTATCTTATCATTATCAAATCACTTAATTGTATCAAATGAGTTAACACCCTTCAAGTAAGTCCTTCGGATTCTTGGGATCGACATTCCGAGTAACTCGTTATCATCTTTATCTATTTTATTTAAGCTTTTGGTATTTTAACATTAATCGAAATAAACCATAAACAAGTAACTTGAATGTTTTGTAAATGTGGACAACTAGTATGTGAGAAAAATGTGTTTTAGAGTAGTGATATTGTTTGCACATAAATGTATTTATGTTACTTCTTAGAATTTTGTTGTGTGTTTAAACATATTAACCCCACTTCATCTTAGCTAACCTTGATGAAACCTCGGATCCTTTCACACATTGAGTGAGCTCGCCAAAGTTCCGCCTCGGCTTGATAGATCATCGTGAAGGATAAGAGGTAACTATGTGCACCGAATCTTGTAACTTGCATGCATATGAATGGTTTAATGACACAACTAGACGTGCAACAACACACATATATTTTCTCCTTTTGTTTGCTAATGCTCCAATGAAGGGTTTTACATGTTTCAAGGTTTCCACTTTTTGTAGGTGATTAGAGGTCATCTTGAAGCCGTGTGAGTAAGAGCAACATACAACGAAGGTCATTTCTAGGCAATCAAGCACATAAGAAGTTTCATATCTACATTGTTGAAGAGTCTAGTACTATACAAATCCAAGTCGGGATAAATCTTGTTCCACTTTGGACTATGCAATAGTTGTGCACAGTCTTTCCCTCACTTAGTTTCTAGCTCCGAAACTTGCATCAAAGCACTCCTAGTCTCTGGTCTTCATTTTCTACATGTATACACATCCATATACTCTTTTTTGCTTACAACTAAGTCTATTTCTCCTCTTGTGTTTTGAGCTATTACTTATCATTTTGTTAATTGTTGTAAGTGTTAATGCATCATTATGGATGTGAATGGTTAATGTTGAAAGATAAATAATCAAAATAATTCCATGTACAAACCCTTACATCCTTGTTATTATTGTGTGCTTCCATAACACTAGATTTTCTTAGGGTGTAAACACTTCTAAGCCAAGAGCCTTTAAATCCAAGTCAAGCACAAGTAAAGCAAACAACTACAAAGCATTATCAAATAATTGGGTTATCAAATATAGTTACATCAATACAAATATTACATCTCTAGGTGGAGAAATGTGTGTGGTTTGATGTCTCTTTAGAGTAGTGCTAATGTAGGTGTTGTATGGATTATACTTCAACCCAAACACTAACCTTTTGTAGGGTTTTACCCATGGTTAGTGTTTTGGGTCGTTCTGGTTGATTACAAAGGGATTCACACATTTTGAGAAACCTAAGAATTTATAGTGAAACATATTTGAGTCACTCACGACGACACACAAAGTTGAACTCCAATAGCATCACAAATGAAATTGTTAGATAAGGAAGAAATCACCAAACAATCGATTTGAAAGTAAGGGTTTAATCCCATCATACACTATAGAGAAAGAATCATAAATGAGACATTTGCAAGACATTTCCAACCTGTTGAACGCTCAATCACACCTAGATCGAGTTCGAGATCAATCAAATAGATAAGTGCACTCACCTTATCATGTCTTACTCTTATTAACACATGCTCTTATTGATCCATCTTGTAATTTTAATCATGCCGAAGGTGTTCTTGTAGTGAATCGAGACACTGGGATTACGACAAACATTAGAAATCGACGCACCTGCAATCCTTCTCTGGATGTGTTGAAATCCAACGGAAATAATTTTTTTTTAGGTATTTCTATTTTTCTTGTTGCATGGTGGAGACATGTGGTTGGTTGCATGCGATTTTTTCGCAGAAGTGAGAACAGGTTTGGACCACCTATAATAGCATGGTCCCATGCTAGGGGGCTACTGCTCCTATTTATTTGGGAAATATGGTCCCATGCAAAAAAATTATTATTGCTTGCTAAAACCCAACAAAGTTCCTGAAATTTCTAGCTATACTTTAGGGAGAGGATTTTCAGCCCCATAAAGCAGTGGGGCACAAAAATAAATCAGCTGCTTAAAAATTTTAGGGAGCTTTTTGACACTTGGCATTTAGTTTAAGCTTCCCTCTCAAATTTCCATCCAAAAATTTATTTCGGATTCATGGGACCCTACTTTTGCTAGTGCTAAAGCTTCCTATTTTATCTCTGCACAGAAAAATAAAAAATCATGGGACCCTATTAATGCTAAAATATCCTATTTTTTCTCTCCTGCATCTGCTCAAATTTTTAGCTTTCCCATTACATGGGACCATGCTCTAAGTGGCAGAGAAAGAGAAAAGGAAAAGAGTCCCTCTATACGCTGCATTCTCTACGAGGGATTGTGACCGATTCTGCTCCCATTTAATTCATTGGCCTTTTCCCTGTCTTGGGATTATTTCTAGAGAGGAAGGAAGGAAACGAAACGATGGAGAAGATCTGATTAAAAGGAAGCCATGGTGCCCAACTTTTTATGTGTGTCCAATCTACTTGAAAATGGCTCCAATGTCAAGTCCTGGGACGTCCGGGATGATACCCAACAGACCCATCTGTCAATTTATTTTTCTGCAGCCGATGATGATGAATCACTCTCTGTGTTGGTCAAGAAACAATCCGATTACATGCCTGAACAACACCATTCTCTGGATGGCTACCACTTCGTTTTCCTGCTCTTCGTCTTTTATCTCGAGTAATTTTTGTATTGATTAAGACATTCAAAGTGCCCATTCCCGCTATTCCACTTATGTCTCTGCAAGATTTGTCTCATCGCTCTTCCTCTGCATGAAACCCTCGGTTTGTCCATTCTCTACCAACGTGTGAAAGGGGGGCTTTGGTCTTTTATCCAAGCTGCACATGTGAGCATGAATTTTTATAATAGATCTGTTGTTGGGTAACATTTATTCATGTGGGTATGAATTTTTTTATGACAACTCCATCAAGAATTTGATTTCCTTCCACATATCCGCCTTGTTCTTTAGAGATGATGTACAGTAGGGTTTTCTCAAGCATATTAGATATAAGGATTTTTCTCTTTGTAATGCAAACGAGAATGCTAGAAGATTGTGAAGGCATACTTAATACGAAGAGGACATTTTTGTCTGAGAGGTTCCAACTACCTAGAATACAGTAAGCTTTGCCCATCCTGTATTAATGACGTGAGCTATCTCTGTAATTGTAATAGGGATGATTCCATTATGATATCTCCAATCTCTTGCTGGAGTGCTGGAAATAGGAACCTTGCATAATCTAACCAATGTTCGCCACAAGCAGTAGTTTCAACCTTAGAAATAATCATATATGGATCTATGTTTGTTGCATGTATCTGTCTTCTGGGGATTTGTTGTATTGCCCAATCATGCAAATCAATTATGGGTTTTTACTACCTTAATTAGGCCTCTTTGTTAAATTTAGACTGCATACAAACTGCAACCGCTTGTCAAAAGACAAAGTTACGTTCCTTATCCAATTTTTTTTTGGTTTGATCGTGATTCATTCTGGACTCTTATTTATGATAAAGGAAACAAGAGATTCATTTTTCCTCTTTACAGGTCATGTGTCATTAAAGATTGAAAAACATTTTCTAGAAGGTGAAATAATGATTTATTATCACTAGGATTCACAACTTCCTACGCTAATCTTGAGGAGAGATATTATGCAAAACTTTCAACATAGTAAAACAGTTACAGAAATATCAAGCAACATATTCATAACAAAACACAAACACCAGATATACGTGGGGAAAATCCTTTCGGATAAAAAACCCCACACTCCAAAAGCCCACTCAATGTATTTCAAATCTAATAACAAGATTACATACACTTGCAGAGCAAGTTTCTTACAAGAGTATCACTAGAAACAATTCTAGGAGGATTAAAACTCACTACTTCAATTGCTTCTCCAAGCCTTCAATTTATAGACCTCGGTTATACAAGAAACCATCTATGGTTTACAAAACCATGTGCCAAACCTCTCATGAGGTGGATAGCATTAAAGAGCAAGATTTTGGTCTAAAATTAGGCTCCCACGTCCACAATATTCTCCCCTATTTTTGACCCTTACAGATGTCATAAAATATGTCATAATATCTCTAAAAATAGTCCTTCCATGATATACTATCATATGGGAATCTTTTGACAACTCCTATTTCTATTTTTAGAGCCTAGACAATGTGAAACGGTTGTAGGAAAATCTTAAATGAATAAACCAAACAAGGTTGAGACACCTCATTTCCAACAATCTCCCACTTGTCGAATACCTTGCAAGGGCCAAGGGAAAGATACCATCATGGATCAACTTCTAGGGGCCGAGAGGCCCATAGACTCGGAACACCACCTGAATTTTGTTGTGCTCATGGGCTTAGTTAATGCATCTGCAACATTCGCAATTGTCTCTACCTTTTCCAGCTTCACCCTTCCATCCTCGACCATATCTCTCACGAAGTGATACTGAACATCAATGTGTTTGGTCCTGGCATGAAAAGTCGGGTTCTTCGCAAGGCAAGATTGTGCGCTCTGACTGTCACAGTATATTGTAATTGCACCCTGTTTTAATCCAATATCTGAACACAAACGCTTCAGCCAAATGGCTTCTTTACAGGCATGAGTAGCTGCCATGTACTCTGCCTCAGTAGTGGACAAAGTGACCACAGCCTGTCGCTTGCTCATCCAACTAATTGCACCACCATTAAGAGTAAACACATATGCACTGGTGGATCTTCTGCTATCGACATCACCGGCCCAATCTGAATCCACAAAACCATGAATACGTAGGGAATGTTGATCTCCTCTTCCATGAAAACATATAGAGTACTCTGATGTACCCCACAAATATCTGAAGACCCTCTTAACTGCATCCCAATGCACTCTTCCAAGATTAGACATAAAACGAGAAAGAACTCCCACTACTTGGGCAATGTCTGGTCTTGTATAGACCATAGCATACATTAAGCTTCCAACTGCACTCTAGTAAGGCACTCTGCTCATTTCTTCCATCTCCGATGGGGATGATGGACATTGTGAAATGGAGAGCTTCATTCCCAAAGTAACAGGAACACAAAGTGGTTTACAATCCTGCATGTTGAACCTTTGCAAAACAGAACAAACATACTTACTCTGGCCAAGCCATAGCTTTCTGTTCTCACGATCTCTTCTAATCTCCATCCCAAGTATGTGTTTTGTTGCACCAAGATCTTTCATTTCAAATTTTACAGAGAGCTGAGATTTCAATTCTGCAATCAAACCTTTTCCTTTCCCAATAAACAACATGTCATCAACATATAAAGTAATTACCAGGAAACAATCACCATCAGATTTAAAATATACACAGTGATCAGATTTAGACCGCACAAACCCCAAACTCAACACATATGAATCAAACTTTTGGTACCACATCCTAGGACTTTGTTTAAGGCCATATAGGGATTTCTTTAACTTACAAACCATATTGCTTTTACCTTTCACCATGTAGTGCTCTGGTTGTGTCATATAGATTTCTTCCTCCAAATCACCATGAAGGAAAGTAGTTTTCACATCCATTTGTTCAACCTCTAGGTCATAAGCTGCTGCAATAGATAATAAAAACCGAATGGATGTCATTTTAGCAACAGGAGAGAATATCTCACCATAATCAATACCCTCAACTTGAGAGTAACCCTTCGCAACCAACCGTGCTTTATACTTTTCAACATTTCCATCTGAACCAATCTTTTTCTTAAACACCCATTTACATCCAACAGGTTTCGACCTTCAGGAAATGGTACAAGGTCCCATGTATCATTCTTTTTAAGGGCTGCCATCTCTTCATCCATGGCTATTTGCCAGGACTTTGCATCATTCATACCCAAAGCCTCTTGTACAGATCTCGGTTCATCAATGTTAGTAGTCAAAGCAAATATACACTTCCAATCATCAGGAGAATACCCATACCTTTCAGGTGGTTGCCTTTGCCTTGTAGACTTTCGAACAAGCTGAGGTGGAGATTCTTCCACTTCTTCCTCTTCTTCTTCCTCTTCTGAAGATTCAGAGCTTGGTGAGCTCTCCTCAACTTCTTGTCTATTTTGGGGTCTCGATTCAACTTTCTCAGGTGTAGAAGGAAGTTGAACCACATCCTTTTTTTGTTCATTTTCTTTATGTTGTTCTGGCTGAAAATTAACAGGGAAAGATTTAATCTCTCTAAAAATAACACTTCTAGAGTATATTACCTTTTGTGCAACAGGATCCCAAAGCTTGTATCCTTTCACACCATAGCCATATCCGATGAAGATACATTTGACAACCTTAGAATCCAACTTTGTTCTCTTCTCCTTAGGCACATGTGCATATGCCTCATAGCCAAAAACTCTCAGATGTCTAATTGAAGGATTTTTCCCCGACCACGCCTCCATTGGCATTTTATCAACAAGCGTTGATGTAGGAGATCTATTTATCAAATAGCAAGTAGTGGTAACAACTTCAGCCCAAAACCTCTTTTCTAGACCAGCTCCAATAAGCATGCTCCTAGCCTTCTCCATCAACGTTCTATTCATTCTTTCTGCAACTCCATTCTGCTCCGGAGAATACGAAGTTGTCTTTTGTCTTTTAATCCCGCAATCTATACAAAATCTGTCAAAGTCTGCAGAACAGTACTCACCGCCATTATCAGATCTCAAACACTTAATTTTCTTCCTAGTTTGAGTTTCAACCATAGCCTTAAATTCCTTGAAATGACTAAAAACTTCAGATTTACTTTTAAAAATATACCCATGTTCTCCTACTAAAATCATCAATGAAAGTAACATAATAAACTGATTTAGCAATAGAAGCAACCTTAACAGGACCAAATACATCCGAATGGATTAGATCCAAGATACATGAAGACTTATGAGTAGACGAGTAAAACTGAACGCGGTTCTGTTTGCCATAAATACAATGTTCACATAAATCAAACTCCAGATTGCAATCATTCAACCCCTCAACGAGGTTCTTATTTTTAGGGCTTTTAAACCCTTCTCTCCAATGTGGCCAAGCCTTTGGTGCCATAACATGGTCTTCTCTGCAGGTAATTTTGATTCGGTAGATAGAGCACCCTTGGGTACCCAGAAGCCACGACCATCCGCAGAGGAGGAAACCCTCTCCTTTTTCAGCGAAGTAGTTACTGGCTTAGTTTTATCCGAAGTGCTATTGCACTCAACCGTGCATGCATCAAGTTGGTACAATGTACCCAATCTACTTCCTCTTGCTATCACCATAGCACCTCTCACCATTTTCACACCTGCTTCAGAAAACTGTACATGCACACCCGCATCTATTAGCTTGCTAACAGATAATAAATTTCTTGCTAGTCCTGGGATATGCAAGACACCATCAAATCTTCTAATTCTACCATCAGAAAATTTCACCTGAATACTACCACGACCAACAATTTCAAGGAAAGAATTATCACCCAAATACACCTTACCACCATCATAGTTTTCATACTTACTAAACCAATTTTTGTTAGGAGTCATGTGGAAAGATGCACCTGAGTCTATCAACCATGCATTATCACTTGCACGAGTGGCCAAAGCTGCAATAAAGGCATCTCCATCTTCTTTTTCGGACTCAGAATCAGAATCATGCTTCTTCTTTTTCTTTTTCTTTTCTTCTTTGCATTCCCTTCGGAAGTGTCAGATTTGCCACAGTTCCAGCATATCACCTTGGACTTACCAGGGGATTTTGATCTCCCCTTATTCTTGGAATGGCCACGCTTCTTCTCATCTTTGCCTCATTCTTTTGTTCTTCCTCGAACACTCAAAGCCTCTTTGGCGTTTAGAGAGACCTTCCTTCTCATCTTTTCAGGAGAGTAGAGAACCAACAACATCCTCCATCTTCAGAGTGACTGAAGTGCTCCCAATGGCCATGACTAGGTTGTCCCATGAGTCTGGCAATGAAACCAACAACATTTGGCACCTTTCTTCTTCATCCATTTTAACCCCAACCGAGCTCAACTGAGTCACCAACATATTGAATGTTTCCAGATGCTCAGATATTTGTCCACCTTCTTCCATTCTCAAGGAAAACAACTTCTTCCTCAAGAAAATCTTATTTACTAGAGACTTAGCTTGGTATATCTCACCCAACTTTTTCCAAAGCTTCTCCGAAGTGGATTCTTCATGGACATTTATCAGGATAGAATCTGCAAGACATAGTCTAATAAGACCTTTAGCTTTTCTATCCATTACATCATATTGTGTAGCCAAAACTGGATCCGTAGGCCTATGGACCTTCTCATCCACCGCATCCCATAGATCTCGATCAACCAACAGATCTTCCATCTTCAGCTTCCACATTTCAAAGTTTGTGCCAGAAAACTTCTCTACGTCAATCCTCCCAGATGTGCTCGCCATTTGAAAAATATCTGCAACCAGATAACAAAGTATTCTCTGCACAAGCTCCCACTCAAACCCGGATTAGCACAAAAACCCAACAACCCACAACTGAAACCAAAGGTGATCAAAGCTCGATACCACTTGATAGGAAATTAAGAGTAGTGGAACAACTTCCTATGCTAATCTTTGAGGAGAGATATTATGCAAAACTTTCAACATAGTAAAACAATTACAAAAATATCAGCAACATATTCATAACAAAACACAAACACCAGATATACGTGGGGAAAATCCTTTCGGATAAAAAACCCCACACTCCAAAAGCCCACTCAATGTATTTCAAATCTAATAACAAGATTACATACACTTGCAGAGCAAGTTTCTTACAGGAGTATCACCAGAAACAATTCTAGGAGGATTAAAACTCACTACTTCAATTGCTTCTCCAAGCCTTCAATTTATAGACCTCGGTTATACAAGAAACCATCTATGGTTTACAAAACCATGTGCCAAACCTCTCATGAGGTGGATAGCATTAAAGAGCAAGATTTCGGTCTAAAATTAGGCTCCCACGTCCACAATATTCTCCCCTATTTTTGACCCTTACAGATGTCATAAAATCTGTCATAATATCTCTAAAAATAGTCCTTCCATGATATACTATCATATGGGAATCTTTTGACAACTCCTATTTCTATTTTTAGAGCCTAGACAATGTGAAACGGTTGTAGGAAAATCTTAAATGAATAAACCAAACAAGGTTGAGACACCTGTAGATGTTCAAGAAAATGAATTGCAAGTTACTCTTGACATACCACAAGACTTGTGAAGTAAGTAATTTCGTATGTATATATTTTTGAGAAAGGATTTTGTATTATCTTCAATGTTGGATAATTCTCCAATACCTGCTATATTCTGCAGCTTCTCACTTTGGTTCAAGTTCGTGATTTACTTTAGTCTCCAGCTCTCAGTAGATGCGAATTTTCAAGAATGTTGGAAGAAGAGGTGCTTGATGTTTTCAAATTAGCAATTACTCAATATGGAGATTTTCATTTGAAAGTTCTACGACTAAACGCTGATTAAGGCAGCTCAGATAGGAGACTAAGACCTTTTTGGTGTTCGAGGTATATCCGAAAGTTCTAGGGTGCTTTAGATTTTCAAACTTTACAAGTCTTAATTATAACTATCCCATGAGTTTTAAATGATATTGAATTGAATTACTATACCAATTTTTTCCACTAAAATTAAGACCTTGGTTAGAACTTTTAAGTAAGTATTTGCATGGAAAAAAAGGAAGGATTTGGCTTGAAGATTAAATTAGATATCAATATGATGAGTGTGATATTATTATGACACGCCAAGATGTTTTAATTGAAAAGGAATTTGACTAATTCTTATTTATAGCTTATGACATCTGTGGAAAATAAGTCTATCAGAAACAGATGACAATTAGAATTGAACATTGTTTTGGAAGAAAGGTATGCCAAAGTTTCCAATCTTTCGCACAATCATTAACATCCAGGGTTCCTCTACTATTACCTTTTGAAATATTTTCAATTTCGGGAAAGACACAAGCTAGCCTCAATTTCTGAACAAACAAATAAGTACAAAAGTACAATATTTTCATTTTCCCGATCATTTTTATTCATTTCATAGGCTATAGCTTTGGTTCATTCATTTAAGAAAGTACCTGCCCAAAATGCCAATTTAGACTTTAGCGATCTCTATCATGATAGATACTTGGAGAGAATTTATCCGATACACTTTTATATGTGTATGTGGATTAACCAAGATCTTGTTTTTTAGAAAGAATTCAAATTTTATCAATATTTTTTAGAAAGATCTATGTTTTCCAGGATGCTTTAAATTTTGTGCTTCATTAAGACCTATGGTTACAAACTTACAAATGATACCTTACGCCTTTTTTACACATGAATTTATCTAGTGGACTGCAATCTTTATTCAGTGCATATTAATTTGATAACGCAAAATCATTTCCAGATGTTGAGGCTCTTTCATTTTATAGTACTTGGCCATATAAGACCAATTTTGTTCCTAACGATTCCAGAAAGAGTTACCATTCATTGATTCATCCTTGTGATTTCATAAAATGCAACTATGTAACTGTGTTTGAAATCAAGTTCTTATAATGATGGAGCTATACTCAGGAAAATGTAACTTTTAAGTTTTTCCCAAACTAATGCTTTTGGTTTGAGAAAAATATAAAATTTCATTCAAACTTTCATGATTCTTCAATCCTATAGCTTTTCTATTGCTTGTGAGTGCCATTAAGTAATAGATTAAATAATTAGTTAAAAATATAGATACATTATGGTGTAAGTTCATAAAAATTTGTATCAAGGTATCTGCATCACAATGAAGGTAAAAATTTAATCAACTTTTTAAGATGCTTAGGTTTTCTGCAAATTAGATGAGTGTAATTATAGAATTGATATGTTTTAAATTTCTATCTCAACTTCATGTACATTTTCATCTCAAATCTTTCAACTTTACAACAAAGAATTGATGTGTTTTTCTAATTGCATTTATTTCCTCCATATTTTTTGTACATTCTCTTTCATTTCGATCCACACGGTTTGGATTTACTACCTAATTGTTGATTAGATGCATTAAAACTTCATGCAAATATGCCTTTACTTGATTCACAAAGTTTAAATGTACTTTTGAGATAATTTATGTGGAATTTCTGAATTTTGGGAAAAGAATTACTTGATTCAAGGTAAATGTAATGCCCACAATTTTGACACAAAATATACAACCGTGAAAATTATTAAGAATTTTTTTTTTTGACTTTAATTACATGCTACACAACACCACATGGGATCCAAATAAAGAAACTCGACATCACGTAGAACACTTACATAAACATGAACCCACTCATACAATAGGATAACATAGGGTATACATCAATGTCTTACTCAAATGTCGTAAACCATGACAATGATCCAATTACAGTAAGAAACACATGATAGACATACTCCACGACATGGCCTTTTCATGGTTTATATATTCATTACATTTAGGTTTCCATTATAAGACCTTATATTTTTCAACAGAATTAAACACATAAGGCTTAAAATTTCCTATTTTTCAAACTTCAATTACTTTATTTTGCAGAGCATTAGTCTTTAACGAGAATGTGTGGTTGGTTCCTTTCTCCAATTCCATTAGTTATCCAAAGCTCATTTGTTAAATAAATTCATTTAAACAACTATGAGTCTCCTAATATTCAATTCCTAAGTTAAAGGTTTGTTTCTCAAAATTGTTTAGTTGACTATAATTTTCTGAAGAACACATAACATGATATCCTTCATTCCTTTACAACTAGGTTGCATGTTTTTCTTTAACATTTCACCTATAGTGGTTCCTTTAGAATTCACTTGTTTCTCTTGTGGAAATAAATTTATATAGCATGATTGTGATTAGGAACGTACGTACACACATGCGTATTCTAATATTTGACTTAAGGATTTTTTTGAGAGATCCATGTTTACTTGGTTTGGAAAAATACTCTCATTACAAGGAGGAAAGCTCACATGAAGATAAAGGAAGGTTACTAGATCTATAGAAAACCTATCCCGAGTTCATTTCATAGCATTGTTTAATACTAACAATACACTCTTTTCAACTTCAAGTTATTACAACCATGTAGGTTAACTAATTAAATTGTACCTTTCTTGATTCACGATCCATTGCTCCAATTAGGAATTCATATTTTTACAATCATATTGTGCATGGAAGAGCACATTACACCTATGTTCCCCTTATAGATATTTTTTTCTTGAATCTAAGTGACAAATTTCACATTTCAAACTACTTATGTTTCATCATCTTAAGGGTTCACTCTCATAGAAACGAGTTAATTACATGTTTCAACCATAGATTCTACTTCCTAAGTGATCCTAGATTTAATATATTCCTAACTACGCCAAGAGTTCTACTAACTTTTACAAGTCCAACTAGAGTGCAATCTCCTTATCTCACAAGACCTTGGCTACGATTAAGGTATCCCATTCTCAAGGTTACATTTTATTATTTCATTAACATTGTTGTTTGATTCATATTCATGCAAACAAAACATGTGATCATGCATCATATTTGGGTTTTCAATTTATTAGGTTGTTGTATTAGTCATGGACCTCTACTTTATTACATTCATTTTATAATCACATTTGACATTCTAGTTGGTTTTGACATCGCTCAAAGGTGTACCATTTTCGTAGTGGTCATTCCTTAGTTTAATCTTATTTACCTTTTTACTAACTACATTTAAGTGGTTACTTTGGTTCTCTGTTAACATCATTTTGGAACAAATGAAATTCCTCTAACAATTATATAACACTAAGGAATTTAAGACTATAAAGAGTACAACGTCGCACAAGACAACTCATTTCAATGCTCTTAGACATGGAAGTATAAGTGTATATTGAAAGAGAGATATCCCAAATAATATTATGCATTACAAAATCCTCCTAAGGACCTATTTCAATTGTTGGGTAAATACGCAAGTAAATTTGAAATGTAGTCTCCACTCACATAATTTAGATCTCACAAGAGATCAATCGTAGGTACAACCACCAACTATCTTGCAAGGCTTTGGCCACCCACTAGGGTACTAAGGAATATTATGCACAAGGGGGTTAACTTATTCATGATATGGTCAGACCTACAACACCTAGACATGATCACCTCACTCATCCCAATATGATAGGTTTCACAACATAAAATCACCACCTCTTAAAATATTCAGGAAAAAGGTCCTTAATAAGACACCTTAGGTGTGAAACAAGAAGATGATTAATGAGGTTAGAGTATTTTATTAACATGATCATTGTTTTATAACTTGGGAAAAAGACTCAAATGGGAGGAGGACGGCAATAGGCATTATGAGAATCTACCTAGCATTGTGGGTGTTAAGAAAATAAACCAATAATTAATATAGAAAAGGATTAGTTTAATATCTTTATAACATAGGTACAACTTCATATCCAATTCGATAATATAAAATATAGCCACATTGGTATTCCCTTTAAAAATATACAAAGAAAAAACTTCAAACAACAATACATATCATTATTCTATGGTAATACATGTATTGCAAGATGAATATAACTTTACAATGACAACTCATTAATTACAACATATCACATCAAAAAATTCCTCCTATTTGGAGTACCTGCAACCAACGTTGTGTCAGTCCTAGGATTGAGTATGGAAATCCCTTACACTCAAACATGAAATAACACATTCATCATTTCAAGTAATTCAAAACAAGGCAAAGAAGAGCTAGAAATAGGGAGAGAGGTCATTTTGTCACACATTCACATTCCTTTTTATTTTTTCTTTTTTGATTCTAGAGAGAGTAAGGAAGAGAGAGGAAGTCTAGAATTCATTTTCTTTTCTATTCACCATATCATAACTACATGCATAATGCATCCATTTTCATTTCATTTCAAATTCATATACATTTTTAACCCATCTACATATTCAAATCATTTATGTTTTCAAGATCAACCAACATTCCATATTATTTCTAGAGAGAGAAGAGGGAGGAGAGAGAAAACATTATAAATTACTAAATCCATTCATAGAAAGCTATTTGATTAAAGTATACTTTACAAAACCATGAAACTATATGAAAAGGGTTCACAAGTATAAACAAGTCAAATGGGAGCCTCGTGAGGAATATCTAGCTCAAGCAACGAGTTTACGAAAATTACCCAAATACAGCTAAAGTGCCTACAATATGGGACTGAAAAACACTCATTTTTAAGTTCAAACATAATTTCAACGATTCCTATTTACTCCCTTATATACAAAGAACTCAGTGGATTTGATGGAAGTCAATTATGACAAAGGTCTCAAAATAGAAAGGTGACTCAAAGACCAATTGTCGTAAACACGTCAAAAACCACTGTTGTAAAATGACCATGAGCTCCAAAACCCACTTGAAACTCTAACTTACGAAATCAATTTTTTTGTTTACAAAAATGAGATTTGTTTTCAATTCTCTTAATAGAGTTCTAGAGGTACATAGGGTTAGTTTTCAATTTAGCCAAATCGATATGGCAACCGCAAGACAAAACAAGTCACATTTTCTTAAAAAGGGAGTGTCACTCCAAGTGACAGAGATATAAAGTCATAATCAAACTCGTCTCTCCAAGGTATCAAATTGAGTTTTATCAGTTATATTTATGGCCTTCGTGGTCCCCTATACCATTAGGAATAATATTAGAGGTCTAGGTTGGTAAAACAATTTTCTTTGGCGCACCATGTGTGAAGTGTATAGGATCAAGAATGTTTTTTTTTTTAATATTTTGAGTTGGTAAGAGTTTTATTTTTAATTCTAGTTTCATCCTCTATTGTTCTAAAGCAATTAGGAACAAACAAGAAACAATAAAATGTGAAATTTTAATGCAAGAGGAAGGGAAATCCATACCTTTTCCTGATGCTTCTTAGAGACGTCATCTATTAGATTTTTGCCATGGAGCTTGACCGGAAAAAAATTTGGTTGAAAATTTTGTTATTCCTTTTCCTCGAATCCATTTTGCGCAAATCCAACAAACTTGACATTCCATGGACCTATTTTTTAACGCATTCTATGGAATAGTTTGTGTGCCTTATAAGGCCGCATTCCTTCAAGGCATTTGTCAGACAATTTACGTGCCAAGTTCATGTTTCCACATTTTACATACATATCTACCTTGAAATTTGCAAATCAAACATATGAAGAAAGACCGACTAAATCTCCATTATGTTTTGGTGTAAAACCACCTTTGTTTTAAAGCTCCCATTTTAACAAAGCTGAGAGTATGCTAGAAAATATGAACCCACCACGCGGAAACATGTTGGTTACATTTGGTGAACAATAGAGAAGCTTCATGAGGAGGCCCGTGTCTTTTCCTTTCTAACTGCGAACAAACTTTAGATGAAGCAACCATTTGGGGAAACGTATGGAGGCCACGAGTAGTCACACTCCTTGCTAAAATGGGACCGATGTCACATTTATGTCTTTCATTCATGCATTGATGGACACAAACCCATTTCACAGCCCACTAGACACTTCAACAAAACTATTTTTTTCCAATCCTTCAACAACACTTAATGCATCCCAAGAGACGAAATCTATTTATCTCCCACATCTTGCAAGCTGCTCCATTGATGGCGCACATACTCTATTTGAATCTCTTATCATATGCTTCGGCAGAGAATGGGAAAATAGAAGGTTTCACATAGAGGAAGGGTAAATCTTGCAGAGACATAAGTGGGATAGAAGAAAAAGGGCACTCTCAATGTCTTAACACAACAACAACTACTTGAAATAAAAGATAAAGATTAGGAAAGAAAAATTATAGTCATTGTCTACCAGGAGAATACTACAACAAGGTTACAGTACACAAAGCACAAATCAGAACAAAATGGGAAAAACTCAATACAGCTAGAAATTATGCTCTCCCCCAAACATTGCCTCCTAATCTTCAATCTTCCTCTTCTATTCCATACCACAAATAAAACCATGACAATGTAGTTCCTTCCTCTCAGAAACGTTGAACCTACTTCAGGTACAGATCTAAATCAATCCATTTCTATATAGTGGAATGAGGAAGCATGAAGGATACAAATTTCTTTTCTTTTCCTCCATGCGCAGACCTGTTTCAACCCAAAGTGCTATTGATTTTGGACTGCCATAAGTGATATCTCCATTTTTCATAGCTCCTCGTAGCTTCTGTTTTACATAACTTTCACCACAATGTTCTATTTATTTAATTATAAATATACAGATAAGATATTTGACTTATGCCATCACTGCAACTATCCAATCATAGCTAAATTTTACAATGTTAACTTGGGTTTCACGTGGTCCACAACATTGGATCCCAAATAGAGTGCTTGAATTATTGTGCAAGGAAAGGACAGGTTGGCGAGGTTTTCGGGATGCGTCGTTTCCACATTTGCCAAAGTCGGTGCGATCAGACTTTACACTGCAATTACGTTTAGAAAAACGTGGGGTCACTACAATTCTAAAACTAGTAGGGGAGAAGGGCCAGTATGCGAACACCCTAAGTTCGCAGGCCCATGGAGCCAAATCCTCGCCACGTAGGATTACCAATTTGACAGCTAGTTATAAATAAACATTTTTTTATCCTAAGCCTTTAATTTTGAAACATATTGAAATATTATTTGCTTACACATGATCGATCAAATAAAATATCTCAAAAAAAACGCATTTACTGGTGGAGACCCGAAGTGGTTCACTCCACTTGCCAGGTGTTGTCCATTTAATTCGAAATTAAAGAGGGAAACAGTATCTGTCCTCCTCACCATAAGCCGCGCGTAATAGATAAGCTTCAATTAAATGCCCAACCACCCTTTACCAGCCGTTGTTTACCTGCCTTCCAAACTGGTTTGCTCGACCCACTGTTCCATGGCGCGTTTTGGAGTCGTTTCTCACTGTTTACCTGCCTTCCAAACTGGTTTGCTCGACCCACTCTTCCATGGCGCGTTTTGGAGTCGTTCCACACTGTTTTGTTCAGCCGCGCTACATACTGTCTCCTCCTCTGGACGTGTTACACGTTGTCTCCTCCATTGGACGCGTTACCCTACTGTCTCCCTTGTTACACACTGTTACCTACTGTCTCTCGCTTCTCAGTGCCTTGTACAGTGAACAATAGGACCAATCAGGTACGCATTTTTTTCTTTCTTTTTCTCTCTCGTTTTCTCGTTTTCTCTGTAGTTTTCTCTGTTTACTTATACTCGGTTGCTCGTTTTCTCGTGTTTTTCTCTGTAGTTGCAAATGGTGTTGGTTTGTGAGTGCGCTTACAGCCTGTGCGAGTTTTGCGTGAAGGGTGGCTTCTCAGTGCGTTGCTCGAGGTGTTCATATTGCCCACAGACATTATACAGTGAACAATCCGACCCTACAGGTACGCATTTTTTTCTTTCTTTTTCACTGTAGTTTTCTCGTTCTCTCGTTTTCGCTTTCTCTGTAGTTTTCTCGTTTTGTCGGTTCCTTATACTCGTTTTCTCGTTTTTTCATTTTTTTCCCCGTAGTTGCGACTGGTGGTTGTTTGCGAGTGGGCTTACAGCCTGTGCGAGTTTTGCGTGAAGGGTGGCTTCACAGTGCCTTGCTCGAGGTTGTCATATTGCCCACAGCATTATACAGTGAACAATCCGACCCTACAGGCACGCATTTTTTTCTTTCTTTTTCACTGTAGTTTGGAAACTCTTTATCTTATCCAACTCGTTTTCTCCTTTTTCTATGAAATAATCCAACTCGTTCTTTTAGCCATTTTTTTCTTTCATTTTCACTGAAACTCTGACTGCATTTTGTTATCCATTTTTTGCATTCATTTTCTCTGAAGCTCTGACTGCATTTTGATAGCTTTGACTGGTTCTTTCATTCTCTGTGTTCAAACAAATTCAGTTTTTTAATATATGGTTAAACATGCATGTGCAGATTGCATGGAAAGCTTTGGAGAGCGCGAGTTTTATGCGTGGAGATCGGTTGAAGTAGGGTGGAAACAGTGTGTATTCACACTACTAATACTCAAGGAAAATGTTACCTACAATTCTATGTTTTAAGCCATATAGAGGTGAGGTTTCTACCTCACCAAGATTCAAATAAATCCTTGTCTTTCAGTTTTGTATAAACAAATGTTCTTGGGCGCTTTTGCTGTATTAAGTTGTTTTGATTTTGTTTGTAGTCAGTTTGTTGTGATCTTCAATGTTTTATCTTTTTGTTTTGTACAAGGTTTTGGGAGCCTTTTAAAACACTAATCCGTTTACCTAATAAATAAAATCTTTTTATACTTATAAAAAAAAAAATACATTTACATTAAATGGTGTATTTTAATATAAAATGCATGTTTTATGATTTGGTTTCATTTGGAACAAAACATTTATAAACTGTAGTAATCTAAAGTATGTGTCTTTATATTTCATTACATTGGAGCAAAACATATAAACTTCTACGTATGTGTCCATATTCATTACATTCGGAGCAAAATATACCAACTATAAATTATAATCGTGAAACTGATAACAGCACAATTGATTTATACATACTATTACTAAAAGAATTTCCTCGAATGTCTTTGCCATAATTAGTAAATCAGTTTGTTAGTCATAACCATGTCACACCTTCAAAAAGGCCCGAGTTTGGACTATCGGGAGCGATTGTATCATTGACGGATGTTGTTGGAGTCATTAAGAGGTTCACTGGATGAACCCATGGTGGAATAGGAAAACTAGATATGGTATGAATGGTTGTATGTGAAGTAGGAGGTTGTGGGATAATGGGGTGTGTAGTTGGAGTTGAAGTTATTTGCATTCTGTTGGTGTCAAGGAAGTAAGGGTGGTAATCAGGGATAGGAACTTTCAACAGTATTGTAACATAGAGTTATGTATGGGCATGGAATGATGCATGGGAAACAAAAAACTGCGGATTGTTGAACTTGTTATCTCTTTCTTGTTTCTCTTTCTCCCTTTGATGGCGAGTGGCTTCCTTACATTGTAATTCAATTCCTTTTTTGGCGAGCTACTTCCGTTGTTTCTCGCGCTCTGTCTTTCAACAAGCTTTTGTAGATCCCTTTCTTGCCTCTCTTTAATGCGTTGCAATCTCTCTTCCTTTTTCTGCTCCTTTGCTGCCAACCTTTCTTGCTTTTTTGCCTCAATATGCTCCTTTTTACGCTGTTTCCCTTCACATATTTCTTGTTTTTTATGTTCTGTATCTTTTAACATCTGAACATAAGCATCAGATGTTAACAATTGTGAAGCACGACTTATCCAGAGTGCAGCATCACACTTACCTTTGGAAGGATCCCGTCTGAGTGTGTTGGTAACCTTAAAAATTTACCCAATTTCTTCTCATTTGCAGCAACACCATCATTTGATATACCACAAACAACATCATGGCCAGTTGTCTCTTCCTCGTTTTTATCTTTATCAATGACCTCAATTTCCTCGTGTGTCGACATAATAATGAGTAAAGTTTCTTTGGTTCAAAGTCTCTTTGGCTCAAGGTTGGTTGGCCGAAGGTAAAGATATACTTTCATCCTCAATGTTTCCAATCGATCAAGTCCCGACTTTGCAATATGCTCTTGCAGCCAAGTAGGTTGTTCTGGTGCACTTGGCAATGAGAGATCGTCCTCTCCAAATCCTTGGGCCTCGGTGTTGCAGCTGGATGTGCCTTGGTCACCAGTATTCACAATGTGGTTCACTTCATAATCTTTGGTCTGCATTATACTTTGTCTTTCTCCCTGTACACTTGGTTCCTCCGTCTCTGTATTAGCAACAACCATTGTTTCAATGGTTGGATGGAATTCTTTTCTTTGTTGTGATTCTCAACTGATTCCATTAAGTAATTTTCTCCTATTTTGTCACCAACTGGTGGAGCTACATCTCTTGACAAACTTAGTATGTTTTCAGCAGCATCAACATCTATTATGTTTTCAGTACCATCAACATTCATAATGTTTTCAGTAGTATCATCATCTGTGACATTTTCAGTGACTTCTTCGTTGGCATCTTCTTGATGATATATAGTTTACTACATTCCATGTCATTACGTAATGCATTTGGATCAAGTGGCCATATACTGTTTAAATCAAAAAAGCACGAATATTTGCGGGTGTCGAGGCCTTGGCGAGAGCTCTACTACCTATTTACGCCAAGTCTCGACGTTTGACTTCTTGGTACTTATTATTACACATCCACTTTGCATCCTCTCGGATCTGAAATATGCTTTAAAAGGACCAAAGACACTAACATCTAGTGGTTTTGAACTTTGTGTGTAGTATGTCTTTGTGCAATGTCGATAAATCAATCCCCAATCGCTTTGGCCTCTTCTATAGTTGACAATGCCACATGGCTTCCATGACCATCAAATATAAGTAAATGCCTATTTGGAGTGGCACACCCCTCCAGTACAAACTTACTGAAATGATACAACCCGACTTATAAAGAGCTCTCTAGTCATCAAGCACTCGGATGAGCAGCCATCAAACTGGTTCACATCCCTTGATGTAATTTTGTGAAACTTTCGACCTTTAAATAAGTAAAAGTTAGGGATACATTGCCTGCTGACATTTACACAACATAGAATTGTCATCCATTCTCTGCTACGAGGAATGATTTTGGGAACATTCCTGCTGACCCTTGGTGTGCAAAGCACCCTCATGCCACAATTTCTCCCCTGCTGGATTCTGTCTCATCACAATTCCATATTTTGACTGCACCATAGGAATTGATATTAATGCTAGCTAGTTTTTCATAAAACTTGCTAACCACCTCTGGACGTAAACCAATTGCACGATCTCTTTCTAGACCTTGGCTTGATCAGAAGGACTATGCAGGTGTCTTTTTCTAAATCCTTCACACCAAGATTTTCCAGGTAATCCTTCTCGAAATGGAGTCTCTCTAGTTTCACAAATTTGTGCAACACATGCCCTCAGTTGCATAAATCCCACTCCATGCCCTAGATCTGCCATTTGCTTACACCATTCAACTATCTCTTTCTCCTCTCCTTCACTCAAAACAGGTGCAGGCCCCTTCCTTTTTGTATGGGTCAGACCATTCAGCCAATAATGAACAGATGTAGGAGGTAAATTATATTTCAGTGCAGCAGCTCTAATAGAATAATTGTTGAATTCAATATCATCTATGGCCTTTAACATATCTTCTTTTGACCAACTAGACAAAATTCTAACCTTCTTGGTCGAAGTGTTGCCTCTAACAACCACAGTCTCCTGCATTTCATGCCTATTTAGTTCACATCCAGCAGGTTCTGGCTGATGATCATCATTTGTGTTTGTATCTCCTTGATTTGTTGTTGCACCATCCTTTTCACTTATTATTGTAGCATCATGTTCATCTGTTTCATGGTTAGATGGTTCAATTTCAAATTGTACACCTCGTTTTTTGGGCATACGATGTGCTCGATGTAAACTCCTCTTTCTCTTCATCTTCTCTGAACGCTGCAGTATCAAACAATATAAAATTAGTAAAATATGTATTAATATATCAATAAGATCATCTACAATTGGAAAATTTTAGCAAGCTTATCATACATGACAGTATGAATTATGAACTTGTAGGTGGACTTGTGATTACCCCGTCGGGCGCCATTAACGATGATCGAATACATGTTTTATTAATTTCATATTATTTGATAAAGACAGAATTTATAAGCTGGGTTGTTGATTACATAGGGGAGAAGGGCCAGTATGTGAACACGTCCTAATACTTGAACACTATTTTTCATTTAAAATATCCAATACCTGATGGAATAAAAACCCAAATTTTGATTATTGAAGTTTCTAAATTTGTTTATTTATAAACCACATGTGAATAGGGTCAACATCTCGAGCAAGGCACTGAGAAAGACCCCTTCACGCAAACCTCGCACAGGCTGTGAGCCCACTCACAAACAACCAGCATTTGCATTACAACTCGGCATGAGGAAATGCAACGCGTCCAAAGAAAACAATGTGTAACGCGTCCAGAGGAAACAGTGTGTAACGCGTCCAAAACAAGCCATGGTAAATGGTGGTTGAGCATTTATTTGTGTCTTATCTATCAGGGTTAGGATAAAAAAATGCTTATTTATAAATAGCTGTCAAATTGGCGCTCCTACGTGGCAAGGAATTGGCTCCCTGGACCTGCGAACTTAGGGTGTTCGCATACTGGCCCTATATAAATTTCTATAATCAAAATTTTGGTTTTTTTTTTCATCAAGTATTGGATATTTTAAATGCAGAATAGTGTTCAAGTGAAATATCATGTCACGGATGACATGATATTTCAGTGCAGCAGCTCTAATTGAATAATGCGAGTAACTCAATATCATCTATGGCCTTTAACATATCTTCTTTTGACCAACTAGACAAAATTCTAACCTTCTTGGTCGAAGTGTTGCCTCTAACAAGCACAGTCTCCTGTAGTTCATGCCTATTTAGTTCACAACCAGCAGGTTCTCGCTGATGATCATCAGTTGTGTTTGTATCTCCTTGCTTTGTTGTTGCACCATCCTCTTCACTTATTATTGTAGCATCCTGTTCATCTGTTTCATGGTTAGATGGTTCAATTTCAAATTGTACACCTCGTTTTTTGGGCATACGTTGTGCTCGATGTAAACTCCTCTTTGTCTTCATCTTCTCTGAACGCTGCAGTATGAAACAATATAAAATTAGTAAAATATGTATTAATATATCAATAAGATCATCTATAAACACTTCTAAAGATGAGGTGTTATCAAATAACACTACATTCATCAGCTTGTTTGTAATTGATCAATATTAATTCGAATGTTTCACGCGAACATACAGTCGCCCCTTTCGACATTGTAATTCATATCGATCAATTGACGCAGGTCTTGTTAATGTAATGTTTTTTGACATCAAACCATCTTCAGAATTGAATGCTTGTAAGAATCCTAATTGTAATAGCTTGACTACATATGTTGTTACGGTGGCAGCAAATCTGTTGTACTACTGTACGTCTTGGCATTTAATTGGAGCTTATCTATTACGCGCGTCAAGGTGAGGAGGACAGATACTGTTTCCCTCTTTTATTTCGAATTAAATGCACAACCCCTGTCAAGTTGAGTGAACCACTTCGGGTCTCCACCAGTAAATGTGTTTTTTTTGAGATATTTTATTTGATCGATCATGTGTAAGCAAATAATATTTCAATATGTTTCAAAATTAAAGGCTTAGGATAAAAAAATGTTTATTTATAATTAGCTGTCAAATTGACATTGTGATCTGGAACTGACCTCTGTCAAATTAACGCAGCTCCAACATTATTTGATTCTAGATTTAGCGCAATGCCTATTATACCGGCTCCAAATTCTATTGATTTTCCTCCCATTTCTTTATCAAGATCATGAATATCAGGAATCACCTGGCATTATGTTTTCGAAACCATGAATATGAGCATGGTCATCTCCTAATAGAAGCACGGTGCCAATGTTAACAACGTTGACCTAGTTATTCTATTGTTCTTTCTGTTTAAGTATCACGTTACTGATTTGGGTACATGCTAGATCACACCCCTGTCTAAAATACATATGCTAATCCCTCTATGATGCTTGTCTGATCGCTGTAGCTAATCCATTTTTAGGGCGGGTCATGATTTCCAAAATAAATGGGGACATATGCAACTGAGGCCAGGTGTAACATTAAGTTCCGAAAATGTGTTTTGTATTTCAGCCATCAAGGAATTAAAATTTGAAGTCATCCTGATTCTTGTATTTTAGGGGAAAGCTTTATGACCTAAAACAACAATTCAATTTTGTAAAAGTACCAATAAATACTGTATTATTTGGACTGATTATTTCATCCATTTTTTCTTTTTCCCACTCCTCTAATACTGATTATTTCATCCAATACTGAGGGCAGATTAGGATCTTAACCTTCATTTTAATCCCCATTTTAATCTCGTTTTCTCTGTTTATCAGTGCCTTATACTCGGTTGCTCGTTTTCTCGTGTTTTTCTCTGTAGTTGCAAATGGTGTTTGTTTGTAGTTTTCTCGTTTTGTCGGTGCCTTATACTCGTTTTCTCGTTTTTTCATTTTTTCTCCGTAGTTGCGACTGGTGGTTGTTTGTGAGTGGGCTTACAGCCTGTGCGAGTTTTGCGTGAAGGGTGGCTTCACAGTGCCTTGCTCGAGGTTGTCATATTGCCCACAGCATTATACAGTGAACAATCCGACCCTACAAGCACGCATTTTTTCTTTCTTTTTCACTGTAGTTTGGAAACTCTTTATCTTATCCAACTCGTTTTCTCCTTTTCTATGAAATAATCCAACTCGTTTTTTTAGCCATTTTTTCTTTCATTTTCACTGAAACTCTGACTGCATTTTGTTATCCATTTTTTGCATTCATTTTCTCTGAAGCTCTGACTGCATCTTGCGAATGAGAGATGAGAAGGAGATGTTGAAACAGGAATGGGCAGAACAACTTGAAAGTCTTAAACAATTAAACAAATCTGATAACCTACTCTCGAGTTTTGTAAGCTTCGTTATTTTTTTCAGAATTTATTACAAGTCTTTGATATTGTTAATGTTTATTTATACCTAGCTGGCATACTGTCACTCCTACGTGGCAAGGATTTGGTTCACTTAATGTCTGAGCTTAGGGTGTTCGCATACTGGCCCTTCTCCCCTAAACTCTTCTAAATAAATGGCGGTTGAGCAAAACAGTCTGAAACGACTCCAAAACGCGCCATGGAACAGTCTGGTAAATGGTGGTTGAGCAAACCAGTTTGGAAGGCGGGTAAACCGACCGCTGGTAAAGGGTGGTTGAGCCTTTCATTGTGAGATTCTATTTCATCGATCATATGTAAGCAAATAATATTACAATTGGTGATCCTACGTGGCAAGGAATTGGCTCCATGGGCCTGCGAACTTAGGGTGTTCGCATACTGTCCCTTCTCCCCTATAAATAAACATTTTTCTTTCCTATATCTTTAATTTCTGGGAGTAGTGCCATTATGTCAGCACCCCGAGTCCACGGGTCCATCGGGCCAATTCCTTGTCATGTAGGTTTATCAATTTTACAGCTAGCTATAAATAAACATAGCTAGTTATCTTATCCCTGTAGTTTGGAAACTCTTTATCTTATCTCCTTAGTATTGGGCAGTGTTCACATAGAGTTACAGAATTCTGTTTTGTATTAAATGGTACAGATTTTATATCTTACAGAGTTAGCTAGAGATATATAAAGAATGTGCTAGACATAGGTTTGAGATGTTGCATTCTTTACCTACACTGTACTACGATTTATATTCACTACCATTAATCCTTGTGGATTTTGATAATGGTTTGAATTTCAGTTTTTCAATTTTATAGGATGCAGTGGATGTTGTTTGTGAGAAAATTCAGTTCTCATTATTTGGCAGATGTCTATGGCTTGTGGACGATACCAATTGATATGTCCAGCACATTCTCCATATATCTGTAGATGACTTATTTTCAGATAACAAGAGACTCCAGCCATATGATCGCAGGGCCATGGAGCCAAATCCTCGCCACGTAGGATTACCAATTTGACAGCTAGTTATAATTAAACATTTTTTTATCCTAAGCCTTTAATTTCGAATCATATTGTAATATTATTTGCTTACATATGAGTGATCAAATAAAATATCTCAAAAAAAAGTCATTTACATTCTGAAGTTACTAATTCTATTGTGAAGTTAATATTATTTCCAATTAAGGTACTTTATGGGAGAAAACATAAAGCCATTATCTAATAGATGTTCACAGAATTATTTAGCAGGATCTTTGGTCAAACAAAAAGCAGATCACAACATGCTTTCAGCAGAAGTGCAAGGTATACGTTAGCTTATATCAGAGAAAACAGGCAGTTGAGCTCTATGTATGAATACATTCCAGTGGAAAAGGGCCTTAAGTAATAAATGTGACTATTTTTTACATATTTAAGTGTCCTCTTGAAGCAGTTGGCATGAAAACTAACCTGCAATTTTTGCTTTGCTGGACCTTTCCTTTCAAAACTTGATAGAAGTAACCTCTTCTTATAAAATCCACTGTAATCAGGCACCCTGCAGAAGTAAGAAAGCAGTAAAGAAGACTAGGAAAGTGAATATATAATACCAATACCAATTTGAGAGTATCCAATCAAAATGAAAGACATGGATCAAGGTGTAGGGTCTTTTTAATCAAAGGTTGAAATTGATTTTGAGATGATCTTGTGGCTGGAATTATTTGATTTGATATTCATATTTATTTTTTACCATATCCTATACAATTTTCTGTGTGTTTTTAATGGATGAATTTGAATCTTGAGAAGAAGGTTCCCTCTTTTTTTGCAGGTATGACTTAATGTCTGGATATGAAAGATCTGGTGATTGAACAACCCAACTTGGAATATGGAAAGACATGAATTGAGAAGACAAATATTCAACCCATTAAATAGATATGATGGGTTTGTCAACTGATATGTTGTTTTTATATTTTGAACAAATGACTCTTTTATTGTAGAAAATGAAAGTTGTATTTATTGTGTCTTAATGACGTGATGTTGACCCTATTATATGGTTTATAAAAAACATATTTTTGAACTTCAATAATCAAAATTTTGGTTTTTATTCCATCAAGTATTGGATATTTTAAATGCAAAATGTGTATCTTAAGTACTTGGATCTATTGTGATGTTGACCCTATGCACATATGGTTTATAAAAAAACATATTTTGAACTTGATAATCAAAATTTTTATTCCATCAAGTATTGGATATTTTAAATGCAAAATGTTCAAGTATTGGGACGTGTTCACATCTTGGATCTTCTCCCCTATATGCATGCACTTGTTATATTTTCTCTTGGAGACTCATTCTAATTCACATTCCATCATGATGCGGGACCATCCTCGAGGTCATGGCAATTTTGCATCACTCAAAAAAACATGATAGGTAGTAGGGTTAGTTCTAGAACATGAGTAAACAACATCAATCACATATGTATTGCTCCTAGCAAAAATCCGAAGGGGAAATTCACATTATTTTCTAGAAAAGTACGTAAAGGTCGAAAGAGTGTTACAGAGTCATGGTTTGGTGGACCAGCCACACGCAGGGCATGATAGGAATTGGATTATTGGGTATCTAATTTCATTTTGATGAATCAATTATTAAAATTGGTGGGAGGTGGTCTCTACAAGTTGAAATGAAGCTAACGGTCCTCAATGCCTTGGCTTGTGGTTCCATGGAGAGGGCTATAAATCCTCTGCACATGGCGCCATGAAAAGTTTAGGAATGTGAAAGAGGATTAAATAAAATCTTTTCCATGAAATGTTGGCGGTCATGCTTTTATGAAAGGAAAGGTCCTTTAAGGTCCACAATGTTGGGCATCTTATGTGAAGTCTATAAGGTAGCTTATAGCATATGGGACCTACTACCACTATGTGGGAGATGCCTAAGCGTGCTTCAAACACGGGCATACATACCCTACCGGATACAACATTTCAACTTGTGACCTCCCTATCTAGAGCAGAGGACTTTAATAATAAACTTTTAGCCAGTGCTCAAAAGGAGGGGTAGAAGTTTCCAGTTGCCGAGAGTTTTTAGGGAACTATCTTGCCAAATAACATTCAACATGCGATGAGTTTGTTTGTTATACATTTAACTTTTAAACCAGAAACCTAAAAAGTTGGGTTTAAGGGGAAAAAACTGTGTTTTTCATAAGATCATTTGGTGTAAATAGCAACTCGAAATTCTAACCAACACCAACTAAGATATTTTAGCTGCAGCCGTTCCATGTGCTGGAAATTTAAAACATGAGATGTGCATAAATTAATTTCACGTGGCTTGTTTTGGAGAGAAATTAAAATAAAAGGCTCAATCATCATAGTTTGGAGGGAAATGCTTATGCTGTAGACTATTAAAAGGCCGAAATTCTACAAATTTAGGTCGTTTTTGGGCAAATTGTCCATTGGAAATGTGAGGGAAGTTTCAGGAAAAATAGTTATTGATTTTTGGTGGATTTTTAACCCTATTGAAGGAGAAACAGTTAGTTTTCACCGAGCAATTAATGAACAAGAGATATGGGCAAGAGTTCGACTGTAAAATGCCTTGTTTTGGGCATGGTGAGCTCGTTGGTATACTTTCAGGCACTCTTTAAGAAATCCAAGATCTGACTTGATTTGGTTTTTTCAAGTAGATAGATGATTGTGACTCAGAATCGGTCTAGAGGCTACGAGTTGACAACAGAAAGATATAAACCAAAGTTTGACTGAGAAAAATTTGGAAAAAGAGGCAGCTTGAGGTGGTTTAAATGTTTAGATGAGTTACAAAATTCTGAGCATAGATTTGATGTTGGAGCCTTTGCAAATGAATTAAAGAGCCATTCTCTTGCATGAATGACATTTTTAATTTATAGTGTTAGTTTGAAGTGTCTGGGAAGTTTTTGTTGAAAGTTGAAACCAATGCTTGTCATCTCGATATTTTAATGGTTTTATCTCTTATTGAAAGTCCAGCCATCAGATTTCTGTGAGAGCAGACTGTTAAGAGTGGCACATCGATACTTCAAATTTCATCTTCAGATGTTTAACTGTGAGTGGGCTTGACTCTTTATCCTATAGAATGTATGGTGAGTTTGAATTGTATTGATGTAAGTAAGAATTAGTAAATAATTTTCTTTGTATGTTGGTGTGATCATAAATAGATAAACACTTGTGCTATATACAAACTGGCACCGCTATTTGTCCTAGGGCGAGAGTCGTGTTTGTTGTGTTGAACCCGTGGTTTGTTACTGAATGTTGCGAAGACTTTAGTCTGGCTGTGAAGTTAAGGTGTTCCATTATTGGAAACCCATACCTTGACTACATCATAACATAGTGGCAGAGTTCATGAATGCTAATAGGTGTGAGTTTCATGACCGATGCTTCAAATTTCAATCTCAGTAAAGGTTGATACCTCTATTATAGTCGTTAATGCCTTGAGGGGCTTATAATCATGGTTTATCATCTCAAATAGCTGGTTTTTCTTTAGATAAAAATGGAATAACACTTGAGATGCTTGTTTTTGGTTAAAAATTAAAATTACCAATGAGTGGGGAGGGTTTACAGTTTCTTTGCTTTGGAACAAGGGTTGTATTTCACGTTGTGTATACATAAATAACGTTGTGGCATTTCTGCTGCAAGACAACAACATTATAGAGTTGTTGGCTTTCATTCCCGAAACCTTGAATTTTCTTCGCTTTGAATAGTTGAAAATGTCAACCTTCTGCAACTTATAGACTATTTTGATCATGTTGTGACCTTTTGCAGAAATACTATAGGTTTTTACAGGAATAGTTTGCAGTCATACTGTAGAACTGCTACTTTGTGTTATATTCTCAAAAGACTTGAGGAGCATCTCATAATATTAACATATGGGTGCCATCACATGGTCCTCACTACCCTAATCACCTTGTTAAACTTGTTAGTAGGAAAGGCACTTGACTCAAGCTCCTGAAAAATGTCAAATAGTAAGAGTGTGACTTTTACTCTGCAACAACTCAGGAAAAGCTCAAGAAAAACTTCACAAATGAAACACTTTGAACACTGTTAAAAAATTCATGGTAGAAAATTAAAAAGGATGCCTCATTCCCTAGAAAATTCACACTGTAGACATCACAATAGACAGAAAAACATCTCTTATATTGGAAAACATTAATTAAGTATAATGTAAGTCAGCAACATAAAATATTTGAACTCAAAAACAACATGACAAGCTAAAGAGCTTTGGTACTTGGTAAATAACTCAGAAAAGAGTTGACAGTACTCATTTACATAACATTTACAGTCAAACCCAGGAATATTTATCCACTCAGTAAGAGTACTCTGAGTCTGACCATAATTATCAAATACTTGGTTTTAGAGAGAATTACAATATTAATCAGTTTTTTTCAATCCACCATATAAAAACATGAGGCTCTAATGTCTTTGGTTGGAAGTGTTTAGATGATTTTTCTTTTTAACTCTGAATTTCTATATTGTACTGGGTTTTCAAATAAACAGAGTATTTTTATATATGCAATTTAGACTATTTTTTTCCATACTATTGCATTTGTTTAATGGACAACTTTTTGTTTTTCTCTTTTGCCAAGTTTAATTGTTTCTTTTAGGTCATAAGTAGTCATATTTCTATTTCTTAACCTGCTCATACTTTGTTTTGTCTCTAATAGGAAGTACGAGTTGACAACCATTTTATCAACTAAGTACCATTGAATCTAACTCAAAAGAGATTGTGAAACTGAAAAATAATGTTAAAAGAAAAGTTGTATATATGTTTTTTTACTTCCCCATTGCTAACGTAAAGATGACGCATGAGCTTTTTTATTGACCCAGTTGTGCCCACTTTGGGTACTTATGTAAATACTTTTGAAGCATATTATTTTTCCATGGTGGTCACTTTGCCTCTAGGAGAAATTATCTTGTAAGCGATTCACTTGTTGTAGAAGCAGATGTTGTCGTCTGAAAAGTTGATAGTTGTTGGCAATATGACTCGAAGAAAGAAACATGGTTTGTGGGACTCAAGAATCAAGGAGCTACTTGCTACATGAACTCACTTCTTCAAACACTATATCATGTTCCTTACTTCAGAAAGGTTATTTAATAGTTCCACTGTTGTCCTTTTTGCACTAGATCAGAGAAGCAACAGTTATTGTCATTATCTAGCATTCATGGTTATTTTCTTTCATTTCCTTTCCTGCATGCGTTGATTTTTACTACTCATAGTTTGAGTGGTTGAAGTTTTCATTTCCTACATTTTGTTAATTAGTTGGCTGTAATTTGGTTTCTGCATCATGGGTTATGGGCTTCATAAGTGTATTATCCTAATGATGATTGTCTCGTTACTTTTAAATGATTATCACGTTGTGTATCACATGCCTACAACTGAAAATGACATGCCATCTGGTAGCATTCCATTTGCCTTACAGAGTTTCGCAGCGGTGCAACAAAAGAGCTGAAAAATCTATCGGTGGGATACATATGATTCCTTCATGCAACATGATGTTCAAGAGTTAAATAGAGTGTTGTTCGAGAAACTAGAAGACAAGATGAAGGTGCTTTATTTTCAGTTTTATGTACTAAGAGGAAGTATTTTTTATTTTTGGTACATTGTTCATGATTTTTTAGAAATAACTAATAATTCAAATAGAATTACACTCTCTTATTGATTGTAATATCCTCTCGTTGTTTGTAATCTTTCAAGGTGTAGTTGTTGAGGGTACAATACAACAACTCTTTGAGGGCCATCAAATGAATTACATTGAGTGCATAAATGTAGATTACAAGTTAACAAGGAAAGAGTCATTCCATGGTATATTCCTTCTACCTAAGGGTATTTTGTGTATGTTGCTCGACTTCTTTTTTTTTTTTTTCCTTGTTACTTCGTCAATTTGTCTCTATGTGAAATTTCTTGTACATATCTGCAGCTTGATGTCAAAGGGTGCCGAGACATCTATGCATCATTTGATAAATATGTTGAAGTTGAATGCCTTGAAGGAGATAATAAGTACCATGTTGAACAACATGGTTTACAGGTTGAGAACATTTTATTTTATGTTTTCTTGTGTGTGAAGTTCGTAAGAATCTGCTTGCTTGTTTTTTGAATTGTTAGGTTTGCGAGTGATTTTAACCAATAGATGTTTGAATCTGTGTCCTGCATTTTTGTTGATGTTTTGTTCTTTCAATAACCAGCAACACATTTTATCCGAATCATTGAAATAATGAGTACTGATGTGCTCTGGTGCTTTCAGGATGCAAAGAAGGGTGTTCTGTTCATTGATTTTCCTCCTATGCTACAACTTCAGTTAAAGCGCTTTGAATACGATTTCATGCGCGATACGATAGTTAGGGTGATTGTGTATCTATGATATTTTTGTATGCAAGCACTTGGCATTTATGTATTATTCTAATACATATTTTTTAGTGTTATAATTGAGTGTGCTAGGGTTGAAATGATGCAAATTTTAGACTCTCTTAAAAATATCCCAGCGTAGAATGTCTAACTGCTTCTCCATTAGGCAATTCATCTTTTTGATGATAGCTGTAGAAAACACTCTGCACAGAAAAACCATGAAACTAAGATTCTTTTTTTTGCTTAATGGGCAATATGACAATATGGTATGGTTTGACTTCAAAGCTCCATGTCGATGGGATGCATCTCTTTAAATTCAAAATTTAAAATGTTTGAGGAAAGATGTGAGATTACTATAAAGACAACCATATTTGAAAATGATGTGATCCTAAAGGATTGTGCAAGAGTAACATGGCAACAAGAGGATTAGATATGCATTTTGACAAAATGCATCATATTATATTTTTTCCACCTTTTACTTCTCCACCCTCCCACTTCTTCGGCATCTAACCCCTTCTTCTTCACCCTTCTTCCTCTCTTATTATTTCTCTCTCGAATTTGACTCCTTCAAAAGATCCCCTTCGACGTTTCTATCATACATTTCGCGTGCGATTGCTCTGTATGGAATCAAGTAAATAAGTGAATCCTTCCACGTACTTATTACGCCGGCGTTCCCCTATGGTAAAGGACCTCCAGGCGTTTACGCGATTGTCTTAAAATTGGACGGTTTGACGGCCGTCTGGACGTTTTCGTATTTTTAACAGTTATTCATGCCTTAGAATACAATGTCTTACTCATTCAGTTGTTCGATTGAGGAAAAACAAAATGGGAATCAAGGGCATGTTGGCACGTCGTATAAGGAAAGCCACAGATTTTGTTTTAAACAAAATAAATAATGCTGGCGATAGAACAATGAGTACAATTCGTGGATGGAAAAAGAAGTTGCCCTCAAGATCAAACCCAAAAACATCAATCCGTTCTTCCGTTTTGTTTTTCAATGGTATGCACATTTGAGTCTGTATATTTATAACATATTTTTCTGCGTACACGACATTCTTCTCTGTAATTTGTTTGGTATGACATTCTTTTCTGCAGTTTTTCTGTGTTGTCGAGCGTTGTTGTTGAGGCTGTGCGCATTTTGGATCGGGTGGTTACCAGCATTACGAACGTTATAAAAATAGTAAACGGGGTGTTGACAGTTGGTCCGCTCCGTTTCAAATGGGGAAGATTTCTCCTGAAGCAATTACCATTTGGAGAGACGGTAGTTGAAGTTTTGGAGAGTTTCATGACGCTTCTCAAATTTTCGTTAAATTTTTAGAATGTTTGTTAAATTTTTAGAAATTTTTATCAAAAATATTCAAATTTCACAATCTATCAATAAAGAAGATAGAATACAATTTGAAATTTCGTAGTATTCATAAGAGGTAGGGAGCATCAATGTTAAATGGGTTATCCAAAGAATGATTGTTTTAAGTTAATTACGGTGATACATTATTTTGGTAAAATGCTCTGCAACTTCATTAATGCAGTTAACCGCAATGCTCTTGGACTCTTCAGTGTCTCAAACAATCGCTTCTACAACCAGTTTAAATAATCCCCCAGCCAATATTCCTGTATCCTCATCTTATGAGTCCCTGTCCTGCCCCTTGTTGGTGACATGACAGAGAACATATATCGCCTATACGTGACCTCAATGGTCAAGCATTAACCTGGCTACATCTTTAGTACTTTGCATGTAGTGGAGTGTTAAACATAGGCCAATCAACAGAAATATTCCTGAAATACTTTCAACAGTGACACAGTGATGTAAAAGAGTAGGAGTATGAGAATAATCATGATGAATAGGCACAGACAGTGCAACCATTTGATCCTGGAGCAAGCACCCACCAACCATATTTTTGGGATGTTTTTTCATTAATTGGTTCGTCATTCAACCTGACAAACATGTGTGATCTTTATGTGAGCGCCCCACTAAACCTAACAAGGAGATGATCATTTTCTACCAATTCAATATCCATTGTTGTTGTTTGGGTCACTGTTTCAGACTCCCTGCCTCGTTAATTAAGTACATGGATTCCAATTACCTGTCTTAACTGTCATCCTCCATCAAATAAGGTCTCAGATATTCACTTCCAAGTTTCTATCTGATGAACTGCCTTCAATTAAAAAATCTCCAGGAATTGCAAACTATGTTGGAGAGGATAAAAAAGGTCAGTTTGTTTGCACCATCATCAGATGTTAAAGAAGCACCACCAAATGCATCAACACCAAGAAATATGATTGCAGATACATTCTAGCAATGAGATTTTTAGAAAATAGAGGCTTTGAAACAGTAATCTCAGTAGTTATAATTCTTAAACTATCAATCAAGAATACTGGAAAATTTCATCTTAAATGGGTGTCGTAGTTGAATTGGAAACTGGAGCCTACATTGTCAAGAACAAACAACAGGCATACAAGGTGAAAGCACAAAACATCAAGCTTAAAGATGCACAAATTACAAATGTTATACATATATCCATAAAGTATTTGCTATCTCGGTCATTGGGAAACATTGTCATAAGTTTGTTACAATAATTGTATGAAAGAGATCGAAATATGAAATAAAGGAAAGCATTTTCAAAACATCAAATACACATACAAATCTATCATGTGGTAGTAAAATTCAAAAAATAAAATACATTTTTAATTCACCTCTTCAATCTTGGGACCAAGATCACCTCCACCATCATCAGCTTTTGAAGAAGCGCACCCATTGCATCAGCACCAAGAAATCTGGCTGCGGCTTCTCCTCCTCATACAACATAGAAAGGTGTAGTTCAATTCCCTTGAATATCTTGCAATCTTGGCAGTCCATAAAACCACACCTCTTTGAGGCATTTTTTCAAGCAGTTAACGTGCGTTCTGTATGCTTCCACATTGTGAATGCATGTCTAATTGGGTTTTTCTAACTATATCTCTCCTTTTCTAAATCTTCCATTTTCCATATTTTTGGGATGTTTTTTGATTAATTGGTTAGTCATTCAACCTGACAAACATATGTGATCTTTATGTGAGTGCCCCACTAATCCTAACAATGAGATGATCATTTGCTGCCAATTCAATATCCATTGTTTCCATTTGGGTGACTGTTTCAGACTCCCCTACCTCGTTAATTAAGTACCTGGATTCCAATTATCTGTCTTAACTGTCGTTCTCCATCAAATAAGGTCTCAAATATTCAGTGCCAAGTTTCTATCTGATGAACTGCCTTCAATTAAAAAATCTCCAGACATTGCAAACTATGTTGGAGAGGATAACAATGGTCAGTTTGTTTGCACCATCATCAGATGTTAAAGAAGCACCACCAAATGCATCAACACCAAGAAATATGACTGCAGCTTCTCCACCTCGATACATTCTAGCAATGATATTTTTGCAAAAGAGAGGCTCTGAAATAGTAATCTCAGTAGTTAGAATTCTTAAACTATCAATCAAGAATACAGGAAAAATTCATCTTAAATGGGTGTCGTAGTTGAATTGGCAACTGGAGCCTACATTGTCAAGAACAAACATCAGGCATACAAGGTGAAAGCACAAAACATCAAGCTTAAAGATGCACAAATTACAAATTTTATACATACATCCATAAAGTATTTGCTATCTAAAATCAAATAGACTTCCAAAGAATAAGTAATTGCAAAAGCTTCAAATAGGGAACATGAAGATGTTGTAAGACATGGACCAACTAAGATGCAAAAATTGGAGCTCTTGTTAGCACTAGTGGGTGCTCCACCCCTAAGTGACTGGCATTTCTCATATTTAAACTTTTCAAGAGTGCGGATTGAACCTCTAACATCACTCCTCAAGCCACATAAGGCGTGAGCACACCTATCCACCTAGCTCCAACATCATGCTCTAAGAAGAGGACAAGCTAGAACTCAAACCTAGAACCTTCCATCAACAATATTAGGAACTCCACCATGTAGGACCATCAATTGGCAAGGTATCCATCAACCTGTTACAAGGTTTCTTTAGTGTGGATTGGATCTTTGATACCTCTTCTCAAATCACAAAATGATTGAGCACACCTAATCTCCTAGGGCTAGCATTATGTTGTAAGGCATGGACCATCTAGGTCTCAGAACTATGACCTCCTATGTGTACTGTTGGGTAATCTAACAATATGCGATGTTTAGACCTTCTTAGAGTGATTACTCTAAAGTAAACTTGGAAGCTTCATCCATTTTCAAGTATCAAAGATTAGTCATATCTGCACAACAAATCATATTTAATAGTAGAATCCATACACGAGACTGATATAATTTTTAGTCATGTAAATTTCCCCCACTACCGCTGACTGAAAACAATAGTAGCACAAGCAATCATGTTCCTGTTCCTAAAAATAATGGTAGCATAGCAAGAGACAAGTTTCTAGACATGCTTATCAAGTTTATACGGGGAAATTAAATATTAGAGTGGTCACCAAGTTTTTGCAAGTGATATTAGAGATGAGAGTGTTCGTCAGGATTCAACAGACGAAATTAGATGTATCGCTGCCACAGATGGGAAGGACGGAGAATTTTTCTCCCACCTTTTTATCATCGGGGGAGGCTTGCCTTGATTTTTTCTTCCAAGTCGTGCAAGGCACTCCTCCTCAATGAATTATTCAACTGCAAGGACCCAAACAGACTGAGAAAAGAATGGCTGACAGGGAGGCTCAAAAGGAGAAGATCCATCTTGCACAATTATTAAACCCTAAATTTAAACGAACAAAGCTCCCGGCCCGATGCAGAAGATTTATAGTGTGTTTGTCATCCTCCAGATATTTCGCGAGGAGCCGTGGAGAGGCCACATCATCACCTTCAACAAGAATCCTCAACTGCACCTTGTTCAGGGTGAGTCTCTGGTTGAGAAATACAAATTTACAGAAAAAATGCAGTGGGATGTGAATACGAATTTTCAGAAAGTTTTTGATCTGATATTGGGAATGGCCTGCAAATGTAAGCTGGCGAGGGAGAAGATGATAAAATAGTTATTTGTTTTCAGTGACATGGAATTCGACTAGGCTTCTGCTAAACCGTGGAGAACAGATTACAGTGTGATAAAAGGTAAGTTTAAGAAGGTAGGATATGGGGATCCTCCCCAGATTGTGTTTTGGAATCTTCGATATTCACGGAGCACGTCGGTGGTGAAAGATGAAGTAGGCGTTGCCATGGTGAGTGGATATTCCGAGAATCTTCTCCAACTGCTTATGAAGAGCAATGTGGACATGACACCATTGGTAGCACTAGGGGACATAATCCATGGGCAACTCTTTGACCAGCTCCTTGTCGTTGACTAACATTTGGCCTGTATAATGCGTGCTGCTCTTTATCGGCTACTGCTGAGAATGAGTTTCCATCTCGTGAAGGGAAATTGTCTGATTCTTGACGGAAATTGCAGGGGTCGTTTCCTTTGGGGTAAACGATGTCCACCCCTTATGCGTCGCCTCTTTCAAAACCTTGTATAAAACCATGTCCTCCGAGTCGGACGGGATATTTTGTTGCAGCTGACGTGTTTCGGAGTTTCTATTTCCCGTCGCCTCTTGTCTACACAGTCTTCAATTAGTCGGCTCTCGATAAATTTTTCATCTTCCACAGTGCAAGATTTGTCATTAGAAGACGGGAAAATTCCCGTCCCAAACAGAGTCTTGTTACTAATGCAGGGATTCGGGATCGAACGCGGGTGGGACGATTCTATTTCTACTTGTACTAGGTACCTACATGCGTGGAGACTTCATTTTTAATCATTAGGAAGAGCACACACTTAATTCTAAAATACATAAAAATATATAACACGATCTTCTCCACTATCCGCGAGTTCACATGTTGTCAACATGTGTGGATTTTTTCAAGTTCCACCCTTTATGAAAAGCCCAAAGATTTACAGGTAAACAAACATAAGTTATCACCCATCCCTACCATCAAGGAAGCATTTTCAATTTACATTCAGGGCTTTAGGACACCAACCTTATTCTTCACCTCTATTTTCTTTCTTTCTTTTCTTTCTTTTCTTTGTAGTTTAAACAAAATCAACTAAAAAAAAAACTATCCCTCTAAATCAAATAGCATATACCGTTCGGCGTTCACATTGCATTGTACAATCGACGTTTCTATCATACATTTCGCGTGCGATTGCTAGTGTATGGAATCAAGTAAATAAGTGAATCCTTCCACGTACTTATTTATTATGCCAAAGGCGTTTCCCTATGGGAAAGGCCCTTGTGGACGTTTCTATGACTGTCTTAAATTTGACCGTTTGACGGTCGTCTAGACGTTTTTGTTTTTAACAGTTTTTTGGTATTTGTTTCCTATCTGCATTACCTCTCTGCAGCGACTACATTTTGAGCAAGTTTTATTTTTCTAGGCAAATAATGACGAGACCAAAAAGGGGCACAGATCACCCATTAATGGTATCAGAAATTGTTGAGGGATTTTAATCAAATCGAATATTTTGTTCTTCAGTTCAGAGGCTTTCAGATTGGGCGTGGATATCTGAAGGCATTTTGTCTTGCCGTCCAAACCCTTGACGAATAAACATAATTTTTGGAAATTTTAGTTCTGCAGATGTTTTTCTCGGCGTATCAGAGAAACTAAATTATATCCTCCACCCCGACTGTGGACAATTTTCCTCCTCGTCGTTCTGCACATTCTCTCCTTGTTGTGCGTTGCATCTTCTCCTCCACCTAACCCAGCCACCTCGGGCCCCTCCCGCTTTTAATCTTCTATTCCCGCTTTGCGTGACTTTTTCAATAAAAACCGTGTTTGTTTTTTAAGGTGATTGATATGATCATTTTTAAAAAGTGGGTAGTATTGTTAATATTTTATAGGTGGCTTTTTAAAATTTTAAAATGTGGGCCAGTTAGGTGTATTAAAGGGAGGTGCATTTTTTAAGTGTGGGTATTATTTTTTATAAGGTGGTTTTTTATTATACTCGTAGTGTTTAAAACTTTAGGCAAGGTAGTTTATTTCATTAAGGGTGCCCATATATTTAAAGGTAGGGTTTATTTTTTAAAATTAGTGTGTTTAATTTAAAGGTGGATTTTAATTACGCTTAAGGATTCCGATACAAGATGGGAAGAGATGATGTTTAGGATCATGTTTAATACAACATTCATTCGATCCAATATTTTGATGTTAAACGGGATGACATTAATACTTTATGGAATGCTAAAGATCATTTTCCCAAGGACTTTAGAGTTGAGGTCAGGCTTTTGTGTCATCTTTCATATTCAATTGATATCGTTAGTTTTTGGAAGCATTGGCTTGTCGCAAGGTTTTCTATTAGACAATAGAAATACTCTAATCAAGTTCTTTGTTTAGTTTCGCACATTGAGTATGTGTGAAGTTTTTACATTCTTTACCTAATGCCCTTCTACGGATGATTGTCTCACAATGAGTCTCATGTTCAGCATCAGACATCTTTCTTACAACCACCTCTGTAATTTCACCACGTAATTCACTCCTTGATGTTTGAGAAGATTTATTTGTTCCATTTCTGTTTGTATGTGACCTATCCCTAGAGATCGACTTTCTTGTTTTGCAATTGGTGTCAAGAGATTCTGAAACTGGTATCTAATTTTTAGTGTTATTTCTCCTGATGTACAATTGTTTTCAATTTTAGTTTTGTAGATGTTTTTCTCGGCGTATCAGAGAAACTAAATTATATCCTCCACCCCAACTATGAAGCTTAAAAACTAATATATTGTTTTAAGGTATATATATATATTTTTAATTCTAGAGTCATGCGTTTGGTAGCATATATTAGAGTATAGAATCATTTGCGCATCATGGTTTTTGACTATATATACTATGCTTATGTTTTTTAAAATTGTTTATTTGGTTTTTAACCCAGCCAAGGAGGATGCATGTGAAGTGTTCGACAAAATGCCTGAAATTAACGGGGTTTCTTGGACTGCAATGATACCATCCAAGTTCGAGCACCAGTGGGATGAGAGTTCCTTAATTGTCAATGGTGAAAGTTTGTAATTATATGCCGATATAATTCAGGTTTGGGTTGAAGAGCTTAGTGTTGGAGAAAGCAGATTCATTGAGAACAACAGGAGTTGCATTGACCCTGATGACCAATGCCTGGAGGGCACTAGATTTTCTTGGTGTTGCAGATTCAATTCATAGGCAACATCCACAGATAAAGAGGTAATGATCTAGACATACCCCAATTTTATGCTTTTCCTTTTAGTTGAAACATCCCTTTTTTTGATAAAGACTTGGCTTTCTTTATGCAAATCTACAGGGCAAAAGTGAAAAATAGTTGGATCAAATGAAATCAACCAAGCTCGTGTTGATATAATTTTTTCTACATTGGATGGAGAGCATCGTGTGTAGTTCAGACCAAGATAAACTTTATTGTAGATATAATACAGATAAATGACAAGAATAATATGCTTATTGGGTTCATGTTCTCTTTAAATGCTTTGCTTGCATGATCCCAGGTCATGTTGACATGGAAATACGTAAATGTAGTAGGTCCAAGTATTAATCTTGTGATGAACTTCCACCTAGTTGGAGGATTGAACTGATATAAACATGTACAACATACAAATGACCTCTTGCAACCCAAGATCATGATTAGATCTCTTCTCATACAATTTTTAAAATTGATTAAATTCCCCAAACTGTTATCCTCAACAAGTAAGGTCCAAAGATGCAATTTTTGAATAAGCAAAATATTTTATGGATAAGGAGACAATATATTACAAAATTGCATAATTAAATTCAGTATTCTGAAAAATCACAGGACTTACCATGGAATTTTATCCCCTATACACTAATGAAATCATATTTTGTTGCCATCTTAGGAATTGATCCATAATTGATACCATTGCAATCAATGTTGCCTATTCTTCTTCCTTCATGTAAGCTCATGTAACCCAATGTCATAATTGGCTTCTGAACATGATACCAAGTTTGCATTGACATCAACTAAAAAAGCAACTCTTTATGACAACAATACCTTCAATCTTACTGTGTGGATTTCTTCATTCTCTGCCTGAACAATTGAATCCATAGTCTAAAATTCATCCATTGGAAAATGTTTCTTCATCTCAAAAAAAAAAAAAAGGCAAGGTCTGATATAACAAAAAAGGTATAGTAGTTGATTATTGTATAAATTTTGTGAAGGGTATATATATTAACTTGAATCAAGATTGTTCTATTCTAGGTAACAGTCGGCAGTTGGTTGCTTAATTGCATTTCTTTCAATGCAAAATGAACACTTTGTTCAACTATAATAGGTAGGACTGCTCTGTTAGGTTCCTAAAAATAGTAATTGCCATCTTAATAAGTGTATTGAAAGAAGACCACAACATACTCATGATGTGCAATGAACACCAAAATTTGTGAAGCCTAGTCAAATTTGGGATTGTTGGGAGTCGGACATACATTCTAGGAAAAAAATTTATACGTCTGTGAAAGAGTATTGAAATTTGAAATTATTCTAATTTGGGATGACTGGTTCCAACATAAAAGATTGTCTTAAAGCCATACATACTGATAATACATGTTATGTTGACCATTGACCTGTAATATTGTCACATAAGAAGGGGATATTTGTTTTCTTCATGCTACGAGCTTTATCTTTGAGGTGTATCTTTAATGTTAAACATTTTTGTTGCTCCATTTTCATTTCACTTAAGCTATAGGTTAGGCTTATAAAAGGCTATCATAAATGGAAGTTAGGATACCATTATTGACGTGGGTGCAGGGATGTTTCCTTCAATGGATTAAACGGACCTGTCTGATAATAAACTTTTTGGACCCATTTCGGGAGCTGTGGGGGATTTGGAACATCTTATGAAATTTGTAAGTCTTGTCCATATAGGATTTTATAGATCATAAACAAGAAGTCCAGTTTCTATGAATGAACATTATATTGACTTGACGATTCATCACAATTATAAAATCAAGGAATTTGAGCAAAAATATACTGAATGGGTTTCTGCCAGAGGACTTTGGAAATCCGAGGAGTATAATGGATATGTAAGTTCTTTATATTGAAAATCTGATTATTTAACTCACAAGGTCATGTTTTTGGATCTATATGCTATGTATTTTCATTTCAAGGGAAATTGTAAATTAGTGTGCTTCTTTTCAATGTATGCATGGATATTCGCTTTCTCCACATGGAAACTTTTTGTTTTATGATTACATGGTAAATGGAAGTATGTGGGACATCCTACACGGTGAGTAAAATGATTATGTTATGAATAAAAATGGATCTTGTACATTGTAGATTCATATTTTGAAATAGAAGAATCCAATCTATCTCTAACCTTCTGATTAAAATGGATTGGTGGAGAATCTAACAAGTGTTTTTTTAATTTTTATTTTCATATAGGATCATCAAAGAAGATTAAGCTAGATTGGGACACTCAGCTAAAGATTTCTCATGGTGTTGCAGAAGGATTACCATATCGCATTGTTCACAGGGATGTGAACACTTCTAACATTCTTTTGGATGATAATTTTGAAGCACATGTGTCAAACTTTGGCATTGCCAAGTGCATTTCCTTGGCCAAAACCCACACCTCTACCTATGTTATGGGTACCATTGGTTACATTGACCTTGAATATGCAAGAACATCAAGGCTTAATGAGAAATATGATGTATACAGTATTAAGAAAATGTGATATCTTAGCCTCTGAGTTAAAGTATGCATGTTGTAAGGATGAAATTTCAGTCTCTAGGTCTCATTTCAACCAAGGGCTTCCCATTATCCGTCACAGATGACTCACCACTCCCTACAATAAGAGCAAATGACTTATCAATTTGATGTGTAGTAAAAATTTGAACATTCGTAGAAATATCAATAGTGGCAAAGCATTCAAAATCTGCTTTCTTTTCTTCTTGTAAAGTTCGATTGCTCGTTGCTGCATTTGCTGCATATTTAAGCACCAGTGGTCAGAATAACATATTTTGTACTGACAATTAGGACGAGTTTTTCTATGCAACACTTGTTATATGCTCGTCAGAACAAAAAGGTTCAACTCTCTTATTAAACTATTTAAATGCAAATAACAGAAATAAAAGGGGTAGAAGATGAGCATAATGTACATTCTCAGGCAATGTAGGGAAAAATGCTCGCCATGAATCAAAATTGGAAATGATATTCTCTGCATCAGTATTGACCTAGCATTACATATGATGAAAGCCAAAGAAACTTCACTTAGTAATAAAAGGGAAGGTCAAAGCATTGTATCAAATACAACAAATAATATCAAAGTAAATAATCATCCAATAAACAAATGTTAAATTCAATGAAGAGTGTGATAAATCATGTAAGGTCAAAGCATCGTATCAAAGACAACAAATAATATTAAAATAAATAATCATTGAATAAACAACTGTTAAAATCAATGAAGAGTGTGATAAATAATGTAACACCTCTAACTGGTGGTCTTCAGAGGGCATATCAGTGCTGAAATTGGCTTTGCAAGAATCAACATTGCATTCTCTCTGTCAAGTAGAGCGATACATTGACTATAAAGATCTGGACTTGACAATTCTTCTGATATGTCTAATTTTTATAAATGAAACTTTACTCCATCAAATGCATATTTTGTGTCTTCTTTGCTTCAGACACTAGAGATGGTGGTATTATTGGAATGACCTTTTGGGAGACATCATCAGATCTTTTAATCTGAATGCTTTCAGGAGACCTTTCCCTTATGAGTTTCTTGTGCCGCTCTTGACCATCCCGAGTCCCACCCCAAGATTCTTCTGCATAGTATAATGACCATGATAATCAGATTCATTATGAGAGAAGCCTGTATTTGTATCATTTCTATGTCCTTTCCCAGTGCCTGATGACCTGTCCCACCACAATTACCTATTGCAGATTCTTCAACATATCAATCCCATGCATTAAAAGATCCCATGAATTTGGCTAGATTTCTGGATAGATTCTGATTTAAAAGCCCCTTGCTTGACATGAACACATTTAATTAAGCGTATAAATATATGCATTCAAGAGGCGGGGTTGGTTGTGAAGTTGTCATAATGAATGTCTGCGTTGCAACACCCTTTGACCTTTTATTCGTAGTTAAAAACGATGGGTTTTTTAAATACTTTTAAAAAAATAGTCGTTACAAAGTGGGGTAGGTAGACTCCATTCGGATGTTGCCACCTCCACTGCAATCAGAATTATGTCGGGACTACATTGTGCCCAAGGTTATCACTCACAATATTGAAAGTTGGTAGATCACACATTTAAGATTAGGCGAGTTATATACAAATACATAGTTATTGTGAGATCTTCAATGGTTTTCTTGGTGTGTCTTAATTTTCAAAAGTTGTAGAGCATATCGTCCATTACATTAGAGATTTTTCAAATGGAAACTTTTATTAGCAGTAACATCAAAATGGAATGTGGTTTTTGTTTTTGGTGTAAAATATGCACTCAAACCCATATTCTCTACACAAGGATGATAAATTGTCTTTTGACCTTTACGAGAAGACAAAAAAATATGTAAAAATATTGAAGCTTTGTGAAAAAGATTTCGATTCATCTATATATCTACACTTACAAAATTAATCACACCCATTATCAACATCAACTACAAAAGTAATAACTATCCCTCTAAAACAAATAACTTATACCCTTTGGTGTTCACATTGCATTATACACATGCGATTGCTAATTCACGTGAGGCATTTACTTTGAAGAAGGCATTGTTGGAAAGTGTCAAATTCCGGTGGCTTAACTTTACAAAGTTCCGGATTTTAGATATTTTGTAAGTCCTAGATATTTACTATTCTTTGACTCCACATCCTTTAAATGACATTTTAGACTTGACAATAACCATTCTTTGGTGCTTTTGCTTTTGGGAGTGGCCCACCTTGAGAACATCATGAGTGACCGAGGTGTTAACTCATGGTTTTGTTTTTAATTTTACTTTACTTCGATGTGACCATAGGTGGCCGGGTAAGAACCGACTCTCTACACCTTTCCCTTCTTTATCTTTACACTGGAATTGTTCTTTGAGTAAATCACTAGTATTAACTCAGGACGGCGACAGATGGTGGCAACATGCACTGCCTTTTGGCTGCACTTCCCAGAGATTGTTCGTCAACTGTTAGATGACCGTGCCTTTGCAATATTATATTTAGGTGTGTTCTTCTATTGTGCTCGTCCCTCTTTCATCACCTGAATTCTCTAGATCTGGGGGTTTGGGAGCCTTAGGGTTTCAAAAAAAAATGGGAAGGATTTGCACTGCAGCAACATTTTCTGTGTTGGTGAGCTTCCTGTTCTTGTGCGTAAAAAGTAAAATACTTCGTAAGTTGAACATGATATTTTTAGAATTAGCTTTGAATTAGAAGAGAGTGAAGTAACAATAAAGATTATGATGTAATTATTCAAGACATGAACATTATGAACTGGAACTGACCAACCACGTATTGATGGCCTCATCCCAGTGAGGACCTTTTGACTTTCAATTCATCCCATGGAAAAAAACATAATTGAATCCTGCTGCAACTAATTTAACTCGGAACTTTCAAATCATCATTTCTAATAGCTACATCCATCTGTGTCTTCCTCTTTGGCTAGGAAAAACTAAAATTAATAATCTAATTGTGTGCCTCGCCTTTGAAAAAGTGATGCAAGAATATTACCTCATCTGTATCTATATCCAAAATAACTTCAGAGGCAAAGTTTTGGAGAAGATTTCAGTCAATTGCCAGGCTTAAATATGGGGCCTGTACAGACAATGAAAGGCCTCAAAGATAAGCAAAAAGCTAGAACCATTTGCATATGGATCAAAATATTACTTTAAAGAAAATGAGAGTCTTTCAAATCTGATAATTTCTGCTTCCATTTTTACATCCAAGAAACAAGGACCATTTGAAAGAACTAGCCTACAACAAACACCATTAGCATTAAAGCATTAAGTTTCGACGCTCTTTCATAACAACAATATTTCTAAATTTTGGTACAGTGCCTTCCTCTAATGGTTAGCAAATAGCACTTGCCAATTGTTTGTTCAATTCCAAATACAATTGAGATAGTTTTCTTGCATGTACGAAATAAATCCTCACAACAAAGATGGCCTTTGATTCCAGACCTGTACAACATTGGAATATAAAAACAATTTCAGCGGAGTTTACTTGAGGGGGTACTATTGTTTTAACATTAACATGATTTTTAATTTGGTGAAAGGAACAAAGGAAAGAAATGAGTACCCTTCTTGAAAAAGTTTGTTAACTAAAGCAGCAAAGAGCTCGTCTCTTCTCACAGCCTTTGCTTCCTCTCGAGCTCGTCTTTGATCTTCCCTCTCGTGCCAAGCTTGTTCTTTCATGACTCGTTCTGCTTCCAATTTTTCCATTGCCTCCCTCCATTCCTGTTCCCTTAATCTCCTCCCTTGCTCTCTCACCTCCATTGCCTCCCTCCATTGCTCCTCGAACCTCTGTTGTTGCTGGAAGAAATCTTCAAGCACCTCTTGCATACTGTTTGCACGGTATTTATCAGTTGTAACTCTCTGTCTTTCTTTCTTTATCGCCCTCCTTTTCTTTCTCTTGACAATCTTCTCATCTTCACTGTCCTCATCTTCATCCTCCTCATCTTCTGAGAATTCATCTGAAGATTTTTCAGCCAACAAGCATTTCAGTTTCCTAACTTTCTGTTTGGGTCTTGCTCCGACTCAACTTCTAATAGCAATCTATCCATGTTTCTCTCGCGCTCTTTAAATATTGCATCCAGTTCTTCAAAGAAAGGACACTGTCTTCCATTGTCAGACTCTGAGGTTTCTTTGCCCTGAATAGAAAGGGTCAGTGATATTAGGCATTTAATTGAAATAACAAGGGCTATGAATTGGACCATGATTTGATTTTACCTTCCAAAACAATCAACAAAGCCATTAGAGAGATCCCCAAAAAAATGAAATTGACGATCAGCATTACAAGACTGAATTTTCAATTTTTATAAGAAGTGTTTAAAAGAGAACATTGTCTTCCACTGTCACGCTCTGCGGTCTCTTTCCACTAAATAGAAAGAGTTATTGACATTAGGCATCTATATGAAATGACAACAACGGCTGCAAGTTTACCCAAAAAAAAATCAACCAGAATATACTATAGGCTTCAAAAAACAAATAAAGGCCATAATAGAGAGTCTTAGAGACCATGAAAACAAGTTAACAAATAGGATTACACAACTAAATGTTTTCACAGAACGGGTTAAAAGTTAAAAAGCAACTAGGCATTTATCTTAAATAGCAATAAGGACTAAAGCTTTCATTATTTGGCTTTGGTCCCAAACAACTTAAACAAGGACCGTAACAGAGGCCACAAAATAAAATAAGGGCCATAACAGAGACCCACAACAATGAGTCAGGCCCCTAACAGCGACCCCAAAAGAATCAAATCAAAGTACCAAAGTAACAAACAGGAAAACAAAATTGAAGTTTTAAGTTTTCAAAACGGGGTAAACAAAATGGACGGTGTCTTCCATTGTCAAGCTCTGATGTTTCTTTCCCCAAATAGAAATGGTCATTGACATTAGGCGTCTAAATGACATAACAAAGACAAACTAAAGGCTTTGTAATTTGGTTTTGCCCCCTCAAAACAAATCGATAGAGGCCACAACAAAGACCCCTGAAAATGCCAGACTGGATTGGCTTATTTCACCTACTTCAGATTACAAGTATTCTAGCTGAAAGGATCAAGTAAATCCATCCTTTGGTTCCGCTTGCTGACCAAGTCAAATCAATTATTTGATTTACTAAAGCTATGCTCGATTTAAAATACTAAACATACTCAAATATCAACTATCAAAAAAGGATACCAGTAAACCCCTGCATACATCCCTAAGTCAACTTCACTGGCAACAACTGGCCTACGCTTTTCTTCACTTTAAGTGCAGCAGATACTAAATGGCCAGATTTACACAAAGCAATGCCAGGAACCCCCACGCCACCCACAACAACTGGCCAGCAATGGAGAAATGCGAACTTGAACATGCACCCCCATATCGTCTCTGCATACATATGATATGTGGTAGTTTGATCCGTTAGCCCCTTTCAAAAGGGCTCTCACAGATGGCGCACACTAGACATTCAGGGCCACAGGAGACTGTTTCAATGATTCCATCTAACAAAAAACAGAACCAAATCTTTGGAGATCATGTATCCACCGAGAAATTTTTGTCAGATCGTGTGAAGAAGCAAGGTTAATTAAGAGCCAAAGCATTTTCTCTGGAAGTCAATTAAAGAATCCGATGCAGTTCTAAATGAGTTGCAATTTACGCCAGAGAGGATAACAATGTTTAGTTTATTGGAGTTGTAATTTTTCTATTTTAAGTTTGTGTGATGGGGAGAGGACAATATAGTAACTTCCAACAAAAAAACATTGCCTACTATGCCTTGATGGATGTCCATACGTTGCTATAAAGCTCGTATTTTGTTATGGGCCACACGTATGTTGGTATAGGTGAGTTGATCGGGGTGAATATACAGTTGTTTTATTTGATGAAACAATCACAATGTCTCTTGACGATGACCATGTCTTCTGTAAGATACAATTATGATATTCATTTAAAAGATAACATGTTGTATCATTTGGTTGAACACTTGGCGTTTATTTACAAAAGTTCATATTTTGGCATTTAAATGTTCCCAAAGCGTAGACAACAATCCCATTTTGTTAGTATCCTTCAATCACTTCATTCCATGAGATGACATATCTCTAGGGAATTTTATGTTTGGTGGGTAGATGAGATTAAGAAACCTGCCAATGATACCCAAGATGTTGTAGCGGAAGAGCATCTCCACGCTTCTTATAAACGAGGCTTCCATCTTTGTGTTCTTATCCATCCGATTCTACTCCTGTTTACATTTGCCAGCATACTCCTCGCCTTGTTTCACCATATGCAACAAATAGGGCTCCAACCCAATTAGTTTAAATTTGCCAAAGTACTCCCAACCTGTGCCAAAATATAGAGGAATTTTGTTAGATATAGTTGCAAATGTTTTGATAGACATGTATGCAGAATGTGGAACCTTACATAAAGACATGTGAACTGTTTAACAAAATGTAACTTATGTTCTTCGCTCAAACATCTATCATAGATCATAGAATATATTTTACATCCAAACCATATTATACACATAAAATTCAAGCCCTCTCCGGCATAACTTGCAACTCATTTGCAATTGCTAGTTTTATTTGTTTTGGGTTGAATGAGTGATACATGTCATAGGTTAAGGGTCCAACATAATAAATAGGGTGAGGAGTCGAACATGATAAATAGTGATTATTGGCATGCCGAGAATATCCAATTTCTGCTGACTCAACATATTAAACTTACGACGCGTGGCTGTCGGCAAAAGGATTCCTTAAGGGTTGCCGTTTTGATTCCACGCGTACAAATTCGTAAGCACATATTTTCCTTTTTAATATTTTATTAATAAATATTACTATTTTATTTGCCCCTCGTTTTCTTCTTTTCTCAATAATTCTATCTAATAATTGCTTATCCTTCGAAGAAGAGGTGATTGAGTTGTTTTAGCGCGGACCACGTCGCAGGTTCGATTCCCTTGCCCTTCCCTCTCTCTTTTATATTCCTACATAGGTTTTTGTTTTAGATCGACTGTTATTTCAGATCAATTAATTTGGGTTTCTTCTGCCGCCGTAGACAGATCTGATTAAACTGAAGCTTTGGGCTGGTTTTTAAGATTGACCTGTGTAAAATGTATGTCAGTTGACGGGAGAGGGTTCAAACCCCAGATCTGAATAATCCCGTCCTTCATAATGTCGTCGTCTTCTGCGCAGCTTCGATTGATGTCCGACTTGAAAGCCATTCGAAACGAGCCTCCTGAGGTATGTTTATTCAATCTTCATCATTACCCTCAGTTCTTTCCTTTCCCGATTTAAAAAGCTCCTGAAAACGAGGTTTTGTGCTTTGGGTTTTTTTTTTTTTTGATGTCGTATTAGCCTATTTGTTATGCTTTTCTGTCTCGTTTTTTTGTTTGTAAGAACGATTCGGAATTTGGGTGTCTCTTGAAGTACACATCGTTTTTTGTATGCGTTGTATAGTGGGGTTTTTTTAAATCAAAGATATTTTGTGTTAAAACTGCTTTGCTGTTTTTTCATTTAGGTTGTAGTGCAAGTCCTCACTCTGATGAAAATCTCTTCGTTTGGAGCGCTACCATTTTTGGTCCTGACGAGACTCCCTGGGAAGGTGAATTTCGATACTCAACAAAATTTCGCCGCTTTTTTTCTATTTGTTAAAATTATTGGTTTAAATTCTTTTTGGATTTGTTTTTCTGTATTGTGCTCAGGTGGCATTTTTGGGTTGAGGTTAATCTTTGGGGAGAATTATCCAGAGAAGCCACCTCGTGTCAGATTTACATCGGATGTGTTTCATCCCAATGGTAAGTGGTGTTGGTTTACTGTTTTGGAATTGTAGGATGGAAGGCAATTTGGATAAACTTAGAATTCTGCAACAAGAAGTGTGGATCTGTTAATTTGATGTAGATAGAGCGATGATTTTGGTTAAGATAAGTGATTATGGTATGAGAATTTGGCTTAAATCGACTCATAAAATGTTTATATGCTATCTATCCGGAATTACATGAATAATTTCATAAAATCTGATCTATAGTCTGATCACTGATGTATGGAACGTGGAACATGTGCAATGGAGAGCTAAATTTCAAGAAATAATGGGATTTGGGTTATATTGAGGCGAAATCAATGTCAAATGCATTTTGAATCAAACAGACGCATCAAGAGGAATAAATTTAATCTGTTTTTCTACAAAGACATTTAAATGATGGAAGTAATTTTAAGGGCTTAAACTTAGCAGATTTAATGTCTTCGTACTTTTGGTTTATTTTTTTTTTGTTTTAGAGGGAAAGATGCAATTCTGGCTCTCAACGATTTGTGAGATTTTTCTTCGAAAATTGATTCATGTTCCAAACCTGGATGATATTGTTTTTCGTTATTGCATTGTTTTGTAAATTAGTGAAAGTTGTTTTACTTTTAACATAAGACCTATGAACTGTGAGGCCTTTTTTGGTGTCTTACCAACTTTCAAAATTTGTATGTTATTCCCCTCTAGTATATCACGATGGAACACTTTGCATGGACATCATTCAGGATGCCTGGTCTCCTTGCCATAATGTTTGTACAATACTTACATCTATCCAGGTAAGGTCATACACTTATTTGAAGGTCTGTTGCTGCTAACCATCTCTATACATTGTTTCCTTAATTATTGCGATCTATTCTGTTTTACAGTCCCTCCTTACGGATCCAAACACTGTAAGACCTGCAAATCCAGAGGCTGCTCAATTGTATCAAGTTGATATTCAATCGTACAATAGGTACAATTCTTTAAAAAATGACTTTTATTTATTGTTGTCTATTTATTTACAACACCGATTGGCAATCTACGATGGTAGCAGGGGGTGGTGGTTGTGGACTGTAACATCTACGAGTAGTTAAATAATATTTGACGTCCATCTGACTGTCACATGTATTTTTTTCTTTTTGCTTGAAGAAATCAATCGAAAAATCATAATTTCTTGGCCATACTTTGTGGAGTTTACAACAAATTTGTTTTCCCGGGAACTTATTGAAAAATTCAAGATAAATGCCTTATGATTGATATCTCTCAGGTGTTTTCCAGATAGATGTATTTAATCTAGTTGTAAGAGTGGATAAATTTTTGAGTTTATGTCGAAAATTTTGTTTTGAAACTGAAAGTGAAAGCCATTTACACCGTTTTCTGTTTTTCCATGATTATAGGAGAGTGCGGCGATGTGCTCGGAAATCTATTGAATCCACATGATTGTCAAAGAGTCAATGGATGACACCATGTATGCTGAAATGTTGTATTTTGTTGAGCAGCAATTTGCAGTGAACAATGTGAACGTCTCTATTGCCTTGTTTATGTGTACAGTTATTATTACAAGAGTAATAGAACTGGGCTTTTGCTGCATTTTGTTGCAAAGCTATTTAGTTTTACAAACATGCTTGATTCTCAGTGCACTGGAATTAAACAAAATCCATAAACGTGATCACTTTATACTTTTGTTTGTGACCTCCATTTGTCCGTTAATTTCTCCTCCTTGCTTCATTGTATAGTATGTGACTATGTAATATTGATCATTTTATTGTATGAAATTAATAATGAAAAGAAATGATTTCTGTGACAATTCTGGGATTGTTGGTTGCACACTGACCGTAAGCAATGTCTATTTCATCATCTGTGAGTTACTCATAATGCGTTATGATCTTGTTTGGGAAAGTGTCCTATGTCCACAGTTTATTGTGATGGAAGCCACATTTTGGATAATTTAATTATTCTTCTGAAAGATAATCATCAAACTATACAATCTTAAACGCAAGCTATTTAGGATGTTGGATCTATAACTTCAAACTATATTCTTTAATGTTTTTGTTTAGCTAATGTGAACAAGCATTTGTCAAATTGATTTATGTAAGCTTGGTTAAGATGTCCATACAGGGTATAAAAATATTCTTTGAGGTTATTATGAAAATATGCATCCATAATCACAGCCAAAAGTAGATGAGAGCAAAAGTCCAGGACATGATATATTGTGTAGACAAGTAAACATCACTAATTACTCATGTAAAGGCAATGCTTCGTTTCATAACAGACCTCTTGCTTTATTTGTTTGTCAGGTTGCTATACGTTTTGATTGTTTGTTGATCTCAGTTTCTTTGATGGCCAATTAATTGAGTACTTAAAATTATTGGTTCATGTTTTCAAGTAAATCTTTTGAATTGATTTCCATTTTCAATTTTTTCTCATTGGAATCAACGACTACAAGGGGTTGCAAATTCTTTTTCTTGTGTTGATTGCTTCCTCACTATCTTGCAATTTCCAAGTTAAGCAATGCGTGAGTTTTTAATGATTTTAGTTTCGAATGAGTGACAAACGCATCTAAGAATCTTATAGCACAATTGTTTCAGCAGGTTTAATTGCTTCCTAGAACTTTACTTGAAGTAAAGATACAAGTACAATGCTTCATAAATCATTGATTGATTGAAAACAAGATGTGGAGACAATAGGTAGATCACTATGCACTAGATCCGTGTGAGTTTTTGCACTTCTAAAAAACTTGGTGGTACCACGGGCAAATGCACCACAAAAATTTGTCTTTATTTGATTTGTATTGTATTTCTGCATTTTTTAATATATGAACTTGTGGTGACACTGGTTTGATAACAAGCCAGAAAAAGTAAAACCACTATTTCTTCAAGTGGTTTTAGAGCAGAGATGCAAGTATTGCTGGGATATCAGCTTTTTGGAACTGTTTTTAACTGGAACGTTACGGTCAGGTATGATCAGATTTATTCAAGCAAAACAATAAAATCAGACCTATCTGCATAAAATAATATTAGATGACTACTGAATTATGTTAAACTTGGCAGACATTAGGAACTAGACAATGGAAAATAAGCAAATGTGAGATGAACAAAACCTAGAAATTTCAATGCAAATGGAAATGAGTAAATTAGTAATGTTGTGACCAGTTCATTAGAGAATCAAAACTCACAAAAATGGTACCATCTATGAAAATGGCTGCCTGGGGCTAGGTGAATTAGATGATGCAAGTGTTTTGTTTGTAACTTAATATGTGAAACCTTATCTCAATTTGTTTATTTCTAATGTTAAACTACTTCTAAAGAAGGAAATATGGCCATCCATTCCTACTCTAACATCCACATGGACTAGGGAAGAGAGAGACGCATGAAAAGAGAATACTAAGCTAACAAAGGTGATAGCACTAGGAAAGGGGGCAAACTCTTTTAGATGAGTGAAGATGAGGGAAAATGCGCACGGGGAGGGCAGACAAACGTGCCAAAGTCTAAAACCAGACTCACATACCCATTTTTGTGGAGCACAATAGAAAGGAAACTTGCGAAGGACATGAGAATGCACAACACACCAACAATGGAAAAGATCAACAAGAAAAAACAATAAAATACGAGCTAGGGGTAAAGGGTAGCTGCAAAATGAACTTTTATTACGTCCAAAAGATTGGACAATCGGTTACAATGGTGGAAAGAGACAAGTATCCATGCACAAAGGACCAGAGGTGAGGTCTACAACTCAAAATGCAAAGATACACCACTCTGAATAATGTTTTTTACAATCTAAGGGGGTTCAACCTTTACAAATGAGCATTATTTTACAATATATAGAAAAAGGGGGAAAGAGATGAGAGAAAAGAGAAGGAAACTTGAATCCAAAATTCACCTACGACCAAAATTCATTAATTTTCCTGCAAAAGCACATGGCCACCTCTAGAAGACCACTCCTTCACACTATCCAATTCGTAGAAGGAAAATGGTGTTGTTTTTCATTGATGCTGGTAGTTGGGGAATGATTTGATAACTTGTGTGCTTAGGATCGTTGCTTCTCTCTCAAACCCGTGTTTGACATTTTGGTTCTCAAGATCGCATCAATTTTGGAGTTGGCCCTAGAATGTACCCATTAATGAGACCTTTCGAACAAGATTAATCTTGCTTGATTTGGTTAACCGCAACGTGTGGTATGAGTGAAAATGCTCCATCGCTTGTTCCGGGGTTTTTCCTTGCAATTCTCTTTTCTTCGTGGGTCTTGAAATATTTAAATGTTTTGAATGTCCAGTGGTATTTTTGCTTATTGGCGGGTTCTTTAGTGTCTCGTGGATTTTGGAATCCATGGAATGCTAACGTTTGAGACACCGCAAAACATTAAATCAGAGTCCCATGGCTTTGTGACTTGGCCGCATCCTTCAATTCTTTGTAAAAGGCCATTCCATGGTATTTGAACTCTTCATTAGTCGACCAATTCAGCATAAGTCAAGACTTGTTTCCTTCCTTTGTTACACGGGTTTGTTAAGGACCCGCCAAACATTATTTTCCCTAATTCCACAAAGTGAGCGAGTCCCTCGCGGCTCCCGTAGAACATGAAAATGGTTAACCCCATCTTGATGAGTTATTCAAAGTTGCAAGGACGCAATTTGGATAACAATTTGACAACTCAACGAGGTAATCTGCTTGCTAGATAGAGAGATCAATGGCCTTGAGACATCCATTGGGCATGGAGTCAACACGATGATTTGAAAACTGATATGAAACTTGGAAATTCTCACCCTTGAACCCTTCTAAAGAATTGCTTGCATTGTTAACATCGCCTTCTTTCGCAAATTGAATTGTTGTCTAGAAGCAACAAAAGAGCACACGCAGGAGTGCGCGGGAGGAAACAAACCTACGCTACCAACAAGACAATGTCTTTGAAAGTTGGAGGAATTGAAAACTAAACTACTGTGTACAAGAGAGAGTCTCTTCCTCAATAACAATGTTGAGGTGGATCCCATTAACTCGGTATTTGCAATTCTTCCCGTCCATTTTTGACAATTGGAAAGAATTGTTTGCGTTGCGACTTGAAATCACATACGAGCCACTCCATATTACATCAAACTTTGAGTGTCTTCCGATTTGGATCTGTTTGCGTCCCACTTTAAGACTAAATCTCCTTCTTGGAAACTCTTAAATTTTGCTTTCTTGTTAAAATGCTTCTTGATCTAAGCTCGATTTCTCTCCATTGTTTGCATTGCTTGATTTCTCAATTCTTCTAGCTCCATGAGCTCTACATACCTAACTTCCATGGCTTCAAACTCAAATATTTCTAGTTGCTTGATGAGTTTCAATGCTGGTAATTCAAGAGATATTGGAAGCATTGCTTCTTTATCGTAAACCAAAGTGTGTAGGGAGAGTTGCTAGTCAATCTCTTGGGAGTGATCCTATCAGCCCACAAGGCTGATTTTAACTTTGTTTGCCACGTTCTCTGATTTTCATCCAGAATCCTTATGATCCTCAAAAGATTCTTGCTCGTGGACTCGGCCTAACCATTACCTTGGGGGTAATAGTTTGAAGAAGTGATTAAGTAGATGACAATCTTACTGACTCAATCAAATATCTTGGTGCCAAAGAAAGCTAGAGCATTGTCAGAAATGATTGTGGAAGGAACACCAAATTTGGTCAAAATACCTTTGTAGGAGTCCAAATGCTAGGCTCATTTGTCTCTTTCAATGCAACTACCTCAGCCCATTTGGTGAAATAGTCAATGGCAGTGAGAATCCACTTGTGGCCTCCGCTTGAATGTGGGTGATTACTCTAATGAAGTCCAAATCCCCACTACATCAATGGCTGGTCTATTGAGATGGGTGGAGTGGAAGCGCTGTTAACTTTTCTTTGCCATAAAGAATGCACATTTTTACATTTCTTAATACATGAATATCAGTCATTGAAAAGATTGGGCCAATAATATCCGACCTTCGTGATCCTATGAGTTGTTGCCTTTGGAACAAAGCCCCCTCTCTATCATGAAACTCATGTAACACTCTCTATTTGATCTGTCTTAATGCACCTCAAAAGAACACCATTCACATCTTTCTCTATCATGAAACTCATGTAACACTCTCTATTTGATCTGTCTTAATGCACCTCAAAAGAACACCATTCACATCTTTCTTGAATATGATGCCATCAATAAGCACAAAGTGAATGGACTGAAGTCTGAAATACCTCCTTTTGGCTTTACTTAATCTTTGGGGATATTTTTCTGTCTCGGAGAAAGTTCACTACATCATTGGTCCAACAAGAGGAGGGCAAGACATCAACTGATTGTTCTTGATTGTTCTTGATCATGTTGAAGCACAAAAATAGCTTCTTCATCACTATGCTCATATGAAACCAATTGTTCACACAGTCCTTTTCCTTTAACCAACTTAGTCACCTTGATATCAACATCATACTCTATCACTTTGGTTATCCAACCAACTCTTTTTCATTTAGATCCTTGTTTAAAAGGAAGTCTTTCACACTAGCATGTGAAACTAGTAGATGGATCTTGTTTTTGGATACTAAAGTATTTGAATACCTGTAAACTTCGTATAACAAAAAGGACATGTTTTTCAACAAATGAGTACCTCACTTCATAATCATCGAGACCTTGGTTGACGAATGCAATAGGCTATTCCAAGCCTTCCCCATTCACCTACACTAGTATGGTAGATATTGTTTTTGTGCCACCAAAAGCATACATAATGAAATCTTTTGTAAAATCAAGATTGATGAGAGTTGGGGCATGTGCTATTGTTTGCTTTATGGCTTCAAAGCTGTTTTTTCCCTTCGAAGTCCATTCAAGGCCATATTCTTCTTGAACATCGGTTTCAATGGTTTGACAAAGTTGGCAAAGTTTGGAACAAACCTCCTGAAAAAGTTGATTCTCCCAAGAATATTTGGAGTGCTTTCTTGTGACTAGGCAATGGAAATGCAAGGATGACATTCACTCTCTTTGGATCAATGCTTAACCCTTCCTTAGAGACAATATGGCCAAGGAGTTTACCTTCATGAGCTAAGAAGATGCATTTCTTTGGGTTGAGAGAAAAACCAAACTATCTACACCTCTCAAAGACCTCGTCTGAGATACAATAGATGGTCAAATGCATTCTTAGAGAACACTATGATATCATCTAGGTACACAAGAACACTATTGTTGATAAGTCCCTTGAATGCCATATCCATGGATAATTGAAATGTTGCTCCTACGTTAGATAGACCAAAAGACATTTTCTTGTAAGCGTATGTTAGGAATAATAATGTTCACATGTTAGTAATCAATTATATTATTGTTATATAAACAATAATATATTATTGAGTTGTTTTAACAACTCATATGATTTGAGTTGTGTATTGTTACATGAACAACAATCACACTAATATAGGAGATGGCGGGATTATTGTTGGTGTTGTTAGAGCAACTTCCTAATTTATATGAGTTGCATATCTCTATATATTTGTATTGTACTGTGTATGATTTTATGAGAAGTTGAATAGAATGAAGTATTTTTTATATTATGTTGTGTATTCTCAACCAAATTCAAGATTTGGCATCATACAGGATTTCTTGAGAATTATTTGTGTAAAATGAGTTTGTGAAATCTGTGCGGGCGTGAGCCATTGCAATGCTTGGTCACCCCGGTTAATGAGAGATGTATATGTCTCTGCCAAGTCTTTTAATTATTATACGAGACTCTTTTTTTTGTGCTTGGAGAAATGCGCAACGGATGAGTGGCAAGGCGGAGATTCGCTAGAGATTTCAAGCATCTAATAAGAATCAATGTTGTCTATTGCATTTTTGGTTACCAATATATTATCAGCAAATGTGCATGCTTTGCTTTTCAAACACCAAAGATCATGCCCCCTGATAAAGGCCTCGCAAAGACTATAATATAATCTAATATTTGGAATTTGGTCAATTTCTTGGAACTACGAATCAGCTTTGCTATCCCAATCTTTGGGTCAATGTTGGGGACTTCGTAGCTATTCCTTCTAATCTATCGCCTTCACTTTTGTACTTGACCAAAACATATAGCGCAAATCTGAAACCGTGCAAATTTCTCTGTCATTAATGATCTCTATGCCGCTTTGCGTTGTTTTTTTGTTGCAGTGTTGCATAACAAACCTAGCTTGTTTGGTGAAACGTCTTTGTGCATCTCTTGTGGCTTCAACTTTCACTTGATATTGTAAATATCTCCGTCTCCACCGCAAACCTTGACGGATTGTGGTTGATCGTATTTGTCTGTTTGGATAAAAAGGTTTAAATATATGAGATCATTGTTTAATGGTAAAGAAAGAAACCACGAAAGTGCACAGAGGAAACCAGAGGAAGAGGAGTAAGAGTTTCGTGGCGGCCTGTTTAGTATGAATTGGGTTGATGGAGATGAACAATTGCAGTGGGTTGATTCATACGGTGAATGTATAAGACTATCCTGACACAGTAAATTATGTTTATGTGTTGCAGACAAGAATCACCATTCACACCTACACTAGTAGTTTCTAGTAGAAAACCGGAGTGGAATGCAAATAATAATAGTGAATGCAAACTCCATCAAGCCACATTCGCATAGGCTATTTGTGGACACAAGTCACTCCAAAAATAAGTCGATCCAACACCGCTTGTCCACAACCTATTTAACAAGACATACACACGTCGAGTTGTTACAACCTAGTTCATTGTGATTTTATATGTTGTTTCCACTTGTACATGATTTGTCTAATCTTGCCCTGACTCACTTTGTCCAAACCAGATCTATGCGCATCTTGTATATCATTTGCAAAATCGTATTATAGTTGATAGTTGTTTTGAGGTATGTACATCAATATAGATTCTAGCTATTTGTATGTGAGTCTTATTTTGGTCCTATAATATAAAATGGTTAAGTGTCTATAGTCGAGTTAAATTCATTATCAAAAGTCAAGTATTGTTATTGAGTCATATTTTGGTTCAAATAGTAGGTTAAAAGGTCATTTCATATTCTTGTCATATATGTGATTTTAGGTTTTTGTTATCGTGGTGTCAAGAGTCAAAAATTGTAAAAATAATTTTTTTTGCCTCATGGACGCATTTTCGGTGTTACTTGACATTTGGAAAATAATGTGTTTCGCATTGTGGGGGAGAGACAAAATAAATCCAATGTGGAAACTATTGAGCGTCCAAGTCAAATCCAGCTGAGCTAGCAGCATATTACTGGAGGACGGAGGCAACAGAGGCTGGAGGTCAAACAACGACCTCTCGTTAGTCGCCAATGACGGGACCACTTCACTGATTTGGTGGCACGTGTGTGAGTGGTGTGCCTTATTTTAGCATGCAGTGTGTTTGATTTCAACATTTCAGTTTGGTGTGATTTTCAGTGTGGTGTGAAAAATAAGAACAGATGTCCATTCTTGTTCACATGTATATGCGGGTATTCCTACATAATTCCCCTATGCAAAAACATAGTGAAGAAAAAATAACACAGTGAAATGCAACATCATGAGTCTTGATGAGGTTAAATAGTCAGATGTGTTCTGTTCATACCTAGGTTTGTGGTTAGCCTCTGGAAAACCATTGAAGGTTGTTTAGATGTGTTCCTACTTGAGTTCCCACATTGCTAGGTCAGATGTGTTCCCTAGAGTGACTGGTTGATAAGAAGATGATTCTTGAGCGTGTTCCCATCCTCGTTGGTTAGATGTGTTCCGAAAGTGCTTAGTTGATAAGAAGTTGTCGTGTTCCTTCTTTTACCTTCAATTCGAGTGTTGTGCCAAGATCATGAGCAAGTATGAGCGGCAAGTTGTAGAGGGAGTGTGAAAGTTCTTTTGCTACCATGTAAACATTAAGGGGGAATGTTAGGAATAGTAATGTTCACATGTTAGTAATTGGTTATTTTATTGTTATATAAACAATAATATATTATTGGAGTTGTTTTAACAACTCGTATGATTTGAGTTGTGTATTGTTACATGAGTAACAATCACACTAATATAGGAGATGGCGGGATTATTGTTGGTGTTGTTAGAGCAACTTCCTAATTTATAGGAGTTCCATATCTCTATATATTTGTGTTGTATCTCTGTATGATTTTATGAGAAGTTGAATAGAATGAAGTATTTTTCTATATTCTCATGTGTATTTCAACCAAATTCAAGAGCGTATGTTCCCCCAATTTTGTGGTAAAGGCGTCTTAAGTTGTTCCTCCTCCTTTATCATGATTTGATTGTAGCGAGTAGCCATCCGGAAGATAAAACCTTTATGAACCTGCTATCATTTGTAGGATCTGCTCCATAGAGGGTGCGGGTAATGATCCTTCAATGATGCCTTATTTGAATCCTTGAAATCAACACAAAATATGATTTCTCTGTTCCTTTTCTGCACTGGAACCAAATTGGCAACCCAAGATGAATGTTTGATGGGAAATATGATACCTGCCTCAATCAACTTGTTCAATTCCTTCTTCGTGAGGGGCTCAATATGTGGATTAACAGGTCTTTGTTTTTGTTTGATAGACTTGGCAGTTGAATCCAACTCAATGGTGTGTTGAGCTAAACTAGGATAAAACCCTTTAAGGTCTTTATAACTCCATGCAAAATTACCCGTAAAGTCTTGGAAAATTTCTACAAAAGCATGTTTTTCTAGTGGAGTGTTTATCTTACCAATCTGAAGAATTTTTCCTTTACTAACTGAGATGGGTTTTGAATCTTCACCCTTAACCATCATGTTTTCCTTTTCTTTCCTAAACTAGTCATTGGGGTTGAAAATGGATTCCAAGGTCATTAGGCCCTTGGGAAACTTGCTCGATTTGAGCCGAACAACTTGGTCTCCATATTGCTTGTCAACTTAACTTGATTTTTTGAAGAAAACTCAGCCTCTTCTTGAATAAAATTGATGATTTGCTGATCATTTTCAAACACCTACCAATTTGTGTTATTGTCTAGTATAACAAGCCTTACTACTACCTTGATATGTGGTTGCACTTTGTCTCCTTTAACGTTCCCAACAACATCAAATTTTTCTCCATTTTCTTATCTCGTAATGACGAGGATGTTGAAAGCTTTACAATTTTCCAAAAGATCTCATACTTTGTGCTTGTAATATTTTAGCAAATCATTCTTAGGTGCTTTTGATCCTCTTACTTGGTTTACTATCAATTCATTATCCCCGAAGGTATGTAACCTTTTGATAGTCTTTCTCCTTTCCCATTGCAAGCCATGGACGAGGGACTCATATTCTACTGTGTTGTTGGAGCAGCTGGATCGACATATGAAAGAGGAGTAATACTTCATACCTGCAGGAGACATAAGGACTACACCTACTCCTGCCCCTTGTCTACTTCTCGATCCATCAAAGAACATTTTCCAAATACCTTTTGCCTTTGAATAGTTTGTTTTAACAATGCTAGGAAAAGGGGAATTCTCCTCGTGCTAGCAATAAATACCAAGGCCAATTTCTTTCATCTGCTGATATGGATCAAAGTTATGACACCCACTTTCCCATTCATCAAGTAGTAAATCAAGAATGCCTTCAATATGAGTATTTACATCTTGGGCATTTGGACAATCCTCTTGATCAAAGATGGTACAATTGGCATTGATGGGGATAGGAACATAAGACTCTATATGATATGTGGTAATAGGTTCAAATTTAATAATAGCCTTAGTGTCATACATGGTTCGAAAAACATATGAGGCTAATCGGGAGATAGATATCCTCTGATTTTGGCAGTGAAGTCTTTGGATAGAAACAAAGAAAAGAGCAGAGGTAGATCAATTATGAAGATATATCAAGGAATAGAAAAGTTGGGGCATGCATGTAATGTAAGGCTTAAACCTTTGATAACCCCAACAATCCCCACTCTTGTCCTACCCAACCGCACTACACCCTTAGAAGGAGGTTCATAATTAAGGCACAACTAGTGTACATCTGTTTGGGCATGAAGAAACTATTTTCCCTTAAATCAATCATATAGTCATGTGAAATAAATGTTTTCTAATTATCAAAGATACATATAAGGGTGAAGGCTTCAAATTTATGCTCGACTGATATTCCTTTTGTTGTATAGCATTAGTAAGGAAAACCTTGGTTTGTTCCTTGGTGGGGTCACTTGGAATAGGCAGATTGGCCATAGCCTCCTATAAGAGATCCATCTATCCTAGGATTGTTAGAGATTCCCACATTGATATGCTCACATTGGTTCTCTTCATTTGCTCGAAAATATTGAAGGGGAGGCCCGCAGATTTGTGCATTAGAGGTACGACACTTCCTTTTACCTTTGTTCGGTTCATGGAATTTATTTGTTCGGTGGAACATGTGTGTTCTGTGGGTATACAACGTTACGTAGGTTTTGAATATCCCACGATAAGCTAGATAGAGTGGAAACTTTCCCAAGTCCGCGAACTAAATGGGGAGATCATGTTGAACTGGAACAATAAGAGGAGGAGACCTTACATCCATTTTCCTTTTCCTTGACCTTGTATTATCTTCCACGTTGAGTTGTGGCCTATCCGAGTGATCCACGACTTGACTAACCGCACAAAAATATCATTTTGCCAATAGATAAGTGAAGTATCAATTGGTGGGTTTACTTGAGTGACCATCACTACTTGATTTTCCTATGTGGATGTATCTTGAGAAATAAATGCACCTTCGCACCATCGGGCTTGGTTCAAAATGCCATTGGGGCATCGCTTTGTTGTAAAAAAGGTGACAAGGGAAACACCGCTCATAATCTTTCATAATGTTGTTATGGATAGAGACCAAATATTGAGATGAACTAGCCGCATTTGTGTTATACGGTTGAAATGGTCTTGTAGAGGAAAAATGACTTTGATTTTGGGGAGCAACTTGGGATGAATATTTTTGGTTGATAAGGGGACATGTTAGGTTGGTATGGAGGTGATAAGGTCTGAAAATTTAAACTTCTTGCCTCTTTATGGATACCAAATCGTTCCTAAATTTCGTAATTGTTTTATTACTTTTAGCAACTCAAAGTGGAAGATCTTGAGGAAGTAGATGCTTGACTAGAGATTTGACTTCTTAGGGATGGAATGGGAGATAACTCAAGGTCATTATGGGAAATATGTGTCTTAATTTCTAGGAATATAGGAATTGGAGGAATTGGAGGTCTTGGAGCAAGTTTCCTAGCTTGAATGAGACTATTCTCAGCTCTAATGGCAATACTATAAGCATATGGTAATGTCCAACCCCCTATAGACTGAATCATGATTGAAATATCACTATTTAGAGCTTGAAGATAATAAAGAAATTATTATTGGGGTGTAGGCCTTACCACTTGAGGAGTTCTGTCCCAAGTCCTCTAAAATCGATGTTAAAATATGTCATCTTCTTGTTAGGGCTCTCTTTTTGTTCTCAATTGCTCTATCAAAGACAAGTGATTTGATTTGTCCTCGAAATGGTTGTAGAACGCATTTGTGCCAAGCTCATCCCAATTTTGAATTGAAGTTTTTCTTAAACTCTTGTACCATTGGAGAGCTTTTCCTTTGAATGATGAAGCCAAGAGTCTAACTGTAATAGCCTCTTCAATAATAAAATGGACCGAGTAAACATTAACAAAATCTTGGATATGATCAGCTTGGGTAGTATGGTTTTCACCAGTGAAGAAAGGGATACTTTTAAGTGCAGATAGTGGTATACCATTCTTTGCATTAAGAGCTAGAGGAATACCACCATTGAAACTGACAAAAGGAATATTTATTTGATGTGCCATGATTGGGATGAGTCTTAAAACTCTAGAAGACGACAAGAAAGGAGTACCGAGAAGAGTAGAGAGGACTCTATTTGGTGGTGATGGTGATCTATGAACTGATCTTCCTCTTTTTCTTCTCCTTGGTGATAGTTGCAAGTAATCAAAAGGATTTTCTCTTATTGTTTTGGACCTTGTGTCGGATCCTTATCATGAAACCGGGGCACTAAGCTGCTTTGAAACTAGTAGACAGAGTGTTTGGATTAGCCATATGTGTTATTGCAAAGCCTCCAAAAGGATAAAATTCACTAGGATACACACCAAAAATTAGTAAAATAACAAGAAAATATTAGGGTTCCATCGGGCGTGCTCGAATCGTTATCGCTAAAAAACAACACCCTCGATTTGTCAAGAACGGATGATGACCGATCATTATTTTTGAGTAACATGGGATTATCTCTCAAGTTTTGGGACTCGCTACTTGAGAAAAACCTCTAGAGAAGGTTGGTTCATCTACCTATTTCTAATGCTAAACTACTCCTAAGGAAGGAAATTCAACCATCTATTCCTACTCTAACATCCATAGGGACTAGGGAAGAGAGAGAGAGAGAGAGAGAGAGAGAGAGAGAGAGAGAGAGAGAGAGAGAGAGAGAGAGAGAGAGAGAGAGAGAGAGAGAGAGAGAGAGAGAGAGAGAGAGAGAGAGAGAGAGAGAGAGAGAGAGAGAGAGAGAGAGAGAGAGAGAGAGAGAGAGAGAGAGAGAGAGAGAGAGAGAGAGAGAGAGAGAGAGAGAGAGAGAGAGAGAGAGAGAGAGAGAGAGAGAGAGAGAGAGAGAGAGAGAGAGAGAGAGAGAGAGAGAGAGAGAGAGAGAGAGAGAGAGAGAGAGAGAGAGAGAGAGAGAGAGAGAGAGAGAGAGAGAGAGAGAGAGAAAATACTAATCTAACAAAGGTGATAAGAGAGAGAGAAAAGGGGGTGAAGAGAGAGAGCGAGTGACAATGAAGGAAAATGCGCACACGGAGGGTAGAAGTGACAATGAAGGAAAATGTGCTGAGGGTAGAAAAATGTGCCGTAAAAAAACAACACTCACGTACATATTTTCGTGGAGCACAACAAAAAGGAAACTGTAAAGGACATGAAAATGCACAACACACCAACAATGCAAAAGAAAAGAAAGAAAAAAACAATAAAATACAAGCTAGGGAAGAGGATAGCTGCAAAAAAACTTTTATTGCTTCCAAAAGATTGCTTAATTAGTTATGATGGTGGAAAGAGGAAAGTATCCACACACAAAGGACCAGATATGAGGCCTGCAACTCAAAATGAAAATACTAAATAATGCTTCTTGCAATCTAAGGGGGTCCAACCTTTACACATGAGCATTATTCTACAATATATAGAAAAAAGGGAGGAAAGCGAGGAGGGAAAAGAGAAGGAAATTCGAATCCAGAATTCACCTACGACCAAAACTCATTAATTTTCTTGCAAAAGCACATGACCTGCCTCTAGAATACCATTCCTTCACGTTATCCAATTTGTAGAAGGAAAGGGGCGTCGTTCCTCATTAATGTTGGTATTTGGGAATAATTTGATAACTTATGTGTTCGGAATCATCACTTCTCTCTCAAACCCATGTTTGACATTTTAGTCCCCAAAACTGCATCAATTTATTGGCCCTAGAATGCATCCATTAATGAGACCTTTCCAACAAGATCAATCTTGTTTGATTTGGTTAACCACAACGTGAGTTATGAGCAAAAATGATCCATCGCTTGTTCCATGGTTTTCTCCTACATTTCTCCTTTCTTTGTGGATATTTTGAAATATTTAAATGTTTTGAATGTCCCGTGGTATTTTTCTTACTAACGGTTTCTTCAATGTCTCGCGAATTTTGGAGTCCACGGAACGCTAACCTTTGAGACACTCGCGAAACATTAAATCAGAGTCTTGCGACTTTGTGACTTAGTTGCATCCTTTGATTCTTTGTAAAAGGCCATCCCAATGTATTTGACCTCTTCACCAGATGACCAATTCCACATAAGTCAAAACTCATTTACTTCCTTTGTTACGCGGGTTTGTAAAGGACCCACAAAACACTATTTTCTCGAATTCCACAGGAAGCTAGGTGAGTCCCTCGTAGCTTCCATGGATCATGAGAATGGTTAACATCTTGATGAGTTATTCAAAGTTGCGATGGTGCAATTTTAGATAACAATCATCCCTTCATTATTAGGCATCTCATTTGATAAAATCACAAACAATCCTCATTGTTAATAGTCAATTCAAGGTATGTAGGTGTCTCATCTCTTTTATATGCATTAAGTACTATATGAGAGAATGAATTTTTAAATGGTTACATCTCAGTTTTGGAACAAAGATGTCTAAGAAGTAGATTAGATTTTGTTCTTGCAAATTTAGTCACTCTTGCAACAAATTTTTATGATTGATTAATTATCTTAAATGCATTAATGTACTACTTGAGTTCATATTATGATTATATTAGTGTGTAAGCCAACACATAAGGGATTAGAAAGATCGATAAGAAGGAAACAGAAAACCAAATTTGGGGTCAAAAGAGCTCAAAAACCAAATGACCACTCGTGCGAGAGGTATGACTAGTTTCGTAAGGTATAAAATTGGCATATCTTTAGAATGAGGGAGTGACCAAAATAGTGGAGAATAGTGTTTTTAACTTTCTAGGAGCATTAGAGGTCGTATATGGGAAAATAAATAGTTGTTTTGTAAGTTTTGGGGTGTATAAAGTAGGTTGGTGATATTTTCAAGGGCCTAAAGATAAGTAAAAAGTAAGGTTTTAGAAATGAGTAATGGGAAGATTAAAATAGAGTGAAATGGAAGTAGGGTTGAAACAAAGAAAAACAAAGAGTAAACAAGTAGAAAATAGAGTTACAAAGGACCATGCAAAGCATAAAGGATTAATAATTAAGAAACACATAAGTACATTAACATTAAAGCAATGAATTAGTCCTATAACAAAATTAGGTCTTTACATAATGGCCCACCGTGGTGTGTGTATATATCAAAGCAAAGACAAAAACACAATTACTTGAAAATGTTTTTTGTGTGGTTGCCTTGAAAATCAAGAGATTAATTTATCAAAAAGTCTAGCTTTGGTGACTGTGAAACCAAAAATCATTGTACTCTTTGGAACCTGGTTCAAAGCATCCGTGCTCGTGTCTAGAAACTTATGTTCATCTGGTTGTTTTGAAACTAACATGATTGCCTCGAGAGTTATGTTGATTCTGAATTTTATTGGGTATGTTTCATGGTGAGACCACTGTACTTGTACCTAATATGGTACATCACACATCATTTCAATGAGGAAGTGAACTTCCTCAAGATTAAAATTGGAAACTTGAGAAAAAATAGTATGAATATTTTCCCCACTTTTGATTTATGGTATGAACCTATGAATCACATATCTTGAAAAAAATGATTGCATACACCATGAGGTTAATATAAAAATGAATCTCTGACGCAAACACATAAATATATTGTTGTGTAAGCATGTATGTAATATGTATACAACCTTTTATGTAGGCTAAAATATAGGGAATGTAATTATACCTCTAGATAATGAGCCACTTTGCAAAAGTGTTAGAGAAATTAATTAAATCAACTCAAATCATGCTACTTAAAATATGGGCTACATTATTGGCATGGGAAATTGTGATGGACATCATGAGGTTCTTTTCCATGTATAAAGTAACATAAATTCTTTAAATCTAAATATGAAATCACAACATTAGAGAAAAACGTTAGTATTTTTTTGTAGTTAGGTGACTTGTGTCGTTAGATCCCTAACCCTTTTAAGGTAATAGAAAACATTTGTGAAATGGAATCGACACAATGATAAATAAAATAGTTATATACCTTACTATGAGTCACAAACTAGTTGCATGCACGACCAATACCTGCATTGAAATGTTGTCAAAATAACTATGATGCAGGCTGCAATTGTCCTTTGTGATCCCACTTTATCTTTCAAAAGATATGCAAGTAAAGATGTGCAAGTAAGGAAGAAAAAACAATATATTTAGGGCTTTAAGAGCACAAAAGAGTCAAAATCAAATGGGGTGTGTGTGTTATTTTATAGCTTTGAGATGCATAGAGGATTGAAATGGATATGGGTTCAAAGTACATAAAGAGTTTAGATTATAATAGAGAGTTGAGATGATAAGGGTCATATGTGCATTGGAGATGTAAATATTCGTGGAGTGAATAAGTGTATGGAGGGATGCGAGAAGATTAAATACTAGTGGACGATGGTGATTAAATGGACGATAAGGTGTCTTTTATCACCATTTTTGTAGGATTTTATAATTTTTAGACGGTTTTGTGGGTTTATTTGATTTATAATGATTATTATAATTTTATGATGTTTTTGTATTTTAGCTTAAAAGACCTTGTGTAAGGGATATTGTTTGATATCTATATTTTTGTCATTTTTTAAAAAACATGTTCATAAAGATGCAAGATGTACCAAAAATTTGGAGACACGATGGGATTCACCTATACCCTATGACAATGGTTACTACACACGTGGGATAATATTGGATAGACACAAACCTATAAACACAATCGGTAAGCCACTTCAAAGTGGGAGTTTTGAGGATTGGTATGTTGATTTAACAAGGAAAACACTATTTGGTTGGTCGAGTTGATTCATTGATAGATTGATTGTCATATGATTGATGAGAAGGGTTTGATGTAGTATCCCCTCTTCAAGTGACATATTTTTTGCCCTAGGATACCCTAACATGACATAAGGTTGTAATCGATAAAGAAGAGAAAATTCAAAGTGATTGGAAGAAATGATGGACAATGAGAAAGAAGATGAAGTGAAGAAGATGATACAATGATAAATGGGCACATAAAAGAAGCGAAACAAATAATTTAGGGGGTGGATTTGTGTGAGGGAGGGCTGAGCATGTAAGGGGAAGAGCATGTGGGGGGACGAACCAATGAGCATGCACATGGGTGGACTAGGGAGTGCATGGGGTGGAGTGTTCACAAGGAAAAACTAGAGAGCACAAGGGGTGAAGTGCACATGAAACAATGAGTAGTGCGAGGTGTAAACGATGAAGTGGATGAGGAGAGACCTAATCATGGGTTTGATAGGGATGAGTGGCATGGCATAAAGTCAACAACCTAATGAGATTGGGGACAAGATGTGATCGGGAAAAATTTCCAACATGGAAGGAAAAAACGTGTGGGGCTCATGATCATGGTGATGCCTCATTGGTAATGTAAAGTGGTTGAGGGTGCAACCTTGTCACATATGTGACTAGGGAAAGGCCAAAAAAATAAAAGAGAGTGAATGGGTGCCGACCCAATTGTGGACACAACTTGGGCGAGGCCCCAAATTATAAAGTGCAATGAACGGGGTCCAACCGAGTCACAAGAGAAACCGAGATAAGGCCCCAAAAATAATGAAAATTTGATGGGGTCTTGATGTCATCGGGGTGAGGCCCCAAATATAAATCAAAATATATTGATAGAAGAATAAGAGTTTTGTCCCGACAAGAGGGGATGGTTTTGATGGGTAAAGGGAGAAGGAGAGGGCCATCAAAGGTGGAGGGTTTTTGGTGGGAAGAAGAGAAGGAGAGGGTCGATGGAGGTGAAGGTTTTTTTGTGAAGCATAGTCATGAACATGACCAAGGAAGGGAGGGAATCTAGGAGAAGTATGTGGCAAGTAGTAGTGTGATTGTAGATGTGGCCTAGTTTGTGAGGGGGCTAGCAAAATGTTAGATCCAATCGTAGGTGTGAATTAAATCGAGAAAAAGGATAATAAGTAGAGGGGGATGGTGACCATAGGTTAGAGGAGGTGTGATTGGTTGTATCCGTGACCTAGATCACATAGTGGGGTTTTAGTGATAAAGGAAGGGGGCATCGTTTGTAGGTATGACCGAGGCATGAGAGTAGAGGTAGTGGAAGTCGGGTATGATGTAGAGATGGTTCAAGTCACTACACCGGGTGTTTTATATTTTTAGTGGCATGCAAGTGGGATATATAAGTAGGGGTCATGAATATTGAGGGGGCTCATTTAGACACATGGAGGTTATAGAGGAGAGGAGACTGGGGATATATAATACAAATGCAAGATAAATTGACACTGAGACAAAGGGATTACCAGAAAGAGTTAAGCATGTTTTTGGTATGTTTTTGAGTTTTTGGGATTTATTAAAAAGTGTATTTTTGTATATGGAGGCTATTACAACCACCTTATAACCGTGCCGAAAACTATGTTGTAACCACGTTGTAATTGTGCTACAACCACAATACAACGACTCGTTCTATAGTAGTGCTATAATTTTTTGTGCATTGTGGGACTAATAAATGTGTGTTTTGGTGGATGGGGTTTTTATTGGTTATTCTATGCCATATATTCTCATCATTCTTATACCGCATGTGTCAGGAGATGACTCAACTTGAGATGGAACTTATTCAATGAGTGGGATTGTTTTGTGCTGCGTGGATTGAGAATGTGAGGATAGACTAATGTTTACTGATGACACTGCTAGAAATGTGATAGTAACAAAAACATGTTTCACTTTTTCATCAGTGAGATGACTATCACCCTGGAGGATCTGTGGAAAATATTCAAGATATCGATTGAAGATAGTAGGTGTAGTTAGAGGAAGCTCTAACGATGAGAGATCATATATTATTGAGGATGTATGGGTCAGGAATGAAGGGGATTTAAATATATATTGTTGGTTTTAGATACATGGATTTACATGAACATGGGACAAGGAATCAGGTGATGGCACATTTATGCAACATGATATGTGACATTATCCTTCTAGATTTTTTAGGTTACACAATATTGTGGGGGATAGGTGAGGTATTGAAAAAGGTGATTGGGCATGGCAGGTCTATTTGTGGGGTCGGACATTATTAATGCAAACATATGAAAAGTTTCATCAAGACAACAACCGATTGCAATTGATTTTTAGTATGGGGGTATTATTAGAGGTGTGGGAATGAGCACACATCACATTGAAAAGACCATGAGGCCTATCATATTCAATACATGAGTTCTCGTCAGTCTCCATTTTTTCCGTCGTAAGGATTGAGAGGTGTTTAGACACATTCCCTATGAGGGAAATATGTAACACTACCATTATGTTGGATAGTATGGAGGAAGAGGACATGGTGTGGAGGCCATATTAAGAGGTTGTAGGTTTTATGGGATGGAGGGATGATGGAGTGCAGTTTGCAGAAAGTGTTGTGACAAAGAAAAATTATTGGAGGTAGGGCATAAGAGACATAGTTGTTCCAATATGAGAGATTACATAGGAAGTTTATGATTTGTGGTGGTGCCTCAAGATCTGCTAGATACTCATGAATGAGTGGGGATTGACAACTAGTATGATTGAGAAGGGGGAACATGGGATGTAGAGACAATTGTAGCCACATTGGTGACATCACTATATAAGGTGACAACATAGAGGGATAAACTATAGGAAGAGGTGACGAGATGAGATCGATTAATGAGTAGGATCAAGCATGCATCTAGAATTTAGAGGGATGAGTGATAGACAAAACATGTGTAGAGACATATTTGAGATTTGGAAGTGATTATGGTAGAATAAGAGTGAGATCATGGGTGTGCGAGTCATCTAGTGGTCATGGTTATAGAGAATGCGTGGGAGGGGGACACCTATGTCACATCAAGGAGACACTAGCCCAACTGAGCCAAGAGGTGGCCATGGAGAAGGCATGAGTGGAATTATATTAGGGGTTGCTGCATTGGTACATGGCCTAAAGCCAAAGGTATCATCCTTTTTCAAATCAATAGGGTTGATGTCCCGAAACATAGGACCAATATGTAACCTCCCAAGAGCATGTTAGTGCATCCAACAAGGTCACATACTAGAGACAACATATCAAGGCTACATATGGGTGCAACTCCATGCTGTTATTATGTTATTATATGGGCCATTTGTGTGTGTGTGTGTGTGTGTGTGTGTGTGTGTGTGTGTGTGTGTGTGTGTGTGTGTGTGCGTATATGTGTTCCTGTGTGTGTGTGTGCGTGTGCACGCACGCTTTGGGTCCATCGTGCATGTTATGTGTGCGTGTGTGTGTGTGCATGCGTGCGCATGGGTGTGTTCGTGTGTCTAACATCAAGTATGTTTCATTATGAAATGGATATATACATTTGTAATGACAAATAACCTTTTTTTCCTAAGAATTCACATGACTATAGATGTAAAATGCAATGAGATGGATACAATGATGTGTTGTGTGAATGAAATGTACACGTGAGACAAATATTTCAGGTTTGGTAGATAAAAAGTGAGGACACCTATGTGTTTGAAGATAAGATGGAAAAAAACCCGGTGATTTGAATATAGTCTAAACAACCACAAGGTGATATACCAACTATTTATCTTGTCAAGATCTATTGTGTGTCCATGTGAATGAATTTCTACTTGAAGTGTAAACATTGAAAGGCAATAAGTGAAGATACACTAGCTAATGTTTATATTTGGAGTGATAAGCTATTGATGGATGATGGTATGTAAAAGGCAAGTGTAAGATGTGCATTACTCCACTTCCATCTAAGCATTTATAGCTCCAACATAGATACATTTTATTCTACACACAACACTTATCTACTATTATCGATGCATCCATATCCATACTATGGATATCGAAAAGATCCCCACAAATTTTTTTAATATTGCTTTTGAATTTCAATTTATTTTGACAAGATATTCAAATATTATTTGTTTATGGGGGTTTAAAACCACTTGTGGCTTGATGGAAGGATGCATGATTAATATGACGATGACATTAGCTAGTGTACAACGAATATGGCCATTTGGTCTTTTTGATGAGATTTGTAAGCGAGTTATAATGTTTGGATCTCTAAAATATAAATTCATTATTTAATTTTTCCAATTATGGGAAGATAAGATCAAAGGGTTAGAGTTAACTATTGTTAGATCAAAATGTGTGTTGACTAACTAGTTGCAGTAATGCAATCAAATCATTAAAACACATATGAAGATGACATTACATGTTAGTAGAGGTCCCCTGGATCAAGACATCATGAAAAAATAGGTTGTATTATAGTTTAATTAATATAAAGTTCTGTAAGCAATACACACTCGGAGATGATTAGGAATTAATTCATAGTTACACAATAACTACAAGGAGGACATAATTCAATGAAATAAGAGACACTGAATGGGAAAATGCATAACATAACATAAATACTTAATACTAAATCAGAACACATACATGTTTAAGAATGGAAGGAATTAAAATAAATTTCTATTAGGATACAAGATCAACCTTCTATGCATAGTGCTAACATAAATTTGTATACTATGAGGCGAATGTTGAGTTAGCAAGTCCCTTCTTCTTTTTCTACCAAAAGAGACTTTTGATATTCTATATTTATCCAAGAGAGCACTATATCTTCTATTATTTTTCTTATTTGAATTATGCATTATAATGGGATTACACAATCATAAAAAAATACACCTATGTCATATTTATAATCCTTTTTACACTTCAACAACTTTATAGACTTAAATAGTTATTTCATCCTAAGACAAAAGCTACTTTGATGTTTGGGAAAGTTTCTTGCAATTTTATTTTTGAATTGTGTTGAATATTGATTGCATTGCATCATGTGATACTCTGCTTGTAGCTGGAACATAAGATGATGTTTACCAATTTTCATCCTCTACACACTACTTAACCTCCCTTTCGAGTTTTCAATTAAGTAGAATTTATGTTTACAAGGAAATTCTCAATAAAATGAAATACAAGAAATTGAGAATGCAAACCTTTCTCTAATATTTTTTGTAACCTCGTATTGAGTGGAAGACTCGGACATTTCCAAATCTAATTCAAAGTGTATGCATTCGTAACGTCTAATGGCTTCACCGCATGATCGTCTCTCGACAACTTGGCTCTACACAATTAGGGAAGATTGATGGATTTGGGATATATGATTTAGGTATTCATGCAAGAATTATAAAGGGGATAAATGAGAATATTTATCACAAGGGAAAGACAAGAGCCTATTCATCATAATTCTTCACTTTGTTCTGAAAGGGGGAATATTTATTTACTGACCTTTGAGACATGATTAATTAAGGAGACTTAATTACTCGTGGTTTGAAAAATTAATGTGATTTTGTGAGTAGGGGACATGAAGAATGGAGGAGGATTAAACTTGAATTATTTTTTCATTGGTGGGGGAACATGGGAGATAGTGGAAGATTTGACTTGAATACTTAATTCAAAACTAGGTCTTGGTGGAGAATAGAGGTGGCATGTGATGTGGATGGTGAGGTGGAAGATTTAATTAGGTAATAATGGGGATTAATTAATTGACTAATATCAATTAATTATTCATGGATTTTTGTGGGAATGATGTGAGGAAATTAATTGATTAAAGGGGTGGTAATATTGAGGGTGTATACATTTGCCCTTCTTTCGAAGGGTGCTATAAAAGTAGTGCCCTTTTAAAGAAATTAGAAAAAATGAATGTAAATGCCCTAGGTGATGTGATTGGTGATTGGAAATGTTCTTCTCAATGAGGGCATTCCTTTGATAAGAAGTTATTGGAGAAATAAAAAGTATGAATTTGGGAATAGATGATGATGGGTGATGAGTGTTATGGTATCCTATAAAATACCATGGGAAGTGTGATTGGAGGCAGATATGATGATGCCCCATCAAGAGGGATGACGAGAATGGAAGAGGAAACATATCTCTTGAAAATATGAGAGGTCAATGCCTCATAGATGAGGACAAAAATGGGAAAGTGAGAGAGGAATGCCCGGTATATGAGGAAAAGAATTGGGTGGTAAGGAATGGAGCAACATGGGTGTACAAAAGGGGAAAGAAATCAATTGGCCTTGAATTTTAGGTGTGATGATGTGTTGAGGGACTTAAATAGACATAAATGAAGATAAAAATGGAACAACTTGGTTTGATAAGTAATTTCTGAGTTGACGGGGAAGATAATGGAAAGGTGAAAAATGCACTAGTGTTTGAGGAGTAAGAAGTGCATATACACAATAGTCATGAAGGGAGAGAAATGATGGAGCTGAAGGAGATGGAGAAGCAATGGGTGTTAAAGATAAGAATCTTGAGATGAGGATAAGGACAAGGATTAGAATGAGGAGAATATGAATAACAAGGATAAAGGATGATAAAATAAAATGAGAAAGATGGAGGAAGCAATGGGACAAATTAATAACTATACGGGGAAGGGAATATGGAACAAACTGAATGGAGATGCATGTGGAAAACAAAAGGAGAAAAATATGGCAGGAGAGATAAAGAAGCAAGGAAACAAGGAGGAACAATGGGGGAAAATAAAGAGAAAGAGAAAGACAATGAAAATAAAGGAGGATAGACAAGAAAATTGTTATGAAGAGTGAGTAGATGAGCATGATAGTAGGGAAGGTTGTCTAGAAGAAGAATGAAAAGATGATAGTGTGAGAAGGGAAAGATAATAGGAAGGGAAGAGGAAGTATAGTGGAGAAAGAGGACCATGTGAGAGAAGGAGGGAATGGATGAGGTGTAGGAAGTAAGAGGGTGAAGAGTGAGAGAGAAGAATGCTAGGGGAAGAAAGGAAATTAGGAAATACCAAAGAGAAGGTAGAAGTGGACATGGGAAAAAAAAGAGATGATAGAACATATAAAGGAAAGGAATGACATGAGTATACAAAAAGAAGAGGTGAGATAGGGGTTAGTGAAATGAGTCAAGAGGGATGAGATGTGAGGTAGAGTGTATAGTATTATAACAAAGGGAAAACATATAAATATGAGAGGAGAGTGGAATGGAGATAAAAGGGGTGAAGAGAAGGATGCAGAAAGTGTGGAAATAGATAGGAAAGGGAATGGAGGATGAAGATAATAGAAGTATTGGTGAAGGATGATGAAGAGATGAGGGTGAAATCATAAAACAATTGTAGTGGTGGGGAGAAGATATGTTGGTAATATGAGAAATGGAACATAAGATGAAGGCAATAGAGTAAAAAATAGACTGCGTGTAGAGGCATGTATAAGATGAAGGGAAAGAAATGATGGAAAAATGAAAGAGATGAAGAAGATGAAGAATTATGGGGAAAGAAGAGATGATAGAGTAGAAAAAGGAATAAGACATAATGGAACGAGACAATGTGGAAAATACTACAGAAAGGAAGAGGATGTGGCACAAACCACATGGAGATGTTTATGAAGGATAAGGAGGGGGTGAGGAATATGAAGAATGACAAGCAGTGTATAAAGATGACAAGGAAGACAAATGAAGAAAATATAATGGACCAAGAGACTGTGGAGGAGTTGTTGTAAGTGGGCATGGTGATAGCATGAGTGAGAAATAGGGATAATAAAAAAATGGGATAAAGGAAAGGAAAAGATGGGAAACAATGTATAATAAAGGGAGTCGAGAAGGAAGATATTTTGTTGAGAGTGGGAAGCATCATGAATGTAAAGAGAAGAAAGAGGGGGAGACTGACATGGAGTGCAAAAATGGTGGAGAAGCTTAAGATGAGGACAAGGATGAAGATAGAGATGAAAATAATGTTATAGGGAAATAGACAAAGAATGTAGGATGAAGACAATAAATATATTGACAATAAAAATGGGGGCTCAAGAGGTGAGGAGGAAAGCACAAAAATGGGTAGAGGTGGAAAGAAGGCAGAGAAGGAAAAAGAGAGTGAAAGAGGAGATGAAATATGATGAAAAAATAATGTTAGGGGAGATCAAAAAGATTAGGGGTGAGGAACCAAGGTGGAAATATAGGAGAATGAGAGAAGAACTATATTGAGGATTAAAGAAGGAGTGAGTGATGATGCATGAGAAGAAAAAAAAGGGATGATGTAGAGGAAGATTATAAATGAAAAGAACGTCGATAAATGAGATATGAGAAGAATGCTAGAGAGTGGAATGGAGAAAGAAAGAAAGAGGGGGAGAAAGTGGGGAAAAGAAAACAATAAAAAGGAGGGTAATAAAGCAGGATTTGCAAGCTGAAGTGGGTGGACATGGTCTCGTGATATGATAGGTTGATGAAAAACCATTGGTGAAGGAACAATTAGTTGGGAGGGGATACATGGGGAAGGAATGATTAATGGAATGGATGAAATTTGGGCAGAGGGATAAGTACATAATGATAAATCAATCTTAAATGGAACCCTTAAGTAAGATTGTCATATAAATAGAGTGATTAAGTAAGATTTATAGGATGAGGATGATGATCATGGAGGATGAGAGACAAGAATGTTATATGCATGGGGATAGAACAATTGGTTGGAGGAGATGATGATGGGGAAGGGTGGGAAAAATGGTGTGGAGGAAATTTTATTTTATGGGGAAGTGCAAGATGAAAAATCAATATTAAGGGGAACCCTTGAGTAAGATTTGTAGGCTATGGGAACGGCTAAGTAAGATTGTCAAGCTGAAAATGAGGATGAGGAATGATGGGAAGAGAATCCACGAGGTATGTGATGATGTGAAGATTGGTTGGAAGATATGGGGACATGCGATATGACGAGATGGAATGAAGGGGAACACTTAAGTAAATTTCCATACTTTGAGGATGTGTAAGTAAGATTACCAAGTAGAAGATGGATACTAGGAAGAATGGGAAAAGAAGAGATGGTGTTTTTGAGAATGGAATAGGTGATGAAATGAGGTGATGATGAGGAAGGAAGGAACCCAAGGAGTGTAGGATGAGTGGATGGAGGAAGATATGTGTTGGCGAAATAAATTTTCATGTTGTGAATTATTGAGTCTTCATTGATGGTACGGGGCTAAGCCCCTCCTTCTTGTATATGGGTAGGATCATATTCTTGAATTTAAATACCTAAATTATCTAAGAGTTGTGGGGTGACCAATAGGCTAGGAATCACACGTGAACACTCAACTAAACTCGTGGAAAATTCTTGTATGAAGTACAACAAAGGAATTTGTAGTGGAGAAAGGTAAAGGGGAGTTAGGGAAATAAGGAGAGAGGAGGTTGTTGTTGTGAGCAGGCTTACATAATTCTCATACAATAACAAGAGTAAGTCCACATTCAATTAGAAGAACACAAAAATGCAAAAATGAAAAGATATAATAAATCATAGACACACAATTCCATTCATTCATCTATAAAAGACACAAACACCTTTCTTGGTTTTACAAGATTATCATGTATGTAAAGTTGGAAAGAGAGAGTAGAGGAGCATAAAACAAGAACTAGAAGAATTGCAGCCTTTATTTCTTGATGTAGATGTTTATGGTGAATTTTGCTTAGTTTTTATTATTATGAAATACTAAAAACTCGAATAAAAATGCATTTAACAATATAAGATACTCCTCCTTTCGCCAAATGAGAATGCATGTATATTATGCGCCGAAAAATGCAATGTCGGGATGATTGGGTACACAAACAATGTAGGATACTCCTTTTTCCAAATAAGAATGCTGTATACAAAGACAACTAAATAGACAAATATTAGATAAAGATGTAACGAGTTACTCGGCAAAGGCTAATCTCGAAATCCAAAGGGCTTCCTCAAGGGTGTCTCTAGACATCTAAAATGTCAACATGCTTAATCATAATTAATATGTCCTACAAGTGTCCCGATATCATCCATTTAATAATTAATCACAAGATTAATGATTATTATTTAATCTATTTTATCATTATTTATCATTTATCCCAACATTTCATCATTAATCCTTTTAATTCATCCAATACCATATTTTCATCATTAATCTCTTTAATTTCTCATTATATCATATTATCCTATTTTAATCCTTCATTAAAATTTTATAGGAATTTAATATTTTTATATCTACCTACCCACCTACTTTACACATCCCTACACCTAGCCTTTCCATGTAATCTCACTCCTAATCACATTTATCTAACCTAATCCAATTCTAGTCCTAATCACATCCTCACACCTCTAAATCTAGAGGCTTCTTTTTCTATAAACCTCTCCAAACTTCCCTCCACTTAAAAACACAAATAAATCCTTGATTCTCCATTAAATCTTCTCTCAAATTCTAGAATTCTTCATTCTATAATTCTCCATTCTTCTCATGCATTCTCCACCATTGATCCAAATCCAACATGGATTCATCTTAGCCATTGAATCCTCGACCCACAAGCTATAAATTTATCTCTCCTCCTCCATAAGAGCTAACTTGGAAATTCATAGCAAACCTCTACCAATTTTATCAATCAATCCATCATCCATCTTCAATCAATCCATCATTCATCTATCATCATCCAATCTTTGATCTTCATCCATAACAATTATCAAGCAATCAAGGGGAGGTGCTGCCCAAGTTTATCCACACAAATTTGAAGCAATCCAAGAGCAACCAACATCAATCAAGAGAAAATCCAACACATCAAAGAAGGAGTTGTGTAACTTGTAGGTAAGTGCAGGTATTGAATCTCTTTTCTTTCCATATATTGCTCTATCTTAGGTTTTGTTTGAGAAGATTAGAGTAGAGAACAATTTGTTTGTTTTTCTTACATTTCAACTCACTAATATTTTTGGACCCCCACCAATTCTTTATATAGGGAACCATAGATCTAGAGAGGGGTATCATCAAACAATATCCAGTCTAGAGAGAGATATAGGATCCATCGACAAAAATTCCGAACCAAAATTTCTAGATGAATTGATAGGGATAGGGAGATAAGGTTGAGTGCCAATCTAATATATAGATAGGGGATAGGGCGAAGTGCATAACCCACAATATCTAGATAGCCCCCTATGTTTAGATAGAGTGAGAGTGAGTGTGTTCATATCTTATCTATTCAAATCAGATTTCTTGTATATAGAAGGGGTAGTAGTCTCTCCTCTCCTCTAGATTGCCCCTAGATAGAATAAAGGGGCTACCTAGAGGGGCAAGGGTAGTACCGACTCTCTATACTATATATAGCTGTCCCAGTCTCATAGTTTAGGGCTATCTATAATATGGTGGCTCAACATGACGGTACATAAGCTGGCGTGTACCTACTAATAATCTTCGTTAGTTGGGGAAGTTTGGGTTTTCATAGGTGTAGCGGTCCCTCATTAGTTTATGGAGAAAGGCCATAATATATAGAAAAGAATGTGTGTGAAAAGGAAAATCCCGCCCCGCCGTTGCTACATAAAAATCTATCTCAAGGTGCCCTATATATAGAACTAAACCAAAGTGCAGAGTGAAGCCCTCTATATAGAACTATCCCACATATAGATAGGGGCCCCCACTCTCTCTCTCTCATAAAAAAAATTAGTAAATAAATTAATCAGCTAATTAGTATATTTTTAAAAAGAGAATTATTTAGTATTAATGGTAACTATTCGACCCGATGAAATTAGTATTATTCTCTACCTCTCTATCTAATTTCTCTCTCTATCTCTCTCTATCTCTCTCTCTCTCTCTATATATTTTTCCCGAGATAGAATAGAGGGGTGGAGGAGTTCCCAAACATATTTAGACCCCCTCAATTATTCTAACGATATCTATATAGAAGGTAGAGGGCCCCGATATGTAGTAGGAGGGGAACCAAAATCAGGGGGAGTTTAATTGGTGCTCTCCTATCATGCCTGTCATTTTCTTTTGACCACATCGACTATATATAGTTGTAAATGAGAACATGGAGTTCTCTCTGTTTCCGGATATATTATGCTCATTCCCAACACACCATATAGAGAGTAGGGTCCCCCTGTCTATATCTTATTCTATCCGGGGATGCCCGCCCCATCTATATATATAGCTCATCATACCAACCCAGATTAGCTTATAGATTGGGCCCTACCTTCTCTCTATAGGGCAAGAAAATATTGGTAAGTTGAAATTCAATAAAAAGAACAAAATTTTTCTTCTACTCTAATCTTCTCAAACAAAACCTAAGATAAAACAATAGATGGAAATAAAGGATAGATTCAATACTAGCACTTATCTACAAGTTGCAAAATTCCTTCTTTGATGTGTTTTATTTGCTCTTGATTGATGTTGGTTTCTCTTGGATTGCTTCAGATTTGGTGGATAAATTTAGGCAGCACCACTCCTTGATTGTTTGATAATTGCTATGGATGAAGATCAAAGATTGGATGATGATAGATGAATGATGGATTGATTGATAAAATTGGTAGAGGTTTGATATGAATTTCCAAGTTGGCTCTCATGGAGGAGGAGAGATAAATTTATAGCTTGTGGGTGGAGGATTCAATGGCTAAGATGAAGCCATGTTGGATTTGGATCAATGGTGGAGAATGCATGAGAGGAATGGAGAATTATAGAATGGAGAATTATAGAATTTGAGAGAAGATTCAATGGAGAGTGGAGGATTTATTTAAATTTTTAAATGGAGGGAAGTTTAGAGAGGCTTCTAGAAATAGAAGCCTCTAGATTTAGAGGTGTGAGGATGTGATTAGGACTAGAATTGGAATAGGTCAGATAAATGTGATTAGGAGTGAGATTACATGGAAAGGATAGGCATAGGAATGTGTAGAGTAGGTGGGTAGGTAGATATATGGATATTAAATTCCTATAAAATATTAATGAAGGATTAAAATATGATATAATAAGTAATTAAAGAGATTAATGATTAAATGTAAGGATAAATTATAAATAGTGATAAAATTGATTAAATAATAATAATTAATCTTGCGATTAATTATTATGTGGATGATAATGGGATATTTTTCGAACATATTAATTATGATTAAGAATGTCAAAATTTTAGATGTTTACATTTTTACCCTCTTTGAATGGTTATTGCATAACAATGAATGTTCAAAGAAAAATAAGAAAAGAGTATGGTGATGGTGATATGATGCCCCTCGAGGGGTTAGATGGGGATGAACGAGGTAGGTAACCACTTAAAAAGAGGAGAGACCCAAGTTAGCTGATGAGAGAGAATTATAGGATGAGGAGATTGAGGATTATAATATTTGATTGAAGGGGTGAGATTATAGGATGTTGGATTTGGAGGATTAGAGAATAAGAGAGAGGATGAGAGGAGTAAGAGGTTAGAAGGTTATAAGAGATGATGAGAGGAGTAGAAGATTAGGATATAGGAGAGAGGATTATAGGATTAGAGGATATGAGAGAGGATGAGAGGAGTAGAAGATTAGGAGATATTGGTTTTGGAGAAGAGGATTCCCCTATCAATTATGTATGACGAGGGTGAAGATTTAGGATTTAGGATTAGAGGATTCCACACTCAAGGATGTATGAAAAAGGTGAAGATTTAGGATTTAGGATTAGAGAATGTTTGGATGAGAGAATAAGGATTGGTTTTTCGGAGCGAAATTGATGATGAGATGAGAAATAATGTTAAAGTTTGAGTGTTGAGAAGATGTTAGAAGATTCCCTAGCCAAAGGGTGAAGATTTTGGATGTTGGATGAAAGATGATAAGGTTTAAACGTGGATATTGATTTATTGATAAAGGATTGATTGGATACGAGGATAAGGATGTTAGATTGTTAGGTAGATGATGATGAGGAATATGTGTGGATGATGATGATGTTAAAAGGTGATGATAGAAGGGGGCGTGTTACCATAAAGTGCCCATTGTTATCATCATTATCAATGTTATTGATGTGGCATAGAGAAAAATGCATCAAGGTATAAAGACCATGATGATTGAATTGCCAAATGCCCTTGTCCTCATATCATTGGACAAATTAATATTATGATGGTCCTCATATCATTGAACTGATGTAAAAAGAAAAAAATGGGTCTCATATCATCTGCCGTGCAAAAGAAAAAGAATCAAAAGGGGCCTCATATCATTGACCAAAATGTAGACAATAAAGCAAATAAACACAAACAAAAACACACACATTGCATTTTTGTATTTTTGATGGATTTTTTTGAATGTTTTTGTTTTTAGAATTTGGATTTTGAATTTTGGATGTTGGATTTTTGGATTTTGGATTATGGATGTTGGATTTTTAGATTTTGGATTGTGGATGTTGGTTTTTGGATTTTGGATTGTGGATGTTGGAGTTTGAGATTTGGGATGGGGTAGGTGATGGGGGAATGAGAAGGATGTAAGGTGGGATGCAAATTTCTCCTATAATTCCCAAAGTGTGTTTGGGTAGGATGAAAGGGAAGGATTGAGGGAAATTGGATAGGTTGGATAGGATAGGGATTGGTTGATAGGTTAAGATTAGATGGGATGTGGGATGGGAGATAGATAGATAGGATGAGGGATATGGTATATGCTAAGATGAGGGATATGGAATATGTGGCATGCCCTTAAGTGTAAAGTAGGTTGGTGTGTGTAGATGGATGGATGGGTTTGATTTTCCCTAGGTGTAGGGTAGGATGAGAAGTGAGGGATATCTAAAATGGATGATGCCCCCAATAGATGATAGTAAGGTTTCCCCTAGTCATGATGATGATAGTTGAAAAGGGACATGAAGAAGATTGGATGAAAAGGAAAGGATCGTCGTTTTCCCATGGATGTTCGATCCAAGGGAAAAAGGATGTGGATATGATGGATGGAAGGAAAATAAAATTAGTGATGAACAAAAGATGAGCCTAATGACACATATTATGACGAAAGAGTATGACTAAAACAAAATTGTGATCAAGGTCTAAACAATACCTGTCAACATGCAAGCCCTATGTCTCTACGAGATCAAAGTGTACGAGATTACGATGGTTAATGTAGTCATATTTCATACCTTTAGACTAATATTCTAATCCCATGTGTGCTAACCTATCACCTAGTAGGCACTGGGCGCTCACCCGAGGCACACGTGGTGCCGAGTCTCTACTTTATGTGAGTTTTGTGAGAATTCATCATCTTAGGAAAAATAATCAAATGCAGGAAAAAAAAGAACTATACAAAATTCTTAAGAACTTAGAATGAGTTATCATCTCATTGTATGTAGAAAAGAGAAATAATAAACAACATATGGAGATGGTTCATACAAAAGGGAAATGCATAAGTATTATACTCCTGAACACATAGATGATTTATAACAGAGCATTATATTCATACTAACAGAGTCAATAACCCACATTACATCCCTTGAGGTCATAACAGATCCTCATATAACTATGCAAAGCCAAGTCATGCATCAGAGCTATATTATGCTTCATCATATTACAAAGAAGAATGAAAACCCATCCCCTTAAATGTGTCATCACTCATAGAGCTCTCCTAATCTCTAACCTATATCATCCTTCATCTATTTTTGCAGGGATTCACCTCCCTTTTCTTATCTTTTACCTTCTATATCCTTCTTATACCGGGAACTTGTATTTATAACCTTAGCACCTACCTTTTGTGCCTTCCGTAAATTACAAATCGGTCGCTAAGTGTCGAAGTGGTCCTCCATGGGAGCATGCCTTACTGAGATATGAGATCTCCACTCCGCAATGATGTCTTCTCGGGACCTTCCATCGCATGCCTAGAATATTTCCTTTTTGATTCCACATTCGCCAGGCTAGCACCTTATCCACAAGGTTCATGCTTTTCTCGTGTGTCGCTGGGATGCCGAATGCACTAAGTACAAAACATAGCTTTCCTTTCATGCACGCACCATGTGTTCTCAGAAATCCAGCCGTAATCCTTCCATGCATGCCTTCAACCCATGTGCCCTTCTTCAACTAGGTCCCACACGCCCACACACCATCTTATACTTAGCTGATATTTTGGGGCCCAACATCACCTCACACAATGCTTGTTCTCCATCCTCAAAAACAATCTTCAATAAAGAAATAAAGAATGGTGGATCCTTACAAATGGTTGGGAAGGAGAATAAAGGAATAAAGAAATGGGGAAAAAATGAAATAATGGGGAACTTTATTTCTAGAGAGGAGAGAGGGAAATCCTTCCCTAAATCCGCTTCTAGCTTTCCCAAGTTTTTACCTCGTCCCGAGCTTATTGATAGAGGTCACCCACTGCATGCGTTCGGTTCTTCAAAAATCAGTTCCTCCCGCTTAGAACTCATTGTTTCTATGATCTCCTCCAATTGTTTTCCCAAATCCTCGAGCGCATCCATCCTCCGAGTGATTTGAGGGTATAATTCCTTTAGCTGGTTCTTGATTGAGCCCCACAAGGTCTCAATAGCCTCTGATTTCTTTTCTACTTCGGATAGGATCTCGTCCTGCTTAACCCGATTCCCTTGTTCTTTTCTTGGAACTCCTTGAGTTCCACTTCATGGGTGACAACTAAGATACTTGCCACTCTATCTCTGTTCATGCAATTATCATAGGCGGCCTCAACAACTTGTGTGGTGGCTTTTACATCAGCGAGGATCTTATTGTATTGAGCAACAATTTCCACAACCTTCATCTTATTTTATTTTTCTTGGTGTGCCAATGCCTCTTGTAGATTCTAAGGCCAGTGGCCGCCTATCCATAGTGAGTATGTGGGTCAAGTCGTCTAGGCATTGTAAGGATGATCCATACTTTTACGCGGGCAAAGTGATAAGTCCATATGCTTTAAGAAAATGGCATCTGTGATAATATTTATCTTCTTATATGCCTCGCGCATTGTTTCGTTTTCATCCTTTAGCTCACGCCTCAACCGAGCACCGATTAGTTCCTCCTGCTTTAGGTCCTTGCTTTTCTCATGGAGATCTTCCTCCCTTTTATCTAGTTCTACCTCTAGGAACTTCACCCTATCATTTATTCTAAAGAGCTTGGCTTCAACCTCAACTAAAACTTTATTGAGTGCATTGCATATTTTCTCATCCGATAATTGTTGAGCATTTACCAAGGGGTTTATCCATTTTATTTTGGCACTTTCATCAATTCTCCTTGGCTTACCTCAAACTCAGGCTCATCAATGTGGGACTCAAATTCCCATGATAGCATTTTCCTTGTCCGAGGGTATGCACCTTCCTCATCAAATGAAGCCATGACTAAAATTTTTTCCATTGGCACGGTGCTCTGGAAGTGCATGCACAACACCTTGTTCGGATCATCGATGTAGCCCATTCCTTGACTTGTGATGCTTTTGTGCTCTTTCTCCCTAGGTGCGTGTGGCTTTGGAAAGCTTACAACCAAACTGGGATCTCCTCCCATGCTGCCATATTCTTTTCCTACACTTTCCTCCTCAAATTCCTTCATCACCACATCTGCGCTGTGCATTCTACTTCTTGTTCCACCAGGTCCTTGATGATTTTCACCACTTCTTTCTCTGCAGCCTTATCTATCTATTCCTTTGTGAGGCTTAGGGTCCTTTGATCCTTTGTATCTTCCTCCCCGCTACTTTGAGTCTCAGCTTCTTCTTCATTCTCCTTCTCCTCATTTCCTTCATTATATTCCTCATCTCCTTCTTCTTGTTATGTTTGTGGAGCCTATTTTCATGTTAGAGTGTGGTACACCTTCTATGTGTTACACTTGGGTATTTTTATGGCGGTCTCGCCGCCACTGAGCGGGTCGAGGGTTTGGGGCTGAAGCCCCCAAAGCAAATTTTCATGGGTGGTTTATCAACCCATGGGTAATAAGTAACCGTTATGGGCTGCTTTTTTGGGCCCATGGTTTTTTCGGTACCCATTATTTTGATACCCACGGTTTTTTTTCCCATTGTTTTGATACCCATGGTTTTGTATCAAACTCGCTTAAGCAATTGTCTATTTATATGGTCTTATGCATATGATAGATAAACAAGCAAATGTAGTACAGATGTGCTTTGAATTCAGGTGTGAATTTCAGAGAGTTTGTTGAGCATAGCTCCAAACGGATCTGGGTATTGTATTGAGAGAGTGGAGGCTTGTAATAAAATATGAGCAAGTGATTCTTGGTGGACGTAGCCCAAATTGGGTGAACCACGCTAAATACTGTCTCTTTGTGTTGTGTTATTTATTCTGCACTTTTATTTGAGATTTGTAATATTTTCTACATATTAGTTTCTACTGTTGCGATTTTGTAAGGGATTATTCCACATATTTTATCTCTTATTTCCTAACAATTGGTATCAGAGCCTGGTTTTGGTTTGCTGAAGTGTTGAATCACAGGGAAAGTTTTATCTTGAGTGGGAGCTATGACAGATGATGGAAGATCTAGGGTTGATAAATTCAACGGGTAGAATTTCAGTCTTTGGAAGATGCAGATGGAAGATTACCTTTATTAGAAGGATCTTTATACTCCGTTGTCTGAGAAGGTGAACAAACCCTCGAGTATGACAAATGTGAATGAGATTTTTTGGATCGAAAGGCACTTGGAATGATCCGGTGTGTCTTGCATCTTCGGTATTATTTAATGTTTCAAAGGAAAAGACTACAAAAGATCTAATGGATGCATTAGGGAAGTTGTATGAAAAACCCTCTGCCTCTAACAAGATATTTTTAATGAAAAAGTTGTTTAATATGAAGATGTCTGAGAAATGTTTAGTAGTAGATCATTTAAATGATTTCAATACGGTTGTGAATATGCTAGCTTCGATTACAATAGAATTTGATGAAGAAGTTAGGGCTTTATTAATTTCATGTGCTTTTACCCGAAAGTTGGAATAGCCTGGTAATGGCGGTAAGCAACTCGGTTCCAACTAACTTGAAGTTGAAGTTTGAGGATGTTGTAGGGGTGATTCTAAGCGAGGAAATGTGAAGAAAAAGCTTTGGGGAATATTATACTTTAGGGAATTCTTTGATAGTGGAAACTAGAGGGAGACAGAAGAATAGAGGAAACAATGGAAAATCGAAAGATCGGGTAAGGTCAAAATCCAAGAGCAAGATTGTATGTTGGAACTGTGGAAAGTCTGGGCATGCAAAGAAGGACTATTGGGAGCTTCGGGACAAGAAGAAACAATAGGAAGAAAACAAGGAGACAAATGTGGCATCGGGTAATGTATGCCAAGATGCTTTGATTCTTTCTTTGCATAATATTACTGAATCTTGGGTTTTAGATTCAGGGGCTTCTTTTCATGCTACTCCACATAGGCATTATTTTGTTGATTATGTTCAAGGGGATTTTGGGCATGTTTTTCTTGGTGATGATGAGCCTTGCAGTATAGTTGGAAAAGGTTCTGTTTAAGTTAAGATGCAGAATACGAATACATGGCTATTGAAGGATGTCAGACATGTGCCTACATTAAGGAGAAATTTGATATCGGTGGGGCAATTGGGAAGTGATGGTTGTACTGTGATATTTATAGCTAACTCTTGGAAGGTTACCAAGGGTGCTGTTGTGGTTGCAAGAGGTAAGAAGGTTGGAACCTTGTATTTATCCACTGATAGTACTAATGATTGTAATCTTGTGGCTTAGAGATGCCGATACAACATTATGGAACTATAGGCTCGGTCATATGATCCATAAGGGCTGGACATCATAAAGAAGAATTTACTGGATATACGAAATAGGTTTGGATTTATGTTAGAACCGCATATATGGGAAACATAAGCGAGTAAGGTTTCTCAAGGTTGGACCTACGAAGAAAGAGAGTAAGTTAGAGCCTGGTACATTCGATGTGTGGGGCCACTCGGGTATCATCTCTTGGGGTTCAAGTTATTATGTTACTTTTATTGATGATGCAACAAGGAAAGTTTGGGTTTATTGTATTAGAAAAAAATCTAATGTATTTGATACTTTTGTTAAATGGAAAGGCTTGGTAGAGAATGAAACAGTCTTAAGTTAAAATATCTCAGTCGGATAATGGAGGGGAGTATTGCAGCAATGAATTTGATGATTATTATTCTAAGAATGGAATCGTAGGCAAAAAAGACGGTTCCAAGAATCCTGCAATAGAATGGGGTGTCGAAAGGATGAAAAAAACAATAATGGAGTGTACTAGGAGCATGAGGATACATTTAGGACTGCCTCTTTTTTTGGGTAGAAGTGGTGAGCACAGGTGTGTAGTTAATAAACAAAGGACCCTCAAGTGCCTTGAATGGAGGCATACCTGAGGAGGCTTGGTATGGTAAGAAAGTCGATTACTCATTTCTTAGAGTCTTTGGATGTGAGGTGTTTGTTCATATTGATAAGGATGATAGGACCAAGCTAGAGGCTAAATCAGAAAAATGCACTTTTATTGGTTATGGTGGTGATGACTTTGGATTTAAATGTTGGAGTATTAAGGACAAGAAAATCATTCGGTCTAGGGATGTGGTATTTAATGAGAAATTCATGTATAAGCAACAGTTACAAGAAAACAAGGAATAATCCAAGAAAGATTATGTAGTGGTAGAGGATCTTCCAGATGGGACAGTGACCCAGGAAATAGTTCAGGAACCTTCTCAACAGGAACCCCAAACTCCTACAGTGAGGAGGTCTTCTAGGGTAAGAAAAGAACCTAAATTTTTTTCTCCTTCTCTTTATTATTTATTACTCATCGATAGTGGAGAGCCAGAGAGCTTTGATGAAGCAATGCAGGTAGATGCCAGTAAGAAGTGGGAGCAAGCCATGGATGAGGAGCATAAGTCTCTCATGAAGAACTAGACTTGGGATTTGGTGAAGCTATTGGAAGGCAAAAGAGCATTGCGAGAACAAGTGGGTTTACTGAGTTAAAGACAAAGAAGGATGAAAGAAAAGATATAAGGCTTGGTTGGTGGTCAAGGGGTTTGCACAGAAACAAGGTATAGATTTTGATGAGATCTTTTCTCTGTAGTAAAAATGACTTCTATTAGAACTGTTCTTGGAATAGTGGCAAGAGAGGACTTGCACTTAGAATAGTTAGATGTAAAGACTACATTTCTCCATGGTGATTTGGAGGAGGAGCTATATATGCAGCAGCCAGAAGGATATGAAGTCAAAGGTAAAGAGGATATGGTGTGCCAACTGAAGAAGAGCTTGTATGGCCTGAAACAAGCTCCACGTCAATGGTATAAGAAGTTTGATAGCTTCATGATGGAGCAAGGTTATATCAGATGTCATTCTGACCATTGCGTGTATACAAAGAAATTTGAGGATGGAAGTTATATTATCCTGTGTTTGTATGTTGATGACATGATGGTTGCAGGTAAAAACATGCAGGAAATAAAAGTACTCAAGAAACAACTAAGTGAATCCTTTGATATGAAGGATTTTGGGGCTGCGAGACAAATCCTTGGTATGAGGATAAATCGGGATAGGAAGGAATGGAAGCTGAATTTATCTCAGGAAGAGTACATTAAGAAGGTATTGGATAGGTTTAACATGTAGGATGCTAAATCGTTGGGACTCCTTTGGCATGCCATTTTAAGTTATCAAAGGAGCAATGTCCCAAGACAGAGAAGGAAAGAAACCATATGTCCAAGGTACCTTACTCATCAGCAGTTGGCAGTTTGATGTATGCTATGGTATGCACTAGGCTTGATATTGCCCATGCAGTAGGAGCTGTGAGTAGATTTATGAGTGATCTAGGTAAAGAGCATTGGCAAGCAATAAAGTGGATCCTTCGGTATTTGAGAGGGACCATGGGGACAGTTTTATGCTACAGTGGATCAGACATCACTTTACGTGGTTATGTAGATTAAGACATGGTTGGAGATGTAGATAGCAGGAGGAGCATGACAAAGTTATATTACCTTTGTAGGTGGGATAACAAGTAAGTAGGATTTCATGACTACGAAGTGGTGGCTTTTTTCAACCACGGAGGCTGAGTATGTTGTTGCCACAGAGGCAAGCAAAGAGATGATTTGGTTACAATAATTGCTTGAGGAGTTGGGGCATAAGCAGGAGGAATGTAAGCTGCATAGTGATAGTCAGAGTGCTATACACCGAGCTAAGAACTCTACTTTACACTCCAGGATGAAGCATATACAGTTGAGATATCACTTCATCAAGACAACTTGGAGGAAGATAAGTTGAAGTTGGAGAAGATTCATACCAGTCCAGAATCCTGCAGACATGATGACCAAGGTGGTCACAAGGGATAAACTAAAGCTATGTTCAGCTTTGGTTGGCCTTTGAGATGACAATGAAGGGTTGAGAAGCTTTCTCAGTGGAAATTAGTCTCCAAGTGGGAGATTCTTATGTTTGTCGAGCCTATTTTCATGTTAGAGTGTGGTACACCTTCTATGTGTTACACTCAAGTATTTTTACGGCGGTCTTGCTTCACTGGTGGTGAGCGGGTTAAGGGGTTCAGGCTGAAGCCCCAAGTAAATTTTCATGGGTGGTTTATTAACCCATGGGTAATGGGTAACCGTTATGGGCTGTTTTTGGGCCCATGGTTTTTTCGGTACCCATTGTTTTGATACCCACAATTTTTTTCCCATTGTTTTAATACCCACGGTTTTATATCAAACTACTTAAGCAATTGTCTATTTATATGGTCTTATGCATATGATAGATAGAAAAGCAAATGTATTGTAGATGTGCTTTGAATTCGGGTGTGAATTCTGTAGAGTTTGTTTAGCATAGCTCCAAATGGATCTGGGTATTGTATTGAGAGAGTGGAGGCTTGTAATAAAATCTGAGCAAGTGATTCTTGGTGGACATAGCCCAAATTGAGTGAACCACGTTAATATCGTGTCTCTCCGTGTTGTGTTATTTATTCTGCAATTTTAATTGAGATCTGTAATATTTTCTCGCATATTAGTTTCTACCGTTGCAATTCGGTCATAAGGGATTATTCCGCATATTTTATCTCTTATTTCCTAACACTTCTTTAGAATCATGTATCTCATAGACATAATGGTCTTCACCTCCTTTTGGATTTTCATCATCATCCCCACACCTTTGATGTAGGCATCTAGGTTCTCCATTTCTTCTAAATTGGCCTCATCTGTCACCTTCTGCTTCTTCCTTATTGGGGATTCTAGTATAGGGGATTCTTCTCTTTCTTTTATTTGATAGATGATGTCTTCATTTTTGATTCCTTCGGGTGAGGGGCTCTTCATGTTCGAGTGCCTCTTATTCTAGGGTATTCGTCTTGATAGGAGATTTATTTCTCCACACGTAAGTACTAGGCTTAGCGCTTTCTCTCGAGTGCTCACTTTGCTTGTGTGGTTTGAACACTTGGTTCCTTCTACACCTCTTATCTTTCTCTCTTTCTAGGCATGGCTTTCTTCCTTTTGGTAGGGTCTTCAAGGATGGAGACATCATTATCCAAGTAATTTCCTTTCTCAAATTTTGGCCTTATACGCAGATACACCCTTGTTGCGATTCCTTTCTATAATCGGTAGCGTTAAAGGATTCATCATTTGTATCTCGTGGGAGACATATTTCTTCACGTACGCACGCTTCTATGGGTATACATGCTTCAAGTGCAGCTCACGGTGGTATATATCTACCTCATTAAGTTTGAACCTTAGTCTCTTGGCCTCCTTGAACCGGTTAACTCTGGCTTGGAAGTATTGGGCAGTGAAGGAGAAGGGTAGCTTGCACCATGGGCTCATGTTCTCATCTCAAATATAAATCTTCCAATGTAGAAGTGTTGGTACATTGAAAATTATGCCTCCCCATTCACGAGCACGTGAAACTTCTCTGGGATCCTCCACTCAGCCTTGAATGTGTCACACATTCGCTTATATCACTTCTCCAGGCATGCATTGTGAGTGGCCATCATGGTTTCACAAGTGTATTTTGCAAACCTCTTTGTGGGAAAGGGATCCTCTTCTAGATACTCCCAAACAAATTTTTCTGGCCCATCGGGCACTCTAATCTCTAAAAATACAATGTTGAGGAGGACATTGCCGAAGAGTATTTTCTCTCCCTCCTTCGTCTTCGCTTATAATTTCATCCGCGATGAAAGAAAACAAGTTATATATGGTTCCTTATAATATCTTCCAACATACATTCAACCATGCCTTGTTCACTTGTGTCCATCGTTCCTGGTCATTGAGATTAATGACCAAACACATGGTCATCCTCATCACTGGGTCTAGTATTTTGGCGATGTCAAAGTATCGCGACCCCTTCTTGTAGTCATACACAGCCTCTGGTCTCCTTGATACCCTCCTTGTCGCTCGAGATAGTCATCAATGCTATCTTCTTCACAATTGAGGCATGTGAACTTGGATATCAATTATGGTGTGATGCACATCTTACGCCCGCAAAATAAAAATTATCCTCATACATGCATGACATCAACCACTGATAAAGGCACCCATGCTTGCCAAAGTATGGAAACTCATATAATTGTAATAACCCATCCTTCTCTAATTTGACCTTCACCTCATCATTGTAAATGGGCATTCCATGCTGCATCCTGTTTTTGGCTGGTCAGACCAACTCCAATGCCATTTCCTTCTCCGTTGTGCTCATGCAATGATTATAATCGCTTATGGCCATCTTTCGCAGGTGTGAATCCCACTCTTTCCCTAGAAATACCCCATCTGGGTACTGCATTTATGCGTACCATTCTTTGTTGGTGCTCATGATGACATCGATTTGCTTTCCCTTGCCCTTGCCCTTTGTTTTCTTTAGTGAAACGGTTGGTTTCCTTGGTGTCATTCTTCTAGTTAGGCTGAACTTAAACAATCCTTCCTCTTGCTCTGCCTTGCTACTCTATTCAATCCCAAAGCTCACTCTGAAGCTTCAACTCCTGAAATGAATCCTTCTTTCTCCGTGCCCTAGCTGCCAAACCCTAACCAAGAAATCCTTCCACAAGATGGCGCTCTTCACACAACCTTCCCCATGCCCGTGTACTCCTTCCCTCTAGTTCATAGATCTACTCTAGATGCTCACTCAAATTTCTTGAATTCTCCTTTCTTCACACAAATTTCTCTTTGGATGCTCTAGTTCACAAGAGCTTCTTTTACTTCGTAATCGCAAGGTAACAAATGACTTTCCGACCTTGTATTTATATTTTTTTCTTCTTTCTAGCATTAAATGTTATACCACCTACTAACGTACTTTAACATTAAATGCAGATTTTTCCACTAAGCCGACTTTAAGTGCCTTTACCCACGTGCCACGTGCCACATCCTACACAAAAACCCTTTACAACCTTATGGCACACAAAAATCCAACCTGACCGAAGACTCTTACGCACACGTCCACAATGCCAAAGGCACTTCTTCTATCCTTTACCTAATTTTTTCCCTTGCCTACCTCATGTTGTTCCTGCACTCTTCATCCTTTCTATACATGGTTTATGTAAGGTATTTTTGACACTAACAATTCTCATCCACATCTTTTCTACATGATTTTTCATCCTTTAACCTAGTCATTCACCGCAACTTCTACTTGCCACTCAACCTTATATTCTAGGCATATACTTCGTATCATTCCACCCCACACAAAAATAGATGTGTGGTCCTCTGCGTATACAAAACTTTGGAAAAATAATGTGGTTATCGGCGCACAAGGTGCAAAAATGAAACAAAAAGAAAGGAATAAGCAATGAGAAAGGGAACACACAAGAAAGAAAAAAAAACATAAAGAGAAATTCTATGCTAACTGGAAATACTGACTTATTAGAAACACCAAGAAGACTTATTTATAGTAGGACTTCAGCCTAATCCCATTAAAGTGACTTGGGAACCTTGTCCCATCCAACACTTGTAACTAGCAAGCGCCCAAATCAAGAATGTACGAGATGATGTAAGGTCCCAACCAATGGACTTTCAACTTCCTAGAATGGCGCAGTACATAGAATCATACAACAACATCAACCGCCCAACCTCAAAATTCTTGTTCTTGATATGGCGGTCATGCCATGCCTTTTGTCTTGATTTTTCTATCTTCTGAATCCATCTAGCAAGTGATCGCCTTTCGTCTAACTGCATCAAATTATAAATTCTTTCTTCCGGTGCTTGTTCATCATCTAACCCTCCTGTGCGCACTATACAGTGATGGTAACATGAATTCCACTAGTAAAACAACCTCCGCGCTAAACACCAATTGAAATGGTGTGGCCTTGTTCAACCTTTTGTAGGTTGTCTTGTATGCCCATAGAATGGCTAATACTTTGTCATCCCAATCTCTGTCTTCCAACGTCACAAATCTTAGTTAACATGTGACTTAGTATCTTGTTAAATGCCTCGCAGATTCCATTTGCTTGAGGGTGATATGGGGTAGTCTTATGATGGGACACCATAAATTCTACTAACAAAATCCTGACTATTTCATTGAGAAAGTGTGTACCCCTATCACTTGTTAAACTTAAAGGGCAACCATACCTACTGATTATGTTCTCCCATAAAAATCTAGCGATTGTGGCTACTATGCAATCCCACGAGTGCGCAATTGGCCTAAAAAGTTGATTGCCCATTTTTCAAATGGGTCAAGCTTTTAGCTATTGGTCGCAAAGGCATTTCATCTCTCTTTCCAGGTTTGCCAAGGTGCTGGAAATGGTCACATACCTTGCAAAAATCAATGCAATCCTTGTAGATGGTTTCCCACTAAATCCCTGCAAATAACTTCTTCCGCGCGGTAGCATTTCCTACATAGTGTCCTCCTACAATCCCACCATGTGCTTCCTCCATAATTGTGATGCGCTCATGCTCCAATATGCATTGGCACAAAACCTTGTCACGAACTAACTTATACAGTTCTCCACTAATCAACATGTAGGGTGCACGCGTATCACTAACTTCTTTCTCTCCAGTTCCTTCATCCCTTTCGGTACCACATTTTTTTGTAAGAACACCGGGACATCTTCGAAGTCGAGGTGTGCAGGAACCTAAATGATTGCATGTTTGGCATGGTATCCTCAATGATTTGTGTGTCCTCCTTGAATTAATCCTTGATAAGTGGTCAGGTCCTGAATTACTTTTTCCTGGCTTCACCACCACTATGAACTCAAACTCTTGAAATAGAAAGACCCAACGACATATGCACCCTTGCGAGCAGTGCATTGACCAAGTATTTCAATGCCATATGATCCGTGTAGAATATAAATGGTGTCACCAATAGATACTACCTAAAATTATACAACACATAGATCATAGACAATGCTTCACGCTAAGTAGTTGTGTAATTCTACTCTGTTGGTGTTAAACTTCTACTTGCAAAGCATAAGGGATGATACAAAATTCCCTTACCAGGTTGTGCTAGCACTACTCCCATAGTTATTCCTGAGGCATCAACATGCACATGGAAAGGCTTATCCCAAGAAGGAAAACATAATATGGGCACCATGACAAGCCTATCCTTCAAAGTGTCAAATGTCTTCTACTGCGCCTCTCCCCAATGAAAGTAACTTTTTGTTTTAACAATTCCTCCGAGGGCATGTAGATATTGGCATATCCCTTGATGAAATTCCTGTAATACCTCGTATGCCCAAGGAATCCGCATACTGCGCTTTGACTAGTAGGCTCCCTAATCCTACAATAACTGTAACTTTGGTGGGATCTACTAGTAAGCCGTCTTTACATATAATGTGTCCTAACAGGGTTCCAAATGGAGTAGCAAAGAAACATTTCTCAATGTTGATGGATATCCACAATTTCGACATATCTCAAACATCAGCCTTAAGTTTTCACAATGGTCTTTCACCAATCCATACATAGTCCAATCATCCAGGTAAAATTGAAGAAACTTATGGATGAAGTCCTGAAATGCTTGTACCATAATGTGCGAGAACACAACATGCACATTATTCAATCCAAAAGGCATAACTATGTAGGAAAAACTTCCCCATTCAGTGGAAAAAGTTGTCTTTCTTTGGTCTTCCTTTTACAATCCTGACTTGGTGGTACCCTGAGAACCCATCCATGAAAGAGTAGACTTCGCACCCGACTACTCCCTCTAGAATTTCTTCAGTAAAGGGGGTTGGGAAGGGATCAATGACACACACTACATTCAGATCCTTGTAGTCAACACATATTCTTATCCTACCATCCTTCTTGATATTGATAACCATTGGGCTTATCCATTTTGATTCTTCCACTGCCTCAATGATACCAGATGCTATCATCTTGTCTATTTCTTCCTTAACCCGTAAGCAAAAATTTGTATTCATCCGATAAGGCCTCTTCGAATTGGGTGCACACCTTCCTTCCAATTGATCTTCATCTCTCCCAAGGAATGGTGAATGCCTTTGAGTTCATGGTACCCATGAGGAAAAAAATCCTAGAATTCACGCAACAGATCAATGACCTTTGAAACTTCTTTTTCCGACCAATAGTCTTCGATGATAGATTCCTTAGGTCATGTCTCTGTTCAATGTTAACCTTCTTGGTTTTCAAGGGTTCATGGTAGGCACATGATCACTCATCAGTGCTATATATGACTTCATGCATACCTTTTGAATGGTTAACATCCAAAGTCTCCATCTCTTCTCCATCTATTATATAAACCATCTTTCCTTTTTCTTTTTCCATGCACGCGCACTCAAGCTATATTTCCTCGATTCCTCTTCATTAAGGCATGTCTCTAAGTAAGGCTCACCTAGTAGCTCCAATAGCCTATCTTCTACCATAGCACTATCTCCCATTGTAAAATGCTTGATTACTTACAATGCCTTATCCACTAATGGCTTGGTACTCCTATACTCGAAAGCTTGAATGAGATAAACTACCAACTCCTACCAATTACCTATTTGACGACGCATCTCCGAATGAATATACCATGCACGTGCACAACCTTGTAAGGTGGAATATAACTTATGCACCCATAACAAAGGCAGTAACACTTATGCGCTTCCCATCCAGGCCTTCTCACATGCTTGGATATGAAATGAAGTGACCTCTTTACCATGGTAGTCTTGTATGAATGTGGGTACATTGCACCACTCTAGGAGGTTCTACCAATGTGTAGCCCACCAACGTTGTTTCTAGTTATGAGTAGGTTGTAATTGAGCATTCCTCTTCTCTCTTTGTTGTTTCTCCACTTTGAGCTTTCATTTTTATCTTGTAAAATTGACGAGGGCAATTTTACAGGTAACCATACCAAAATTTTGTTCTGGTTCCTCGTCGGGGTCCCTCAGCGTTCGGAATGTTGTAAAGTCCCTTTCCGGGAAATCTAGTTTTCCGAACTTGGTCATTTTGGTCCTTTTTGGTTGGGCACACCTTTTACCTATGCAACATAGGGTAAACTTGCGCCCCCTTTATTTCCTTTGGCACACCCTTTGAAGTGTTGACACATCAATTGTTGCGCCTCCCGTGATGCGCCTTTCTTGCTGCGCAAGGCGCATGCGCCTTCCTGTCAACAACAAAAATGTTGTGCCATGTTTTGGTGTGCCAAGGCGCTCAAAATGCAGTGTTGACAATACTAAATTTGCGCCAAAGGCGCAAATAATTTTCATGTTGACAAAAACATATCCGCGCCAAAGGGCGCAAGGTTTTCCATGTCGACACGTGTTTTGGTGCACCTCTTTAAAAAGTGGTTGGTGCATTTATTACACTTTTTCCTATATATAGGTGCATCCGCCCTGTCACTTTCACAATCAAAAACACGTGAAAACTTTATTCCTCTGCACCTGTCAGCGCGCCCGTCATCCTCGTGTCGCGTTCGTGGACCCCACTTTGTTCCTCTCATTCTATATATTCGGGTAAGTGGTCCTTGTTTCTCTTGTGTTTTTGTTTTGTTGGTTGTTTGTGAGGTAGGATGATATGGATCTGAGAAGCCATAAACCCCTCCTGCCGTTCTTGCAAATCTTCCCTCCCAAGCCGTTTTCACCCTCTTTCCAGATCTGCTGGCCAAGAGGGCTCTGTCTCAAAAGTGAACCCAGATCTCTTTGCTATGCCCCCTTCACCATTTAAATCCATGAAAAGGAGGCCTAAAAGACCACAAACCCATCAAGAAAGGAGAGAAAACCTAAAAGTTGTTTCTGAGCCGCATTTTTCTCTGGGCGCAATCACCACCCTTGTTACAGAAAACATAGTCACGCCAGGAGGGAACACGACCTTGATTGCAACACACAAAATCCCTGCGCCATACATAAACCAAGTAAATCCTAAACCTAGCGTAGGCACAATCCCGCTAACAACAACAAAAGTGCCATGCAAGCTTTTCCTACGCCACGCCAAAGACCCCCTTTGCGCACATAAAGTTAGTGCTACACGCATTAATCCTATACCCTTGGTGCACCAAAATTCCATGTTACATGCAAATTGCCTACGCCATTGGTGCATCCTACTCCCATGCAACACCAAACTTATTTGCGCCTAGTATAAAACCACATATAATGGCACAGGCACACCCCTGTCTACAACAACAATGATGTTATATGCAAAATCCTTGCGCAAGTGCGTCCTTTGGCGCTGATTTATTCCTTGTAACACTCTGTTTCAGTGCGCCATACTTTTAACCCTGCAGCCTGCAAGTGTCCTCGCGCCTCGCGCTTTGAGGCCTTAAAATTGATAACTCCTCATTCTCGTAATGCTTTAAATGGAAGATCGACACCTAACATGGCTCTTTTGTGTTGGACTTCACTCCCTCTTTTCGCAGATCAAGAATCGAACTCGAGATCCACATATGTCTACATCAAGCAAAAGGACAACCAAGTCAAAGGGTAAGGCTAAGCTTACAGAGGAAGAGATGAAATACAAGTATCAAAGGGTCAGAATGCCCGAGTCCCAGGCAGAATGTGACCTAGACATTAGAGATTCGAACTTGGTCACATCGACATGGAAGATTTTTGGGCTAGAACCAGGAGGGTCACAAGAAGTCCTTGGATGGACAAACTGGTGGGCAGTGGTCTACATTTTGCTGGGGGAATCCCTGTTAGCGCGGTAAATAATGAGTTTATGATGGTGGTGGCCCGCTGTTACAACAAAGACACAAGGTGTGTCGAAAATGAAAAGGGTGAGATCATAATCAACCTCATTGCCCGGCACTTCGAAATCATGCTAGGAATTCCCACCACCGAGATTTTGTGGTGTAAGCCGGGTGAAGACGCATCAAGGCGTGGGAGGATAATGAAGACAAATGCATGCAGCTGATGAATGAAGTGTATTTAAAGAATAAGAAGGTGATAACCAGGTGGCCACAAGTTATTCACCGTAGTGACTTCTACGAGGAACTGAGTGATACCATCACCTTCCTAAGTAGAGTTTTTGGGATTTCTGATGCCCATTACTTTCACAAATGGATGCTCAGGTACCTAGAAACCATGAATAAGAATGTGCCTGATCAATGCTTTGAGTGGGAAGAGATCATAAGCAGCACCATATTTGAGCAACTCCAACAACTCACCACAACGGGGAGGTTCTACATGAACTCCTACGTAGTCTACGCTACAGCCTCAGAGAGGAATTATCCAGCACTGAGCCGATGCGGAGTTTGGCCTCAGGTGAAGATATACGAATACTACCCAAAGCTGAAGATGGAAAATAACATCTCGCAGTTTACCAAAATTAATGATGTTTTCTTCTATGGCATCGTCTGCCTTTTGAGGCCAAATATGACTCATGGTCGGACGACCAAAAGCATAGTCACAGCGATTGAGAAGTGGGGAGAACTATTTACCCAATTCCCCACCTTCACCTATATCGAGTAGCTAACTTCTTGGGGGAGCCCACCAAATTGCCAAGGTATGCTTGCCCTAAGTGATTCCTGTTAGAGCTATCCAGAAAGCTCATAACATACCATGAGAAGTGTCTAAAGAGAAAGAAGGGTGGAACTCCTTTCCCCTTACAGTGGGCAAGATACACCTACATTTCCCACAACAAATCCCGAGAAATGTTTCGCAGAGCTAGAACTGCTCAATCTAAAGCACAATTTCCTGGTAAGGCCCACCTTCGATCCAAGAAATTGCCTCCCTAAGGAAAAACTTGATCCAATCCACATTCCATAGATCGAGGATATCTACATCGACCTGTATCATGAGGTCAAACTAAGAAGAAAAGATCACTCTCGCCTAGCCTTGACAGAGATTATTTAGTACGGTGTGGCCATTGTTCCAAAAGGTTATCAAACTACCGATCAAGAAGTTGATTAGGTGTATCTAGACACAGATGGGGATAGCTGGCTGTTTGCTGAAATGGATAAAACAAAGGCATCTTAGACCATTGAGGTAAGGGTTAAAGAACACATTGCGGCAATGAACATTGGTGCAGAATGAATGGCCTTATCTACCTTGGAGTAGATTTCACAATGTCCCCTTTGGGCAACACACACAAAGCCAAAACATCGCCAAACGGAAAAGGAAAGGATAAAGAGGGAGAATCAAGCTCTGCTCAAGAAGAAGCTCTTGAGAGCCCTCCTTCTGCTGCACAGGAACAAGTTGTAACTCGCATCCCCGGAGAAAGAAGTGGCAGAGAGTGTTCCAATGGGCACATCCACTCAGGATGTTGCCACTGCTACAACCATGGAGGTCCCCACCGTCCTTTCTCCCCCTCCTCATGTGACTCAAGTGACCATTCCTTTGGTCGTATCCTCTCCCCCATCTTCTACTATTCCCCCTTCCTCGTCCTCCATCTTCTCTTCTCTCGCGGAGCTGTCCCCCACTATTTCTTCTCTCATCTCTCAGCTCCCTTCCATTCCCACGACTTCTTCACCTACAGTATCTCTCCCTCCCGTGAGCACTTTCTTGGCCTCTCTCTCGATGCCGCACCAAGTGTCTCTACACATTTCCCCTCATCCACTTTTGCTGCACCCTCTTCCACCATCGGTCCCGTGCTCCCTTTGGCCAAAGCATGGCTTTCTCAAAGACTGATCCAAGATAAGAGGAAAGTCCCTATTACACCAATGGACTTCTCCGTCATCCCAACAAAGGGGGCTAAGAAGCAAAATCCGATAACCCGCTTCTCTCAGAGTGCATCGGGAGAAAGAGTAATGGAGATCGCGTATCCCGATCCTTCAAAGGATAAAAAGGATATGTCTCCTATAGATTACATAGTGACGCAGGTCACAATGGGAACGTCATCTGAAAGCCTTCAAGGAGAGGCCCTATCTGCGGTGGATGCCCTTTGCAAGAAGCTTCAAGAAGCAAAGGAAGAGAAGAGGCTACTAAAAGAGCAGAATAAGCATCTTCTCCACGCCCTGCAGAAAATGGGCAGTGCACCTCCTACAACTACCACCGAAACTCCTGAGGTCCTAAGTTAGGATAAGATAAATGAATACGCCAAGATTGGCGAACAAGGTATGGCAGTATCCGCCTGGAGAGACCAGATCCTCAAAGACAACGAGGAAGTAATTGTCAAGTTCACCGAATTATATCAGAACATTAGTCGGGTGAACAAGGAACTCCAGGCGATTACAGGACCTATCTCCGAAGAGTTGGACCATGCTAGGTTGTAACATGAGACATTCCAAAAGATGCTCGACTACTCAGTCGATGATTTGGTAAAATTCGGCATTTTCGATCACCCTAGGGTACCCAGCAAAATCCTTGTTGCGTTGGACTACCGGGTCGATCAGATGGAATTCGTCCTGGAGAAGATAGACAAGGTCAAGGAGGAAGCCTTGGATGCGATACATCAAATGGAGAAAATTGTCCTAAGAATGTCTCCAGGCTTGCTCACTCCTTCTTTCGCCTTGAGGAAGGCAGATGAAACTATTCGGATCTTCAAGGAGATCGTCTCGTAGGGGCTAGGGCTAGAAGTCACTTTTGACACGGAATGCATCAATAATATTTTGGCCTTCCATGATTTTGTGGGGTACCTGATGGAGGTAGGTAATGAATATTTCAAGCTCCCGAAAAACTCAGAGATGAGCGGGAGACTTGTGAAGTCATCGGCGATCATACAAAGGGTCCTGCCAGATCAACTTCAACCGATGGTCAGTAAATTCATGGAATATCGGACCCAGTTCCACATTACCTCTCTCGAACAAGAGCAAGCAAGATACCCCTTTCATTCGCGAGACGAAGATGAATAGCCTTCTTCCTCTTGGCTTTCTTTTTTGTAAATATCTAAGAGTATGTTGGCACAAATGATGACATCATCCATGTTGCGCCATGGGATGTTGTCATCCACCAAGTTGCCCAAAGTCAATAATTGACTTTTAGATATTTTGTAGATATTTTGTACTTAGTTGTTGTTTTCTTTTTGCCTTCTCTCTTCTCCTTCTATATATACTTGAATACTTGTTGTATTCAAGGTGGACACCTTTTAGATGAAAAAATAGAAGTGAGAAGAAAAGGCTTTGTACTTTTTGTAAAAGAAGAAAACATTAATACAAATATTAAGAATTTGTGTTGAATATGTGTGTTATGGGCATCTGATATTTCTTATGTTAGATCTATGTGTTTATTTTTGGATCTATCTCTACTCTTTTGTCATTTGTTCATCAGTATTGCTTTGTTCATCTATGCAAGTAGGTTCGGCTCTGTTTACTACCAGCCCAAAACATAGACCCTCTAACCTTTCTACTTTGGAATTCATTTCTTTTCTCCCTTCAGATCCGTCTTCCTTCCTTTCCTTCATTCCTTTATGTTCTTCGTCAAAACTACCTCTCTTTGGGATAAGATCCCAAACCCCGAAGGCAGAATATTGTAAGACTTGCACAGGTTCCTGCTGGTAGAATAGCAATAAACTAGTTTCACTTTGCTGTCTCAAAGAGGGGCTATGCCCTGCACACTGTTGGCTCATCTATCCATAGATCTGTCCCCCGACAGATTTTCAGACCAACAGTTTTTGGCGACTCTACTAGGGATTCGAACAGATCTAACAGATCTATGGTAGTGGTATGTTAGAAAATCAGTAAAAATAAAAAATCACTACCTGTTTGTAAATTTTAACTTTTTGTTCAAAATCCAAATTTTTGTAAAAGTGATCCAAACTGAAAATTTTCTTCAGGGACCCATAGATCGGGACTAGTTAGAGATCTTTAGTTCGTCAAGTTTCTACAAAAACCCGTATTTTTCCGTAGATCTGAGTTTTTGACTATTTTGTAAAATTTCAAACCCTTGCCAAAAGTCAACTCTAAGATCCGAAAATCAGCCTACTAAGTTGGCCATTATTTTATCCTCATTAAAATTCGTCATTAAACCGCAACCGGTTTTCAAAAAGGGGATAAAATTAAATATTTAGAAAGGTACATCGTTGTTGATTTTTATAAGAAAAATCAGAAAATCAGCAAGTACAACCAAAAAGAGTTTTTAAAATTTGCTCCAAAATATTGTAGATTTGAAGGTACACTGGTGGGTGAACCATTTACTCGTAGCAGAAAGCTCGTGGAGAAGTCGATCCTACTTTCGATCTGCTTCAAAGGCACAACTTCAGTGTTACACCGCACGCTTTTCATCGCTAAGTTCAGCTAACCGGTCATCTAGAAGTGTCTCACCTCCACGAAGGAAGAATTTCTCACAAGGAACATCCTCATCTCTTTGCAGTGCTTTGCTGCTCAGTGGAACTATGCTTCAGCTCGCGTTCCTTTTTCCAGTTGTTCAAATGGTAGTACCATGGGGAAATGCTATGGGCCCTCTCGCTTTGCCACATCCTGTTCATGCGCTCCCTCACGGAAACCGGAAGAATTTTCCCAAATTTGATGGGAGCGGAAACCAAAGCACGGATTCACACATATCCACATTCATCATGTCATGTAGTATCCTAGATGTGACCCATGAAGATGTGTCAGTTCGCCTCTTTTTAGAGACCTTGTAAGGACCCGCGGTGGAATGGTTTCAGCATTTGCCGGCCGGATCTATTACTAGTTGGGCCACCTTACGGACTGCATTTGAAGAAAGGTATAAGCCTTCGAAGACACGTTCGCGTTACTGTCCAAGATCACTCACCTAAAGAAGGAGGTCAATGAAACCATGCACGATTTCATCACCCGTTTCAATTCACTAATCAACCGTGTTCCGCCTGCCATGCTGCCAACGCCAGAAAATCAGAAGTGTTTCTTCGTGAACGCCATGAGCTCAAAAGTAAGTTTCTACTCTTGCAAGAATAGGTCGCTACTTTGGTTCTCACCCAAGATGCTACCATACGGATTGAAGATAACTTGCTAATATCTGGCGAATTAAAAAGAGAACCATCCAAACCTAAAGCTTCGATCCCTTCTCCCGCCACTTCATCTGATCCGACATTTCAAAAGATGGTGAATGACTTGCTCGCATTAAAGAAGCAGCTAGCTCAGGCTTCTCCTAGCACTTCATACCAGGATATCCCACGGAGAAATTTCACTTCAAACAACGTCCCACAAAGGTCGCACCTACCTGCAGCTGCTCCGATTGGCGCTTGAGGCCCCTCCGTCAATGCTTTAGCCAAAATCGAAGAAGAGGAGCAAAATTTTGAAGAACCTTCATCGCCAAATGAAGATGATCAAGATGTCGATGAACCGATCGTATGACTCTACTATCGGGTATATGGAATTTGATGAGGAGGAATCTGATGAAGAAGAGGGTACCCAAGGGTATGCAAGCGGATAGTCATATGTTGTTTTCACCCACTCGCAAGGAAAAGAAGAAAAAGTTTGCAAGATGCGAAAGAGAAGGCCAACCATCATTAAAAGAGGTAGTCCCCTTCCTACTCAACCTATTATTAAGTATTTTTCGAAGAAATATTTTTCCCCTATCTCCCCTCCGAATCAGCCCTCTCATATTCCTATCAAGACCAATAATCCTACCCTACCATCGTGAAATGAGGGACTCATTCCTTCATCAATGCAACCCTTGGCCGCGTTTGACATAATTGATCATGCTAAAAAGACCAAGATCCAAATGTCTGAAGCCAAGTATCTTCAGTCTAACCCTGAGCAGCTTGTAAGGTTGACCGAATACATCCAAAGCCAAGTTGTCATAACTACTCAGGTTTCCCCAAAAGGAATCCTTTCTACTCCTCCTGCATCTCGCATAAATGTTGCCTCGACTTCTGCATCAGGAAAAATAGAACCTTTTTATCTCTCCCTCCTTATCAATGGTCACAAACTAAGCAACTGCATAATTGATTCTGGGGCTTCCGATAACGTCATGCCGGTAAAGGTCGCCCATGCTCTAGGCCTCACACTTACCAAGCCTTTCGGCTAGATGTTATTCCTTGGAAACCAAGTAGGTTCCGTTGATCGGTCAAATCAAAGATGCGCAGTTTGCATTTACGGTGTTCCCAGAGAAAAGAGTAAAGATGACCGTCCTCGTTGCCGATATTCCGAAGCATATGGAATTCTATTGGGAAGAAGTTTTGTAGTGAGGTTGGTGGAGAGATTCATATGGACTGGTCTAAGGCTAGAATCCCCGTCAAAGGCATAATGCAAATGTTGGAGCCGGAATCTCAAAAGAAATACTTGGTTACCAATTCTGACGACCCCAAAGCCCAAATTCTCTTCGAATCATCAGGGATGGGGAACTATTTCTTGTCTACAGAGTCTGATAGAATAGATATTCTCATCCAAGAAAAGGATCTTAACAAGATATGGACATTGCAGTTTGATGGTAGCTGTGCAACTAGTGGATGTGGCACTGGAGCCGTGCTGATATCTCCGAGGAAGAAATTATTCCTCTCTTTTAAGTTACAGTTTTTCAACACAAATAATACTACTGAGTATGAATCTTTGCTACTTGGCATGCAAGCCGCAAAGGAAAGGGGAATCAAGAACCTAAAAGTACAAGGTGATGCAGAGTTGGTCGTAAATCAAGTAAAAAGGATATACCAAGTGAAAAATGAAAGGCTCAGGCATTACCGCAACGCGGTATGGGACAACATTGAGGAGTTTGATGCTTTTTCAATAAAAGCCATTCCAAGAGCTCAGAACGACATGGCCGATTCATTAGCCATCTCGACATCCCTCATGCTCCCTCACCTGGTTTGAAAACAAACACATATACCATTGAGGTAGTTTTCCGCCCAAGCGTGCCAGACAACTCTCAGCACTGGCAGGTATTCAATGACGACAATCAACTTATTGCCTTCCTGGAAAAGGTAGAAAATTTCAGTGAGCTTCATTTTGAAGGATCTACTTCTACATGCCGTGAATCGGTTACGGATCAAGACGAGGAATCAAAAGGAAGCGATGGCATATGTCAGCTCAAAGGAAATAAAATTCCAAAAGGTTTGGTTTCCTTGGAATGTTTGTTTGACAGACATGATCATTTTGAAAGAAAAGGTGAGATAATCCTAACTCCTCTCCAGAAACCGAACCGATCAATTTAGGTTCGGTAGAACATCCACAGTTTGTGAACATCGAGAAAATGTTGCACACCCAAAGAAAAGCGGAAGTTTTTCAAATTTTTGAAGAAATACATGGATGTATTGGCATGGTCCTATGCCAATCTAAAGTATTTCAAGCCAAAAGACGTCCAACATGACATCCCTGTTGAAAGAAGGTGTCAAACCCTTTCGCCAAAAACAGAGGCACTATAATCCCAAGATCTTAGGTACCATCCAGGCTGAAATTCAGAAGATGCTAGATGCAAGGATCATTTTTCCTATCCATCACAGTACTTGGGTCGCAAACATTGTGCTAGTACACAAGAAAAATGGTGAGATACGCATATGTGTAGATTTTCGTAACTTAAATCAAGCGTCCTTGAAGGACAACTACCCGCTTCCCATAATGGATTAGGTTCTGTAGGCAGTAATTGGTTCGGAAATGTTGTCCATGCTTGATGGTTTTTAGGCTATAATCAGATTGAAGTCTCACCTGGAGACCAATTCAAAACAACATTTACTACCCCCTAGGGCACATTTTCCTATAGTAGGATGCCTTTTGGCCGACCAACACCGGCGCCACTTTTCAAAGCGGTGATGGACTTCACATTCAAAGGTATGATGGGAAAGGTCATCGTAGTCTATTTGGATGACTTAACTGTGTTCTCTAAACAACGAAATGATCATTGTGATCATTTGGAACAAGTATTGACTAGATGCCAAGAGCACGGGATCTCCCTAAATCCAAAAAAGTCTATTTTTGGGGTCACAGAAGGAAAATTGTTGGGGCACGTGGTCAGCAAAGAAGGGACGAAGATAGATGCCGAAAGGGTTATGGATATTTAGAGCCTTACTTTACCCACGAGCAAAACCGATGTTCACTCCTTCTTCAGAAAAGTAAACTTTATCAGGCGCTTTGTTCCTGACTTTGCTAAAAAGACTCGCCACATATCAAACATGATGAAAGGGTCGCCAACTTTTCAATGGAGCGAAGAAGGAAGGCGTCATTCAAGGACATAAAATCCTATCATCATCACACGATCACCTCCTGGTATGTCCCGATTTCTCCAAGGATTTTATCATGTATAGCTATGCATTTGAGCATATTGTATCAGCCATCCTAATGCAAAATAATTCCGAGGGTGTCGAATCCCCGATCGCATTCATGAGCTCTCCCCTCAAGCATCATGAATTAAAAATGTCTCAGTTGGAAAAGCATGCCTTCGCCGTTGTCAAAGCAGTCAAGAACTTCAGGTATTATATTCTAAACTCTCACACAGTGGTGCTGGTCCCTGACACGGCAGTCAAGTCAATTTTAACTCAACAGGAGTTAGGGAGTTTGCGAGGAAATTAGATTGCAAAGGTTCAAGAGTATGATCTAGATATAAAACCAACCAAGCTGGTAAGAGGCAAGGGCCTATGTCAGCTCATGGCTGAAAACCGAGATTCAGAAGACCCTGAGGAAAAGGATGATTGCACCGATGGAACACAAAAGCCACTGGAGAAAGCCGATTCTCTACCCATGGTTCTATTTGTCACGACTACTAATACGAATGGTATTCTGATATTGCTTTCTTTCTCACTTACGGTGAGTGCCCAGCTCATCTAACTTCAAAGGAGAAACATGCTATAAAGCTCAGAGCAGCTAGATATGTCATCTGGGATGACTATTTATACAAATGCGAGAATAGATGGAATCTTCTTGCGATGTGTTGATAAGCCACAACAGATAAAGTTACTTGAGAATTTTCATGATTCAGCCTGTGGTGGTCATTTCTCCTCTTCCGTGATGGCACACAAGATCATTCGGGCTAGGTACTATTGGCCAACGTTGTTTCAAGATACTGACCACTGGGTAGCAAAAATGTGAGCTCGCCAACAATTTGTTGGTAGACCAAAATTGACTAATTTTCCCCTCAGCCGGTCGTTATTAAAAACCATTCAGCAAAGTGGGGAATTGAATTTATCGGAGCACTCCATCCCCAATCAAGTGCCGACATAGTTATGTCCGACAAAACATGACATTACTTCACCAAATGGGTGGAGGCCATTCTGTCAAGAATGCCACCTCGAAGTTGTTTACAATTTCATCAAAGAGAATATCATTGTGAGATTCGGCGTTCCACACAAAATCATAGCTGATAACGCTTCCAACTTCTCCTCACGAGAAGTTGTTGGTTTTGCTATGAACACTGGATAATCTTGGCCCACGCCTCGATTATTACCCCTGTGGAAATGGTCAAAGCAGAATCCAAAGTAATAAAAACTTAGTGACCATCATACGGAAGCTAGTTAATGAGAGTCGGGGAATGTGGCACAAATCATTCAGTATGACGCTTTGTCAGGCGAGACCACATTTCTCCCAAGAGGTCTCTCGGTATGTCACCTTTTCAAGTGTTATATGGAATCGATGCCGAGCTTCCCATTTCTGCAGAACTTCCTACTCTACGCTTGGCATGAGCGATTGAAGATGAGACTTTCCAAAATTCTCTTGAAAAGAGGATCATGTATCTAGCAGAGCTCGAAGAAAAAAGAGTAAGAGTGGTCGACAGGATCACCAAACATCAAAATCAAGTTAAGAGATTGTTCGATAAAAAGCCAAGCAAAGAGATTTCCAGATGGGAGATCTCATCCTTTTGTGGGACAAACAAAGAGAGCCAAAGGGCATGCACGGGAAATTTGATTCTCTATGGAGAGGGCCTTTCAAGATCAAACAACTCAATGGAGAGAATATATTCTATCTCTCGTATTTAGATAGAACTGATCTCCCGCTTCCATATAGCGGGCAGCATCTCAAAATATTTGGAAGTAGAGCTTTCTCTCTTCTTTTCTATAGCTTTGCTTTATGTTGTGTGTTTGATTTGTTTGATTTCTTCATTGCCCTTGTTTTTTAATCTATGGCCCAATGGATAGGCACATGTTGATCTGGGGTTCTCTACCCTTGAGCTTCACTCAAAGATAGTCCCTAGAAAGAGCCAGCTGTTATCCCGTAAAATTGACGAGGGCAATTTTACAGGGTAACCATACCAAAATTTAGTTCGGTTCCTCGTCTGGGTCCCTCGGCGTTCGGAATGTTGTAAAGTCCCTTTCCGGAAATCTAGTTTTCGAACTTTGTCATTTTGTCCTTTTTGGCTGGGCGCATCTTTCACCTATGCAACACAGGTAAACTTGCACCCTTTATTTCCTTTGGCGCACCCTTTGAAGTGTTGACACATCAATTCTGCGCCTCCCGTGATGCGCCTTTTGCCTCGCGCCAAGGCGCATGTGCCTTCCTATCAATCAACAACAAAATGTTGCACCATGTTTTGGTGTGCAAGGCGCTCAAAACCAAAGGTTGATAGTACTAAATTTGTGCAAAGGCGTAAATAATTTCATGCCGACAAAAACATATCTCGCGCCAAAGGGCGCAAGGTTTTCCATGTCGACACGCGTTTTTGGTGCGCCTCTTTAAAAAGTGGTTGTGCATTTATTACACTTTTGCCTATATATAGGCACATCCACCCCTGTCACTTTCACAATCAAAAACACGTGAAAAAAATTATTCCTCTCGCACTCCGTCAAAGACACCCATCATCCTCGTGTCGCATTCGTGGACCCCACTTCGCTCCTCTCATTCTATATATCAGGGTAAGTGGTCCTTGTTTCTCTTGTGTTTTTGTTTTGTTGGTTGTTTGTGAGGTAGGATGATATGGAATGAGAATCCATCAACCCCTCCCCGTCGTTCTTGCAAATCTTCCCTCCCAAGCCATTTTCACCCTCTTTCCGGATCTACTGGCCAAGAGGGCTCTCTCTCAAAAGTGAACCTAAATCTCTTTGCTATGCCCCCTTCACCATTTAAATCCACGAAAAAGGAGGCCTAAAGACCACAAACCCATCAAGAAAGGAGAGAAAACCTAAAAGTTGTTTGAGCCGCATTTTTTCTTTGGGCGTAATCGCCACCCTGTTACATAAAAACACACAGTCATGCCAAGAGGGCGTCATCGACCTTGATTGCAAACACACAAAATCCCCTGCGCCATACATAAACCAATTAAATCCTAAACCCGGCGCAGGCTAAATCCCGCTAACAAAAACAAAAGTGCCATGCAATCTTTTCCTGCACCGCGCCAAAGACCCCCTTTGCGCACATAAAGTTAGTGCTACACGCATCAATCCCGCGCCCTTCACGCACCAAAATTTTGTGTTACATGTAAATTTTGCTCACCATTGGCGCATCCTACTCCGATGCAACACCAAACTTATTTGCGCCTAGTATAAAACCGCATATAATGGCACAGGCGCACTCCTGTCTACAACAACAATGATGTTATATGCAAAATCCTTGTGCCATGCGCCCTTTGGTGCTGATTTATTCCTTGTAACACTCCGTTTCAGTGCACCATACTTTTAACCCTACAACCTATAGTGTCCCTGTGCCTTGTGCCCCAAGGCCTTAAAATTGCTAACTCCTCATTCTGTAATGCTTTAAATGGAAGATCTGATAGCTAACATGGATCTTTTGCATTGGACTTCACTCTTCTTGCAGATCAGCAATTGAACTCAGATCCACATATGTCTACATCAAGCAAAAGGCCAACCAAGTCAAAGGGTAAGGCTAAGCTTACAGAGGAAGAGATGAAATACAAGTATCAAAGGGTCAGAATGCCCGAGTCCCAGGCAGAATGTGACCTAGACATTAGAGATTCGAACTTGGTCACATCGACATGGAAGATTTCTGGGCCAGAACCAGGAGGGTCACAAGAAGTCCTTGGATGGACAAACTGGTGGGCAGTGGTCTACATTTTGCTGGGGGAATCCCCGTCAGCGTGGTAAATAACGAGTTTATGATGGTGGTGGCCCATTGTTACAACAAAGACACAAGGTGTGTCGAAAATGAAAAGGGCGAGGTCATAATCAACCTCACTACCCGACATTTCAAATCATGCTAGGCATTCCCCACCATCGACATTTTGTGGCTATAAGCCAAGAAGACTGCATCAAGGCATGGGAGGATAATGAAGAAAAATGCATGTAATTGATGAATGAAGTGTATTTAAAGAATAAGAAGGTGATAACCAGGTGGCCACAGGTTATTCACCGTAGTGACTTCTCCGAGGAACTGAGTGATACCATCACCTTCCTAAGTAGAGTTTTTGGGCTTTTTGATGCCCATTACTTTCACAAATGGATGCTCAGGTACCTAGAAACCATGAATAAGAATGTGCCTGATCAACGCTTTGAGTGGGCAGAGATCATAAGCAACACCATATCTGAGCAGCTCCAACAACTCACCACAATGGGGAGGTTCTACATGAACTCCTACGTAGTCTACGCGGGCACCTCAGAGAGGGATTATCCAGCACTAAGCCAATGCGGAGTTTGGCCTCAGGTGAAGATATATGAATACTACCTAGAGCTGAAGCTGGAAAATAGCATCTCAGTTTACCAAGATTAATGATGCTTTCTTCTACGACATCATCTGCCTTTTGAGGCCAAATATGACTCATGGTCGGACGACCAAGAGCATAGTCACAACGACTGAGAAGTGGGGAGCACTATTTACCCAATTCCCCACCTTCACCTATCTCAGAGTAGCTAACTTCTTGGGGGAGCCCACCAAATTGCCAAGGTATGCTGGCCCTAAGCTGATCCTGTTGGAGCTATCCAGATAGCTCATAACATACCATGAGAAGTGTCTGAAGAGAAAGAAGGGTGGAACTCCTTTCCCCCTTATAGTGGGCAGGTACACCTGCATTTCCCACAACAAAGCCCGGAAATGTTCTGCAGAGCTAGAACTGCTCAATCTAAAGCACAATTTCCCGGCAAGGCCCACCTTCGATCCAAGAAATTACCTCCCTAAGGAAAAACTCGATCCGATCCACATTCCACAGATCGAGGATATCTACATCGACCTGTATCATGAGGTTAAACTCAGAAGAAAAGATCACTCTCACCTGGCCCTAGCAGAGATTATTCAGTACGGTGTGGCCATTGTTCCAAAAGGTTATCAAACTACCGACCAAGAAGTTGATTAGGTGTATCTAGACACGGATGGGGACAATGGTTGTTTGTCAAAATAGATAGAACAAAGGCACCTCAGACCATTGAGGTAAGGGTTAAAGAAACATTGCGGTGCAGAACAACATGGTGCATGCAGAATGAATGGCCTTATCTACCTTGGAGTAGATTTCAAAACGTCCCCTTTGGGCAACACACCTTTAGGCTAAAACATCTGCCAAAGGGCAAAGGAAAGGATAAAGAGGGAGAATCAAGCTCCACTCAAGAAGAAGCCCCTGAGAGCCCTCCTTCCACCCACACAGAACAAGTTATAACTCTGGCATCCCCGGAGAAAGAAGTGGCGGAGAGTGTTCCAATGGGCACATCCATTCAGGATGTTTCCATTGCCACAACCATGGAGGTTCCCACCGTCCCTTCTCCCCCTTCTCATGTGACTCAAGTGACCATTCCTTTGGTTGTATCCTCTCCCCCATCTTCTACTATTCCCCCTTCCTCGTCCTCCATCTTCTCTTCTCTCGCGGAGCTGTCCCCCACTATTTCTTCTCTCATCTCTCAGCTCCCTTCCATTCCCACGACTACCTCACCTACAGTATCTCCCCCTCCCGTGAGCACTTTCTTGGCCTCTCTCTCGATGCCGCCACCAAGTGTCTCTACGCATTTCCCCTCATCCACTGCAGCTGCTCCCTCTTCCACCACCGGTCCCGCTCCCTTAGGCCCAACATGGCTTTCTCAAAGACTGTGCCAACATAAGAGGAAAGTCCCTATTACACCAATGGACTTCTCCATCATCCCAACAAAGGGGGCTAAGAAGCAAAAGCCGATAACCCGCTTCTCTCAGAGTGCATCGGGAGAAAGAGTAATGGAGATCGCGTATCCCGATCCTTCAAAGGATAAAAAGGATCTGTCTCCCTACAGATTATACAGTGACGCAGGTCACAATGGGAACGTCATCTGAAAGCCTTCAAGGAGAGGCCCTATCTGGTGATGCCTTTGCAAGAAGCTTCAAGAAGCAAAGGAAGAGAAGAGGCTACTAAAAGAACAGAATAAGCATCTTCTCCACGCCCTACAGAAAATGGGTAGTGCACCTCCTACAACTGCCACCGAAACTCCTGAGGTCCTAAGTCAGGATAAGATAAATGAATACGCCAAGATTGGTGAACAAGGTATGGCAAAGTATCCGCCTGGAGAGACCAGATCCTCAAAGACAACGAGGAAGTAATTTTCAAGTTCACCGAATTATATCAGAACATTAGTCGGGTGAAAAAGGAACTCCAGGAGATTACAGGACATATCTCCGAAGATTTGGACCATGCTAGGTTGCAACATGAGACATTCCAAAAGATGCTCGACTATTCAGTTGATGATTTGGTGAAATTCGGCATTTTCGATCACCCCAGGGTACCTAGCAAAATCCTTGCTGCGTTGGACTACCGAGTCGATCAGATGGAATTCATCCTGGAGAAGATAGACAAGGTCAAGGAGGAAGCCCTGGATGCGATGCATCAAATGGAGCAAATTGTCCTAAGAATGTCTCCGGGCTTGCTCACTCCTTCTTTCGCCTTGAGGAAGGAAGATGAAACTATTCGGATCTTCAAGGAGATCGTCTCGCAAGGGCTAGGGCCAGAAGTCACTTTTGACACGGAATGCATCAATAATCTTCTGGCCTGCCATGATTTTGTGGGGTACCTGATGGAGGTAGGTAATGAATATTTCAAGCTCCCCGAAAAACTCAGAGATGAGCGGGAAACTTGTGAAGTCATCGGCGATCATACAAAGGGTCCGCCGCCAGATCAACTTCACCGATGGTCAGTAAATTCATGGAATATCAGACCCAGTTCCACATTACCTCTCCCGAATAGCAGCAGAAGCAAGATACCCCCTTTTAGCCGCGAGACAATGATGAATAGCCTTCTTCCTCTTGGCTTTCTTTTTGTAAATATCTAAGAGTATGTTGGCACAAATGATGACATCATCCATGTTGCACCATGGGATGTTGTCATCCACCAAGTTGCCCAAAGTCAATAATTGACTTTTAGATATTTTGTAGATATTTTGTAATTAGTTGTTGTTTTCTTTTTGCCTTCTCTCTTCTCCTTCTTCTATATATACTTGAATACTTGTTGTATTCAAGGTGGACACTTTTTAGATGAAAAAATAGAAGTGAGAAGAAAAGGCTTTGTACTTTTGTAACAAAAGAAAACATTAATACAAATATTAAGACTTTGTGCTGAATATGTGTGTTATGGGCATCTGATCTTTCTTATGTTAGATCTATGCGTTTATTCTGTTGGATCTATCTCTACTTTTTGTCATTTGTTCATCAGTATTTCTTTGTTTGTCTATGCAAGTAGGTTCGGCTTTGTTTACTACCAGCCCAAAACATAGACCCTTTGACCTTTCTACTTTGGAATTCATTTCTTTTCTCCCTCCAGATCCGTCTTCCTTCCTTTCCTTCCTTCATTCCTTTCTGTTCTTCGTCGAAACTACCTCTACTGGGATAAGATCCCAAACCCCCTGAAGGTAGAAAAGCGTAAGACTTGCACAGTTCCTTTGGTAGAATAGAAATAAACCGATTTTGCTTTCTTTGTCTCAAAGAGGGGCTATGCCTTACACACTATTGGCTCATCTATCCATAGATCCATCCACTCGGCATGATTTTGGACCAACAAATTTCTCGTAAGAAAATTTCAGGACACGCTCCTGAAGAGTAACTTGGAATTTTTTTCCCTAGGAACCTTATTGAGTGTGCCTTTGTAATCAGTTGTTACAAATTATCTCAACAAGTGGCCAAATTAACTCATAAGTTCCATGTACCCAATTTTTGCATGCCACACTAGTGGTATCACTCAAAGACTAAGCATCTTCAAACTAGATAAATCTCTCCGTGGGGTAAATTATCTCAGGATATCTGATGGAGCACACATAGATTCTATTAAGGAATTCTTCTCTTAAGGGCTCAGTATAGGGAGCTGATTTCCCATCTATCAAAGGGATGATCACCCTTTCTTCTTTGTTCTCAAAACTAATATACCCTTTGTTAAACCGCAGGTTGGCATTGTTCTTGTAACACCATGGGTGCCCAAGCAACGCTGGAAAGTTGTCTACCTTAGCGAGTACCAAGAATTCAAAGTCTCCAGTGAACTTGGCCCCTTAAATGGTGATAAATGCATCTTTTAGGACTCCAATGGGCATTACCTTAGTCTTGTTTGCCATATACAACACATTCGAAGATGGCTACAATGTGGGCCTTCCCATCTGATGTCAGGCATCTAAGGTAAGAAAATTGACCTCTGCTCCCATGTTGATGAGAATATTTCTCAAAATCCATCCATCAATAACCAAATTCAAAGTAATCTCCTTATCATTGTCGAGGCTGTGAGGGGGAAGGTTTGTATGCAAAACCTTTCTTTCACGCTCTACTCGACACGTGGTACCTTATCTCTCAGCCATTCTCCTAGCAAGGGAATAATATTCAAAAGGAAGCACATCATCTTTCCTTAACATCTTCCATACTTCCTTGACCTTATCCAGATCATCCTTTGGAACCTCGACATCCTTCTTTTTCTCTAACTACCTCGATTGCTCCTTCAAACATTGGATCTCCCCTTGTAAACTCTTAATCATGTCCATAGTCTCTTGATATACCTCTTTCTGATGAGAAGGGTACATGTACTTTCCATGTACCACTTCCTCTCTTGAAACTAGTGTCCTTTGTCTTGGTATCTCCCTGGCGTGTGTGGCCTCTACTCACGTCGTCATCAACATAAGTTCTTGCCCTGACTCACGCACCACTCTTGGAATCCATTGTGAATTGACCTTCTTGATGTTCACCATCCCAACACCTTTGTTCTTCCTGTGCTTCTAGTTCATAAATTTGTAGAAACTCTTCGTACTTATGTTTCTTTCCACACCATAAGCATTGTAACAGATCAGGACACTCACATTTGTAATGCTCTGTAGATCCATAATTATAACAAGTTCCTCATGGGAACTCACTTTATCCTCCTCCACCATGGTTATTGTGACCATGAAATCCTCTATGAAAACCTCTTCCATGCGTTCCTCCATCTACATGCCCTTCATAACGTCGGTCATCATCCTTTGAATTGTTTACAAGGCTAGTCTGGCACACACCCATATCAATAGCATCATGGATTTGATCAATCAGTTTGCAATCCTTGGTATCATGGGTTATAGAGGTACAAATCTTGCAATAGAAAGAAACATTCTTGTGGATTTCACATTGGAGTAGAGGGCATGTAATTGCATCATGATCCCCATGGAAAATCTCACAGTTTACCGATATAACGCACACTGAATTTCAAGGGAAAATATCCTTTGCATTCTCCTCCACTTCACAGTTTGTACACCAAAGCCCACCACGAACCTCATGTGTTGAGTTTGCAGATAGATTCTCCCACTACTTGGCCATCACGGTAATTTGAGCCTCTAAAAAGGGCTAACACAGATTTCAATGCTCCCAAAAACTTTGGCGCGTAGGGAAGCTTCCAATGTCTCACATGGGTCTGTGAAAGTCTTGTGTGACAAAGCCCTTCTAAATGGTGTTATCAATCCTCTGAAAAACCATTGATCATGTTCATTGTTGAGAAGGATGAATTTCATAAGATAGTTTTGATAAGAGATTCTTAAACGCGTGTCATACTCCCGCACACTCTTTTTCATTCCTTGTTAGATATCCTTCATATGGTGATGCTTTACTGCTCAAACTTAGGGATATGAAACTTTTCTAGGAAGGAGTTATTCAATGTGGTGTAGTCTACCACCGTCTGATGGGGGTCATACTTCGTATACCAACTATGCGCGTGCCCTTGCAACGTTGTTGCAAACTGACTTGCCCTATACATTCCAAGGTAGTGATTCCTTTTATGTGCCATAGTAGTTCACACTTGTGCACATGCTCTATAACATCTTCAATACCCCTATAGTCTGGTAAGTGAAAAGACATCTCAAAAAAAATTGGGTAGGTGGCTAGGGTCCTTGTCATCCTAATCCAGAGCCTTGGTTCCCTCCTCCACCAGATCCATTGGATCCACCAGGTCCTATTCCTCCTGACCCACTAGATCCACCTCTTGTAGTCAGCAAAGGACCAAAATTGGTCACGCTTAGTGTTCCCGACATCCCAATGAATCTGCGTGCGATGGTTTCGATATTGTCCCACTACTTATTGTATGTCTGCATCACTCCCAGGACGCGATACCCAATCCTTGCATACTTGCACCTTGTCCAAATATTTTCCCAAATGAATGGCTTATGCAACCATGGTTATTCCAAACGAGAAATTATAACTCTTGGCGCAGATCAGTCACTCTCTCACCGATACCAACTGGGTTAACAATACTTCTCCCTTGATTTGGAAAACTAAGCACTGGGGTTGGTCACCAAGTGGGTTCAGATGTGTGTTGTGATATTATCTCTCCATGTGATGAACTCTCATCAGAAGGTGAAGGGGCTTCTTTCCACATTTTCCAAGATGGGGTAACACAGATTTCTCAGGCTCCACGTCCTCTACGTGAACCTCAACTCCTTCCTACAACGTATGCCTCCATAGATCCATCACACTTATAACCTCACATTTTCTAGTCAACTCACTTTCATGAGCTTCGCTATACTTGAGTCGTCTCTCCTCCCTTTCCTTTTCAGCTGTAATGTCCACCATCCTCCTCCACCCTAGCTTCCTCTCCTAGCGCTCAAAGAAGCTTAACCGGCCATGGGAAATGCTTCTAAACTAAAATTAATGACCAAGAGCTTCATAGCCAAAGGAATAACACACAAAAATTATCCTCTAGGCTCCCTCATAAATTCAAACTCAATAACTTCTGGGAAGGAATACATAGAAATGGTGTATTCAAGAGTATAATCGGTCAACACTCTCTTCCGGTGATCAATAACATGCGTCCAAGTTATATCTCGCATCTGCTTCCTTTGATAATCATCTTGGGTCTATACACATGATCTATAATACCAGTTTGATTTGGACGCATATGCTAAAATCCATTCATATAGTTCTACTATAAAGCAACAAAAGAATGTATCATATAAATCATGGTATAGATTATCTTCTACCCATCTACATGCATCGAACTCAGGTCCAATGTTGAATCTCTAAGAAAAATCATCCTCCGTGCTCTTGAACCATGTTTCCACACTTTCCAAGGTTAGGCACTCTATCATCACACATCATAGGGACAAAGATGCATGTCATTTCTCACAACAACTTCGAAAAGAGGTCCCATAAACAAAACCAAGATGTATTCATATTTCATACCTTTAGACTAATAGTTTAATCCCATGTGCGCTAACATATCACCTAGGCACCTTGAGTGTTCACCCGAGGCATGCATGAGTTTCAAGTCTCTCCTTTATGTGAGTTTCGTGAGAATGCATCATCTTAGGACAGATAATCAAATGCAGGACAAAAATAACTATACAACATTCTTAAGAACTTAGAATGAGTTATCATCTCATTGTATGTAGAAAAGAGAAATAATAAGCAACATATGGAGATGGTTCATACAAAAAGGAAATGCATAAGTATTATACTCCGAACACATATATGATTTATAATAGAGCATTATATTCATACTAACAGAGTCAATAACCCACATTACATCCCTTGAGGTCATAACAAATCCTCATATAACTATGTAGAGCCAAGTCATGCATCAGAGCTATATTATGCTTCATCATATTACAAAGAAGAATGAAAACCCATTCCCTTAAATGTGTCATCACTCACAGATATCTCCTAATACCTAACCCATAACATCCTTCATTTGTTTCGTAGGGCTTCGCCTCCCTTTTTTCTCTTTTACCTTCTATATCCTTCCTCTACCAGGTGCTTGTATTTATAACCTTAGCACCCATTGTCATGCCTTACAGAAACTATAGATCGGTCACCAAGTGTCGAAGTGGTCCTCCATGGGAGCATGCCTTCATAGATTCAAGCTCTCCACTCCTTGTAATGATGTCTTTTAGGGCCTTCCATCGCATGCTTGGAATATTGCCTTTTTTATCACAATCATCAGGCTGACACCTTATTCACAAGGGTCATGCTTTTCTCGTGTCTTTGCACTGGGATGCCAAATATGGCTAAGTACAAAATATGTTTTGCCTTTCGTGCGCATGCCGTGTGTTCTACAAAATCCTGCCATAATCCTTCCATGCATGCCTTCAACCCGCACGCCCTTCTTCAACTAGGTCCGCGCCCCACGTTCTTGTACTTAGATAATATTTTGGGGACCAACAGATTAATTACCACTTAAAGTGAATACTTAATGGGTAGTATGTGAAGACAAACTAGCCAATGTATAGGGAGTGATTAAGTCAAATAGGTGGATGGAGGGTGAATGAAAGGCTAAGTCATGTATTACCTTTTTGCTAACCGGCATCCATAGCCCAGACGAAGATACATATGATTCTTGTCACAACATTTCTCTACTACTAGCCAAGTGTGCATAGCCCTAGTAGAGATGCTGGAAATGCCCCTAAAAAGAGTTATTAGGTGGATTTTATTTGATGATTTTTGATTTTTGCTTTTTGATATTGGGTTTTTTTTTTCTTAAAGAGGTTCCAATCTCTTGAGAACTCTCAAGGGGTTAAGAATCACTAGTGGCTTGATGGGGGATGTAAATGAGTGTGGTGATGACATTGGCTAGAGTGTCAAAAAGATGCACCTAAGGGTCTTCACCACAAGTTGATTAAGTGTGTTAAAGTGTATGGATCTCTAGGAGGAAAATTGTGCTTGAATGTTGGAGGTAATGATAGATCAAATTCACACAGATTATAATGGGTAATATTTTCTTACAACATGTGTGATCAAGTTGATCAAGTGTTCAAATGAATGGATTAGAAGAGGATATGAATGAATGTGATGATAAGAATGGATTAGATGCAAAGGGATTTTGATGGTAGATGGAAGGAGGATGGGTGGTAAGGAAAGAACATATGTGCGCAGATGATGAATTATGTGTTCATTCCATTTTTATGTGTTTGGTATTTGTAGCAAAATTAAATGATTTGTGATTGGGTTGAGTGGTTGGGATGGACACGGCAACACCTCCACTTGATTTTGTTTGATGATTGCTTGATGAAGGATGAATTTTATTGATTATAGATGAATGGATTGATTGAGTGATAGAAGATAAAAAATGGATGATTGATTAACCACATTAGCAGAGATTTGTTATGGATTTGAGAGATGGCTCTCATGGAGGAGGAGAGCTATATTTATAGTTGAGGAGTGGAGGTTTCAATGGCTAGGATGAAGCCATGTTGGATTTGGATCAATGGTGGTGAATGCATGTGAGGATTAGAGGACTCTAGAATGGAAGACTCTAGAATTTGAATTTGAAATTCATGGAGGGAAGAAGCTTCCATTGAATTAAAAATTCAATAGAAGGAGAAAATTAGAGACACTTCTAGATTTAGAAGCCTCTAGATTTAGAGATTGGGATGTGAGTAGGATTAGAATTAGATTAGGTTAATAAATAATGATTAGGGTGAGGTTACATAGAGAGGCTAGGTGTAGGGATGTGTAGAGTAGGTGGTAGGTAGATGTAGGAATATTAAATTCCTATAAAATGTTAATAGGGATTATTAATGGGATAATAGGATATTATTAATGAATTAAAGGATTATGGTTTGAGATGGGATATAATAATGAAATAAAAGGATTAATAATGGAATGATAAATGATATTAAATGATAAAGGGTAAATATGATAAAATGGATTAAATAATAATAATTAATCTTGTGATTAATTATTATATGGATAATGTTTTAGATGTTTGCAAGACAAATTAATCGTAATTAATCATGTCAAAAGTTTAGATGTCTACATTTTTCCCCTCTTTGAATGATTATTGTGTGGCAATGATAACTCAAATAAAAGAGAAGAGAAGATGTTAGGATGGTGATATGATGCCCCCTTTAGGGGTTAGGTGGGGAGGAATGAGGCAGGTAACTGCTCGAAAAGAGGAGAGACCCAAGTTATTATATGAGAGAGGATTAGAGGATGAGAAGATTTGAGTATTATAGGAGATTAGGATTAGAGGATTAAATGGTTATAGGGCTAAAAGATAATGGATTATAAGATTAGGAGATATTAGATTTTGGGTTTTGAATGCCCTAACTAATGATGCATGACAAGGGTGAAGATTTAGGATTTTTGGATAAGAGGAAGCCCTAGTAAAGGATGTATGAAAAAGGAGAGGATTTGAGGATGTTGGATTTGGAGATGTTAGATTTGAGGATGTTATATTTGGAGATGTTGGATTTGAGGATGTTAGTTTTGAGGATTGATTTGATTTGGGGATTAGATGATAGAGGATGTTTGGATAAGAGAATAAGGATTGGTTTTTGGATCGATTTGGATGGTGATCAAGTTTGATTGATGAGAGGATGTTATAAGATGCCCCAACCAAGGGGTGAGGATTTTGGATGTTGGATGTGAGAGGATAAGATTTGGATGTGGATATTGATTTATTGATAAAGGATGGATTGGATAGGAGGATGAGGAGATTAGATAGTTGGCTAGATGATGATGAGGATGAGGCGTGGATAAGAATAAGGAGGTGTGCTACCATAAAGTGCCCACTATTATCACCATTAGAAGTTGTGATTAATGTGGCATAAAGCAACATGCATCAAGGTATAAACACCATGACGATTGAATTGTTAAATGCCCTTGTCCTCATATCATTGGAAAAATTAATATTATGATGTTCCTCATATCATTGGACTAGAAAAAGTACAAAAAAGATGGTCATCATATCATTGGAATGTGCAAAAGAAAAAGAAACAAAAGGGTGCTCATATCATCGGAAAAAATGTAAATGAATACAAACAAGCAAACATAAAAAAAAAAAAACACACACATTGCATGTTTTTATTTTTTTGAATGTTTTGATTTTCAAATTTTAGATTTGGAGATTTTGGATTTTTGATGTTTAGATGAGTTGATGTTGGATGTTGAGATTTTGGATTTGGGATGGAGGGAATGGTTGAGGATAAGTAAGATGAAAATATTTAGGATGGGATAGCTCATAGGGGGATGGGAAGGGATGAAATGTGGTATGTGACCTTCTCTTATAAGTCCCAAAGAATGTTTGGGTAGGATTTGAGGGAAATTGGATAGGTTGGATAGGATAGGGATTGGTTGATAGGTTAGTATTAGATGGGATGTAGGATGGGAGATAGATAGATAAGATGAGAGATATGGTATATGATAAGATGGGGGATATGGAAGATGTGGTGTGCCCCCAAGTGTAAATTAGGGTGGCGTGTGTGGATGGATGGATGGGTTCGATTTTCCCCTAGGTGTAGGGTAGGATGGGAAGTGAGGGGTATCTAAAATGGATGATGCCCCAGTGGATGATGACAATAAGGTCTCCTCCAGTCATGATGATGACAATTGAAAAGGGACATGAAAAGGATTGGATGAAAAGTAAAGGATCATCGTTTTCCTATGGATGTTCAAGCCAAAAAAGGATGTGGGTGTGATGGATGGAAGGAAAATAACATCAGTGATGAACAAAAGATGAGCCTAATGACACATATTGTAAGGAAAGAGTAGGACTAAAAAAAAGTGTGACCAAGGTATAAACAATACCTGGAAACATGTGAGCCCTATGTCTCTGCAAGATCAAAGTGTGTGAGATTGTGATGGTTAATTACTACTTGAAGTGAAGACTTAATGGGTAGTATCTAAAGACAAACTAGCCAATGTATAAGGAGTGATTAAGTCAAATAAGTGGATTGAGGGTGAATGGAAGGCTATGTCGTGTATTTCTCCCTTTGCTTAGCTAGGCGTCCATAGCCCTAACAAATATGCATCTGATTCTTATCACAACATTTCTCCGCCAACCCAGGCGTTCATAGCCCAACTAGAGATCTGGAAACACCCTTAGGGAGAGTCATGAGGTGGATTTTATTTGATATTTTTTATCTTTTATTTTTGATATTTGGATTTTTTTGGCATAAAGAGGTTCCACTCTCTTGATAACTCTCAAGGGGTTAAAAATCACTAGTGGCTTGATGGGGGATGGAAATGAGTGTGGTGATGAAATTGGCTAGAGTGTCAAAATATGCACCCAAGGGTCTTCACCACAAGTTGATTAAGTGTGTTAAAGTGTGTGGATATCTAGGAGGACAATTGTGCTTGAATGTTGGAGGTAATGATAGACCAAGGTCACATGGTTGTAGTAGGTACTATTGTCTTACAACATGTGTGATCAAGCTGATCAAGTGTTCAAATGAATGGATTAGAAGAGGATATGAATGGATGTGATGATAAGAATGGATTATATGTAAAGGGATTTGGATGTTAGATGGAAGGAGGATGGGTGGGAAGGAAAGAACATCTGTGCAAAAGTGACAAATTATGTGTTCAATCCATTTTAGGTGTTTGGTATTTGTAGGGGGATTAAATGATTTGTGATTGGGTTGAGTGGTGGTTGGGATGGGATGAAACACTTCCCTTAATTTTATTTGATGATTTCTTGATGAATGAATACTTTGATTGATTATAGATGAATGAATTGATTGAGTGGTAGAAGATAAAAATGGATGATTGATGAACCAAATTAGCATAGCTTTGTTATGGATTTGAGAGATGGATCTCATGGAGGAGTAGAGATAGATTTATAGCCTAGGAGTGGAGGTTTCAATTGCTAGGATGAAGCCATGTTGGATTCAGATCAATGGTGGTGAAGTCATGCGAGAATTATATGATTATAGAATGGAAGACTCTAGAATTTGAATTTAAAATTCATGGAGGGAAGAAGCTTCCATTGAATTAAAAATTCAATAGAAGGAGAAGATTAGAGAGGCTTCTAGATTTAGAAGCCTCTAGATTTAGAGGTGAAGATGTGATTAGGATTAGAATTAGATTAGGTTAATAAATGATGATTAGGGGTGAAGTTACATGGAGAGGCTAGGTGTAGGGATGTGTAGAGTAGGTGGTAGGTAGATGTAGGAATATTAAATTCCTATTAAATGTTAATAGGATTATTAATGGAATAATGGGATATTATTAATGAACTAAAGTATTATGGTTTGAGATGAGATATAATAATGAAATAAAATGACTAATAATGCAATGATAAATGGTGATAAAATGATAAAGGGTAAGTATGATAGAATGGATTAAATAATAATAATTAATCTTGCGATTAATTATTATATGGATAATGTTGGGATTTTTGCAGAAAAAATTAATCGTAATTAATCAGTCAAAATTTTAGATGTTTCTATGTTAACTCATGTTGTAAAAATAGGTGATTTGATCATGATAATAAAATAATGACAATGTAATTTAGAATTCAAGAGGCATGGAGATATCTTGTTCTGTGTTGTAGGTGCGCATAGGCTGGGATTTGGTGAGCTCGAATTCCTTGAAATAGTCATACCAAAGCTGCTCCATGACTTTTCACTCTTCTTGTATGTCCTCATGATTCTCCTCAATTTCTTGATGTCAAGAGTGATGACAATGGTGCAAATGATTATTTCATGGAAAATGTCAACTCGCAACACACAAAAAGATGTTACACGATCATGAGATCGTACATATACTTGTGATGGGGTGTAATGGACCTGGGAAAATCATCTACATGGAATACATCTTGCAAAAAAATGATTCAAGAATACATTTTGTCATCGTTTTAGAATAACTATGATTCTTATAATACTTTATTTTCACTTAAGTATTCAAGAATCTAAGGTGTGTGATCGCACACAAAACCAATTAATTTTATTTCACTTAGACAACTCAAGTGTTTAAAATATATTTTACAAGTGAGACATTCAATACAATTTCTTGTGTTCCATTGCCTTCTGAGGCACTATTTCTCTCATTGGGTAAACATTCATCAAAGTGTCTTTCACCAATAATCCTCATAAGGGGTCCTTCGATTAATTTATTTCATTTGCACTCAAGGGATCTTTGTCCTATTACATGTCAATAATAGATAATTTCAACATCCCTAGCTCGAAAAACCTTCATGCAAAAGCTGATGTATTTCGTTTACTTTCCAAGTTAACACTCTTATGTCGGGATTAATGGAATAAAATGTAAGAGGTTCATGTGTACGAACAAAGGTACACAAATTCCACTCACATTAATTAGATCTCACAATGAGATCACTCATTGGTGAAATCACACCAAACTAATTTCACAAGGATTTGAATACCCACTAGGGTACCAAGGACAAATACACACCCAAGGATTAAAATTCATCCATGATTTGATTAGTCTTGTGACACTTAGGAACATTGGTTGTACTTATCCCAAATGTGGTAGGGTATATATAGTGTAGCCATTGCCTCACACAAAGATACTTAAGTTAAAGAAATGGTCTTGCAAGACTTGTCCCAAGAACAAGAAAATAAGACAACTTGTGATAGATTAAGTATTTTATTTATAGGATAGGGTTTTCAGACTTGACATGACTCGACTAAGAGTGAAGGTATAAAAAGTGGGTTAAGTAATCGTTTCATTTCAAAATTTTATGTATAATGAGTTTCCATCAAGTAATACCAATGTTATGGGATAACTACAATAGTTACCATGATAAAATATTGTTTTAAAATGTCTAAGCCACAAGTACAACATTTGAATAAACTACATATCCATTTCATTGCATACACGATCTAACCAACTTTATTTCAAAATTTCTCATTTTTTCTTCTTTCGTAGACACAAAATCACGCACTTTGGGTATTATTTAGTCTCGGCCTCATACTACTATTCATATGGTTTTTGAGTGAAGAAAGTACTAACTAACCCATGTCCTTTGGCCATTTTACTTTGCTTTTTGTCATCACTTCCAACCTTCAACACATAATTGTCCAATCTATTTTTGTCATTTTGCGTCATTCTACCTTGGGGACTAGGGAGCCCTAAGTCTCATGGTCCCATTCAGGGCACCTTGAGACTTTTCTTACTTTACCTCCATCTTTTGGGTACTTTCTAGTTGTTTGAGCTTTCTATCTTTTTGGTGGTCAGCCTTTTTAGGGTTAATTACGAAATTAGAACAAGATAACCATATAAATATAAAGTTATGTGACCATAATGAGGGACCAAACACTAGGCATTACTATCATCACCTAAGGTTGCATTCCATCTAAGGCATCTAGAGCTCATTTGCATCCATCTAGCTCCATCACAAGGGAAAAGGCTAGTTCATCTACATCACACTACATAGGAGGGAAGTTTATTCTATTCCATCCACCATTTAATTACATTTCTACATCTAGTTATAGCTCACTACTTCACAAAGTGTGATTGGCACAAGAGCACCTAGGGCACGACTTTCACACACACCTAGAACTACATTTAGGTCTGAAATGTAGTGTAGCACTCAATTAGTAAGTCCACCATTGTGGCCGCTAAGGACAGTCTAACCCCTTCATTTGTATCTTTCTTTTTAGGGTTTTGATGCTTGGTTTGGGGTTTTGCAGGTCTCTTCTTCATCTTTGATTGCCAACGACATACAACGCAGTTCAATGACATATACGCAACATGCAATGAATGCTTTGCATCACTTGGCGACCCCATAAATCTAGTTTAATATGGACCTCTTGCATAGAGTGGTGCCAATATCTCGAGACAGTGGTGTGCTCATCCTTCCCCAGTGCCCAGTCTTCTCGGACAACTTGGATCTTCACTTTTTAGGCCTCTACACGGTCATCCCGCATTTTGTTCATCCAGTCCTTTCTGCGATAAAGTCCCAAACAGTCGTCGAATCAACTAAGTTCTTTCTAACCCTCCTTATTCCTTAGGGTTTCACATCTCTATTTACTTAGTTTTTTGGGTCATTTACTTTATTTATTTAGTTGTTATTTACTACTTTGCATAGTGTTGTCACCTCCCTAAAAATGTGTGTAATTTTGGGGGACCTTTCAAAAAAATTGGGTAAGTTGTCTATTTCCAAGTCTTTGTTTGCCTTTGTGAGGTTTGAAAGGAAAGATTTTGTCTTCAACAGTTAGTCATTTCTCAATCTTTTCGACTTTGGAATTTTTTTTCCTTTGTTCTCTGGGTCTTTCGGGTTTATGTGTTCCACGTGTCCCATGTTCCTTTAGGCCTCTTGTTCTTTGATTATCCACCTTCTCCGCATTGAACTAACCTTACTTTGTTGTGTGGAAGTTTTAGTATTTGTGAACTCTTGGCCCAAATTCTCCGTGTTGTCGGTTTCACACCCTTTAAAATTTGTAAGTCCATTGTTGTGCGGATGTTGCGGTATGGTAGGGAACTAATGTCCTAATATACCATGGGTTGTCTATGCGCTTTGCTTCTGCCTTACCCACTTTCTATTGAGTGCCAATGCACTGTGGGTCTTTCGGGTTCTTGTGTCCCAAATGCCCCTTGTGTGACCCAACCCTCATTTATCCACAGATATGCATTCGCCACTTGGTATCCATTCCCTTGTAATGCAAGGCCTTCAAACCTTCATGTCCCAAATATCCCATGTGAGATTAGGCCTCATGTGCCGTATTTTTCCACCATATCCGCACTTCATGGGAAGTTTGTTCATTTTACATGTTTTCAAATTCTTTGTTCCTATGAACTATTAAATGCCCTCATTGATTACCCCTTTCCGACCTTCTTCAAACAAGGTTATATAAATGGGTGGGTTATTCATTTTTCACTGCCACAGTCATAACCCGATGCTTTGCGCATTCCTTTCTTCACTGTTTCTAGCCATAGTAGAGATTTCCTTAACCATTTTAAAAAATACGAAGTGTGTCTTGTTCTGAGAAGGTCTCCTTCCTCTAAAAGTGAAAATTTGAAGTTCTAGGAAGCCCCTGTGAAGTTTCAAAGCGGAATTCATTTTTGCCCTATTGCTTGCCTATTTTTGTGACGCTTCATTTCCTCCTACTTAAGCATCGATTATTTGTCTTAGTCGCTATCATGAAGATTCATTCCAAGGGCACAATAACCTTTCTTCTTTAGAGACTTCCCTTCCTAATATCGGAGATAGTGACGCACAACATCTTGACCTTGATGATTTTTGAGCATGACTCAACTGTGAAAATCCTACTCCCATTGCCCATCGATCAAAGAATATGGAATAGCATATGCCGGAGGTTTTCCTATCTCTATCTCGATGTACCAACACCATCTTAGCTTGTGGCTCTTTCTTTGATCCTAACACAAAATAAATCATAGATTCTCAAGGAAAGGTAATTGCTCGATTGGATGCTAATTGCATTAATACTACCTTCAAAATCCCTATGGTAGAGGACTCAAATACTCTCACCAAATCCCAAGCCCAATTTTTGTTTGATCAAGACAATGAGTAGTACAAGAGTAGGGTAGCCAAATCTTGGTTTAAAAACCCAAAGAAAGGAGCCTCAAGACTGCCTAAAACCATGTACAAAGTTGATTTTAAGGAGGAATTGTCATATATCATTACCCTTCTTGCCAAGATAATGGGTCTTCCCTCAACCAATGAATTTCAATTCTGGATGTGTCCCTATCTGAACATCATCTGTGAAGGAAATAAGAACCTAAATTGGGGAGAGATCATTTGTGATAGTCTCAGTGAACAGCTAGCTAATGTACAAAGGACCAAAAATTTCTACATGACTTCTTATTTGATGTACACCATTACAACATACAAAGAATGGTTGGGCATTTCCCTAATGAGGATAAAAATGGTGCTCCAATATATGAATACTACCCACAACTGACCTTGAAGAATAACAACCATCATTTCAAAAGGGTCAATGATGCATTCACCATGTATATTGTCAGATTATTAGAGGGAAATACAATTGAGAGATTTTTGATGAGGCCAAGCAATTGATTTCCATCTACAGTGCTATTTCATTCAATTTAAGAAGTTTTCTTACATTAGGTTAGCTGGTTTTGAAGGAGCACCCCTTAAACTTCCAATGTATTGCAATGATAAAATGGCTCTAGTTGAGATTTGTAGACAACTTGATAAGCTTCATAGAACCTGCAGAGATAAGAAAATAACATGCATTCAATTCCCAATCACTTTGGGTAATTACACATGCATGACTGCTTTAGATGCTCAAAATGTTGATAGAACTATTGCTCCCCTCACTCTCCATTATTTCAAGCAAAAAAATGTTTTGACCTTAAGGGTTTTATTGCTAATAATTTTAGAATGGGCTTCCATCATCTTGTTGACCTTGAAGACTATTGGGCTGACTGTTCAGATGACTATGAAGCCAGAAGAAGATATTATGGTAGGTTGTCCCTTCAACAGATCAAGGATTTTGAAGTTTATAAAGTACTAGATGAACTACAAGATGATGACCAAGATCTACAAAGTCTCTTGAATTTGAAATTTCTATCAAGCATACTCCTATTGAAACCATTGATTGGTTTAGTAAGGAAAGGGATGACTTGAAAGAACTCATAAATCTTGTCTTAATCAGAACCAAGGTTTGGTTTGATAGAAAAATGAAAATGTTTAGAGAAAATAGGTCAAGATCTTCTTCTCAAGAAATTTCCACTCTTGAGAAAGAGGTACATGTAGCAGCCCCTGAGGCACATGCACAATTTGTCCCCTCTCCTCTTGAATCTTCAACTTTTGTGTACATAAAAAGGGGAAAGCTAAGAAAGATGAAAAGGTAGAAGAGGTGATTGAGGAAGAAAGTAGACAATTGCCCTCCCAAAGCAATTGGAAATAGTGTCTGAGATTAAGAAGATTGTAGATATCTATGATGATGATGATGATGGTGAAAAATAAAAAGAGGAACATGAAGAAAGTAATCTCAAAGGAGGTAGCACAAAAAAGAAGAATAAATAAGTGATAAGCAAAAGGATCACACTTCAGAAGTTGAGACAGTGGTTGTTCTAGAATCATCTGTCAAAGAAACTCTTGTTGAGGAAATGCCTATTTCTAATATTAGAGCATCTATTTTTGGAAGTGATAGTGCACATGGACCTTGAGTGCAATGGGAACACTTGCACTAGGACCCCTTATTCCTTCTTCTTCTAGTACCTCTTTTGCTTGGGTTCAACCATTTGTGGATAGCAAGAAAATAAAATCCTCATCTCAGATTGTTGCTCTAAAGTTTGATGTTGTTGTTGCTCTTCTAGGCACAACTCCTGCCCCACCCACTAAGAAAGCCAAAACTACTTCTAGGTTGGTATCTGATTCTAAAGGCCAACAGTTTGTAGAAATTTCTAAACCCAAGGTTGACAAGGATGAGAAATATCGGCTTTGAATGATTTGGAGTTAACAAGGATCCCTTTGGGAGAATCTACCCCTGAAAGTGAGGTACATAATTTGAAGGAGACAATATCAAAAGTGATTGGAAGGGTTGAGAAGGGTAAGCAAACATGACAATAACTAGAAAAGAAAAATAAAATCATTTCAAATTTCATTCGATCTCTATCGCGTAAGATAAAGTAGTACTTTCCTCAACCCCACCGACTTTAATTCCACCACTGCCGCTTTGAATAGTGATGAAGTCCAAACTATCAAGGATATCCCTATGGGAAAGCAATAGAAGCCATGGTGGATGGAATGCCAATCACTGGATTGAACTTCATCAAAGAGGCATACAAGTCATATGATCGAATCACTGTGATACAACTGAAGTTCACCACAACACTCAACAGTTTGGAAAGGGAATTGAAACTGTGGATTGAATGTATCCAAGATCTTTGGCTCATGAGTGAGACAAATGTGAAAGTTATTTTGGCTAACAAAGTGTTTGATGATGCAAAATTTAATCTATCTAAGCAATGGGTGTTCAACATTGATTAGAAGGTAAAGGTCCTCGAAGAAGCCATTGATGAACTCAGGAACATGCTTCAGAAGGGAGAAGCTTTCAAGACTGCATCATTTCTGCTTTTCAAGATCTCCACTACCAGCTCCTCAAAGAGAACTCAAAAGATAAGTTCACGTTCAATAAATCAAGTCCAAGTTCAAAACATTTTTCAAGGAGGATTTGTTTAAACTAGATACCATGTCTAAAGAGAAAATGGGAGAAATATGTGCACTCCAAACTGCAATCACAAAAGCAAACAAGGAATTCTTGGAAAATGCAGAATTTGGGAAAGGCATGGAGAAGTGCTGGATAGCTGGACTCATGCAATGCCAACACCACCATTCCCGAGGCATGGAGATAGCAAGAGCATTAGTAAGATTCAGAAATCAAGTACTCAAGGAAAAGACCAGAACAACTACCCCTTCAAATGTTTTAGCACCCAGTTCTTAGACTTTTCTTTTAATCAATGTATTTTGTAAAGTTGGCCACTTTTAATCATGTAATATTTAAGTAGGGCCAATTTGATATTATAAGCACTTGATTAGATGTTAATATTTTGATTAAAAGAAGAGAAACTGAAAAACTCATTTGTAACCACCCTTGGGGCTATTTAAAGGGCTTGCTTTGCCATTTGGGGTTGGATTTTGATGTTTTGATGTAGAGACATTGAATTTACAATCAATACAAAAGAAGTTCTATTCTCATCTTTTCTTGTATCTATATCTACTTTCTATTTGATTCATGTGGGTTATATATGTTTGAATAGGAAACTTTGTGTTCTTCCAGTTGATGTTATGCTTAGAACTTTGTGTCTATTGCATATATGTCATGTATTCAGATGTGTATGATTCAAGCTTTATTTTTCATGCATGCATAAGTAAGATATCATTATGAAATCTATATATCTAAAAGTGCTACCTTCTTCACTTTCTAAACCATTAATTCTTTTGCATCTTTTTTTCTTCGTATTGAGAATCTTATGAAATGGAAACATTTAAGGCATCAAAATCCTCATTAAAAGATTAATAGTTTGTACATTTGTAAATAAGTAGATTTGTTTGTTTGTTTTGTGTTCAATAAGGGAACCTCTCCCATAAAGAGGAGGGATTGTTGTCCCCTAACTATTGCTTGTTTTCAAGTCAAATTTTGCAATCAACACATAGCATCTAGATTAAACTAAATTATGATTCCTATTTCCATTATAGTTTAATCAATTTCAAAAGGTAAATAGACACAATTATTTGAATATACAATATATCTCATTATTTTGGAAATAATACTTGTATTACAAATTAAGTACAACTTTAGAGTCAAAAATCCCTTTCTTTCTTCATAGATTATGTGTTGTTAACAACCTGTAAAATCCATGTGATCATGGGCCACCAACAATTGTTGGCATGAAAATCTCCTACGATCTAGCACAATTCATGATTACTAATTTTCCATTTATAATGAATTAAAAACACTTTGCACATACAAGAGAGGTAAGAGATGCATTTTCAATTTCATTTCATTTTCAAAACTAGAGAGAGATAGAGAGAGGAGAGAGAAATAACACCATTTTTCCCACAATCAATTTTCTCAAAACAAGAAACCAAATGGAGTTCCATACAATCATATGTTAGTGTCTACAAGTTTTCTTGATAGTTATTTGACTTGATAAGGGTCTCACGACAGTGTTTCTCATTTTGCTACAAATTTGAAAAACATCCAAACTAGTCTGAATGCTATGAAACTATGTTCAAAAACTAATTTCTGATGGTCAAACACACCATGGGACACATCTTATACACTCTCATATATACAGACAAACCCTTAGAGTTGACAGAACTCAAATTTGGGGAATAGGGTTCGAACGACAACTACCTTTTCGAAGCTACCAATCATATTTGCGCTAGATTAACCTTGTTGCCCAACGATCGGAGGCATACAAAACCCACATGTTAAGCTAGCTTGAAAATGGATTTTCTCGTAACCAAGGATTGGAAGTTATTGTTGATGTGAAATTGATAGTATAACTAAGCTACATAAAGAACAATCACATTAATAATGGAGGAAAGTTGCAGAATACAAGACTAAAATTGCAGAGGACAATTATAACAAAAATACCATATATTATTGATAGAATAAAACTCGAGCAATTACATGATGAGTTAGCTTAAAATATATAGGATAATGAACTCCTTAAAACAAGGAGTCAACTCCAATCTTTAATCCCATAATATCCTCTCTCTCTCTCTCTATCTCTCTCACACACACACACACACACACACACACCCTATAATCACTCCCAAACCCAACAATCTCTCACACAACTCCCAAATAGCTACATGAGTTGTTTATTCAACAAACTCACAACTAATACATATTATCCTATATTATTAATAATGAGTTGATTAATAACTCATATTAATAATATTACAAACTTTTATTTTTCTCACACAAATATGATATTAATATAACAATATTAATATCTTACTAACACACTAACTTACTAATGTAATATATGAATATTACATTTAACTATTACAAACAATAATGTGAGCACTAATCCATGGATTATTCCTAAAAATTGTCACATATAAGTAATAGAGGTATGCAGTAGCAAAAACTAGTTTCTTAGCACGAGACTTAAAGCATGAGCCAAAACCAAAGCTAATTTTTAACTTCTAACAATTTGTCCCAAACTGCGAAATGGTTAAGTGTGCTTCTAAATGTGTGACGTTAAATGATCAAATGATCATAAACGGGAATTGAAAAATTAGTTGTGACATCTCACGTTAACAAGGAGCGTGGTCAAACCTTCACTTTTTCGTTTCAAGGTCTAGATGGGGTGTTTTGCAGGTCACGAGAAAATCACGTTTTATTAACTTGTATTGTAAACAAATGGTAGTTTTAAACTAGAAATCAAGTTTGACTCCTCAATTGGTTATTTTTGTTATCCAATATTATTATCAAAGTTATCCAAATACTTAAGGAGGTAAATCAAGAACTGGGTTTACACTAAAAAAACATTCCTTATAGTTGCATAGAAAAGAGGAAATTTTATTGTTTTGTGCTACAATTCATTTTAATTACTGAAAACATATTCTTCCTTTGCTTTTATTTTTCGATATCATTGCAAAAGAGGAAAAACTAGAAATACGAAAATCATGCAAGATAGAGATGAGAAAACCATGCCTAATAGTGAATGAAGTGGGGTAAACGTGGCTCAAGGAGGTTTGTACACTCACTTGACCCTTTGTGCATTACATTCCAACTCACCATTTTACAAGTAGCTTGTCGAGCTAGCAAAACTACTTTAAGGATCGAGCTAGGACTGAGTTCATTGCGAATTGTGACCAAGATAGGGAGCGAGTTCAATATTCCATTGGCCGAGTTTTTCGACACCGGCACCCAATACCAAAGGAGCAATCAACAAAGACCCTAGGTCACACCAAACAACTGAGCAATGCCTAAGCGCCAACCATACCATGCCAAGTCACGAAGTTAAGATGGAGCGGCCAACCAATGGCCAAATTCAAATCATGTGCCAATGCATTTACTAAACATGCCTCGCCCACATATCCATCAAAGCGAAACAATCAAAGTGGCTAAATGGTTCTTTAACCCAAACAACAAAACCCACATACCATCCAAGCGCATGGAGCAATCACCAAATCAAATATCCACCGACCACAACATGCCACGTCCAACTCACCTTATTCTTCACGGTGGTCGAGCCAAGGTCGAGCCCATTTCAACCAGCGGTCAAGCTAAGTGGTCCCAAAGACCATCACATGCTAAGCACATGCTTCCACATTTAAACCTAAAACAAACAATACCAAGTGCCATTCACTACCAAGCTCAATCTCACAAAGATAATGCATCAACCCAACAAAGAATTAAAACAAAAATGAAGCTTCATTTTTGGCATTTTGTCAAACATTTGCATGCCTCCACATTTTGCATATAAACCTATCAAATCCTCTTTCTTTCATGCTTTGGTGGATGTGCATACCCTCTCTTAGATCTCTCCCACATACACAGGTTGGGTGGATGCAAGACAACAACTATGAAATCTAGCTTTCTACCTGTCAATCCCCTTTGCTTTTGAAGGTTGCAAAGGCCTTTCAACAAACCAATTTTGTTCAAACCCTACAACAATTGCAGATCTATGAGCCCGCATTTCTCCTAAGCGAAAGTTCAACCACCCAAACGCCTAGACCAACCATTTAGATGCCTTAAAACACAATATTAAAACCACTTCTTTTCATTTGTTTGCACACAAATCCTCTAGGGCACTTCAGAATCGCATAAACTAACAAAACTTCTATCTTATGCGATGATAGATGTCCATACTACATTTCAAGGCTCCCATTTTGGCACAACTTGGGGCGAACATTGGCAAATGTGGTGATCGGGTTGTAGGCCACGCTATTTGACAATTATTATTATTTTTAATTTAAATCTCATTTTTTTTTTTGGATGAGTAGTGCGTACTTATTGGGCACTAGGTTATATAGATTGTCTATATCGAAGAAGTATATAGTAAATTTACATTTATGAATAAGTGTACAACTAAACTAGTGATCACCTTAAGCCTAAGCAACTACGAGTAAGGGACATCCTCGCCGTCAAAGTCACCCACGACACGATCTTGGCCTCAACCGTTTTGACTTTCCATGTCGGGTATCTCCAAGCCTTGCACTCAACAAGACTTGATTTGTGATGGGCTCATTGAAAGCATAACATCACCAATAGACCAAAGGCCCTTAAATTTAACTATCTTAAATTTTATTTTAATACATTTTTATATAATTGTTTGATCATTTTATTATTTATTTAATTATTTTGAATAAATATCATTGCTATTATAATTTCTCGGACTCATGAAATTAATACTAATTTAGAGTTTGAAGGACTTGAAAAGATGGTTCCGTAATGAACACCAAACCGAGCTGCTTGACAAAACATCCTTTCATGAAAAGGGTCCTTCCCCTCACTGATCAAGAGAAAAATACAGGGGCAGTACACCATACATAGCACTTAAACCAGAGTATGTCCATCAAATCATATTTATGGCTCCCCAAATCAGAATGCAGCAGTGGCATACGAGGCCTAGGGGTTGGCAGCTTCAATTGCAGAGTTCTAAATAATCACGTCTTCATCTCCTTTTGTTGGTCTCTTTGTGACACTAAAAGTCCTTTAATATTGGTGAACACTAAGATGGCTTCAATAACAAGTGTACGGACATTGCAGATTCATTCCAAACAGATTTAAATAAAATCTAATATGTTCAGACACTAGTTATTTGAGCCAATTTAGGCAATTCTTTAAAATACTTCTGTACCACCGATTGTTTCACATAATATTGTTTCAATTAGTGATACACGGATGCATCCGCTGCATTTTGGTGACGTCCTGTAATCCCAAATGTTTAGGGGACTTGAAAATTTGGAGGGCATGTCCTTTATTTTTTAATTTTCCATAATTGAAGATCTCTACCTTTTTCCCAGAATAAGCATTTTCTGCCTTTTACCTAAAGGGTTTGATCAGAATTTTTGAAAGTGGACCTTGCTGCCATACTCACTTTGAATTTGGTTGTAATGCTTTCTAAGTATGCAGCACCACTGCTTCTGAGATTGAAGGAAAGATTGCCAAGGAATATGAGAAATTGCATCAACGGTAATATGAGAAATTGAGTTTAAATTTGGCTTTGGGCTTTCTGTATTCCAGCAACCAATTTCAGAAACAAGTCGGGTAGTTTAACCCAATCTTAGAAACAACTCAAATCAACTCTTCCCAAGAGTACAACCCACTATTGGTAAATGTCCCTATATTTTTTATAGTTCCCCATAATTCACCTCTTCATGGCTCCACTGAAACTCAAGAAATTCAAAGCAAAATGATTATTTGTATCAATCAATGTATGAAAAATGTAGACCCAAAAGTATATCAGTACAAAATTAACTTGAGAAGACTTGGAAGTGTGGTAATATATGCTTAATGGGATAGAGCTTTGAGGACCATCCCACTTGAAAACAAAAACATATCTTCAGAGAGTGAGGTAATTGTATCTATATTGCTCACATACAATGTACAAACTAAAAAATCCCATCATTAAAAAATTACAAATAAGATGCAAATACAATTGACCCAAAGAAGTACAAAATCTTAATAACAGTCTTTATCGAAAATAGTTGAAAACAAACACCTATCAAATTTACAAACTTGTTATTGCTAGAAAGAGATAAGAAGAACCATAGACTAAACCGTAATAGTAGATATTGCCAACAATGTTGTTCAAGAGTGCAGATTAAATGTACAAACATTAATACAAGAAACAATATAGTCCAAATCTAAATAAAAATACCAAGACCACATTTTTTTATTGTCTAAATAACAGGTATGCATGTGGGTACTACACACAGACTAAGTCTTTAAAAACAATCCTTGCATTTGCTAGTGGCCTTTCCAAATTCCAAATTTGAGTCAAAAATTGCAGTGTAAGAGTATTGTCCAGCCTAACAATATAGTTGAAAAACAGTTCATATTCTATGTATAAATATGCTAATAAATATGACCAAAAACAATAAGGCTAGGTGATGCAAGAATTAGTCTTTAAAAACAATTCTTGCATCTGCTGATGACCTTTCCTAATCAAGGATTTGCTTCACAAAGCAGTCTGAAAGCACTGTCAGCATTATAGTTGAAAGACAGTTCATATATCTAATAAAAAATTGAAATATTATCCCTATAAATAAAACCAACAACAATAAGGCTAGGTGATGCAAGAATTAATTTTTAAAAACAATTCTCACATCTGTTGATAACCTTTCCAGATCCAGAATTTGGTCGACAAATCGCAATCTATTGGCACTGTCGATGTGCAGTGGAAACTTGACCGACATTATTTTCAATGCTGGAGCAGTCCTAAGGAAAAAGCAGGCTAGAGCCACATCGCCTTCGCCTAAAGAAGCTGTAGTATTAATATGAAGTTTTTTCAGCTGCATTAGTGGAAGGATAAGCGCTGGTCCCACTTCATTGGGGACCAGCTCCTGACCCTCCCCCTGCATGAAAATACAATATGTGGCTTATTAAACTGCATTTCTTATTCTTCTTCTTCTTGACAATCAAAGCTGAAGAAAATGACTAAAAGGGGTTGTGGTGTAACAGTAAAAGAGGTGATGGGATAATGGGTTTACCAACATCAACCACCATTTAAATTCTGAAAATTCAGACGTTAAAAAAGGAGGAGAAGAAATTAGGGTTACCTGCAACTGGAAGGTCCATATTATGAGTTCTTCAATAGTAGGAAATTTGGCGAGGAGGTGTATACTATGGCCAGCAAAAGACCCCTTCCCCCGAATATAGGAGTGAAAATTCCACAGCCTCATCCCTGCTAAGTTAATTTTTCTCACCGACAGCAGCTGTGAATCTAAATTGAAGGCCTCTGCCTTGAAACGAGCGAATTTAATGCTGGTCAATCTGGGGCAGCTTCTTGTGATTGTAAGCGAAGTCAGTTGAAGACTTTCCAGGGAAAGAGATTTGAGGTTAACAGCGCCGCTGATTTTCAGATTTATTAGCCCAGGCCCGAGCTCATACGGACAGGGCCAATCACAACCTGAAATCTTCAATTTTTCCAAGTTGGGACACTGTTCTAGGAACCGCTCAAATATCGCGTCCTCGTTAATAAAAACACAATGGAGATGACATGTCTTCAAGCATTTGAAGCCGCCAAAATCGATGGGCATTGACATTTCCTTCCATACGAAATTTCTGAGGTACAAGTATTTGAGATGCTCGCTGACACAACCAAACAGGGTGCTTGGAACATCAAAAATATCGATTTCATAATCTTTCACTATTGCTGATATCCTCAGCTCTGAAACCCTGTGTCGACCAGCACATTCGATCCACTCACAAATATTTCGTATCTGAGAACCGCGTATAAATCTCACCGGGAGAAATCTATGTCGATCCTTTTCATGAGGACCCAAAGGGCTCCGGCTATCAAACTCAAATCTTTGAAGAGGACCATGATGACGAGCAAGGATGTTATCGATTGCTTCTTCTAGGCTTCCTCTTGGGGTTATCCAGAAGTAATAATAGTCCAAAAACTTGTTCTTTCTGGTGAACCTGAGATGGCTTAACTGCAAAAAGATGGGTTTCCATCTTTTCGAGATAACAGTGCATCGAACCGCGTCTCTGAGGGAAAGCTCGGAAAGCTTGAATAAAATTATTGACAGTATGTTATCGTCCAAATCGTCTAAGCTTGATCTTGCCATTGGCATTGATATCGTAAGAGCAGAATAACAGAGGAAACAGAGGACTCAAACTTATAGGCCAAAGCCCTAGTTTTCGGGAATCGGTAGACAGAAACGAGTTGCACGTGAAATACACTTCGAGCAGAAGTGACTGGAACTGAACTTGGTGTGGTAATGCATTGCAAGAACAATGAAGGCCAAGATGTATATAATTAGATTGGCTCGAAAGACAAACCATTAACATTGTTTTTAGGAACTGCAAATTAGTATGAGCCTTCTCCAAACAGTCGAGAGGCTTTATACTGTTCAAGGTGCAAAGAAAATACCAACAAAGAACTATTTTTATTTTTTATTTTTAAAAGTATTCAATAGCAAAGACACAACAAATTAGGGAAAATTGGAGTCAATTATGGTAAGGTTTGCTATAGCCATTTATTTATCATAATTTTTTACAGATTTCTTTTTGAGTATTAAAATTGTGTAGAAAGTATATTTTTTAAGGGATTTAAATTAAGTATTTTTTAATACAAAGAAATTTAAGGTGACCCATTACTTAGAAATAAAGTCATCATTTATAGACTTTGTATTTGTCACCCTTTCATTGGTTACTTTATTGATGTGACTTGCTTTATTGGCTAGTTTATATTTAATTTTTAATTTTGAAAGTGACACGTGCTCATTTTAATTGAAACAACTAATGGTATGATATTTTACATATGCACTCACGGTCATTGGCCCATGCATGATCATTGGCTCTTAGGAAGAGTGATTGGGCAAATGAGCGATTTACAAGAAAACCGTAATACCCGTGATTTCTTCTCCCCCTCCCAGACCTATCACGTCCTCAACGTCCTTTTAGACCCGCTGCGTTTTCCTGGAAGCCGCTCTTGATAAGGAAAATGTTAGATTTTCTTGAACTCCAATTTTGTACGCATCCTCCCAGTCTGAGTCAATTTATTAGCTTGGATATCACGCAATGGATTCGGAATGCATAAGGCATATGGACTATTGGACAAAGGATTAAAAAAATATGCTTTCGTGGACATATAGAATTTATTCGAATCGCATGATGGTTTCATTAAAATATTCATTCTTTGAGCTTTTACCTCATGAAATGAAGAGGAAATGTATGTTGTTCAAATGTGTTAAGGTTTGAGAATAGACTCTTCCTTGTGGGATCCCCTAGATGCATCCTCTCTGGTTAAGATGCCACCATTGGAGTAGGGACTCGGAAGCTCTGAAGCAAATACACTTAGCAGGCATTCATTTTTCTAGCATCCTCCCAACCTGTGCAAATGGGATATTCTGACAGGTGTGGGCATCCACAAATCTTTATAGAAATAGGGATTTACTCTTTCTGGCCGCATGTATATCTTTAGGAAATTGTCATTCTTTTTATTTCCCATGTTAGCTCAACCCGGAGTAGTTGCATGGATCTGTTGGCTTGAAAGGAATATGGGAAGCTTAACAAAACTTCTCAGAAAAAAATCCTTCCTGTTGCACACTTCTCTCAGGCCATTCTCTATGTTTTGGCATAGATATCTTTCTCACCTTTTAGTATATGATAGAAACAATAATATATGGTGCTCTTGTTAGGAGACACTAGGCAAAATAGTAGTTTTTGTTTACCAAACTCCATGTATAAAAGCTCGCAAGGTGCTTGATATGTTAAACAAAATGCCACAAAGGAGCATAGTCTTCTAATTTTGATGGTTACATGAATTATTGGAATGAGTTGTCCCTGGCGCCTTGGAGAACTTGAAGCAAAATCAAGCGACTGGTGTAAGACCAAAGCACCATGCCCTCACTAGCAATATACTCAACTTGTGTCTAGATGAGAAACACTGAAAAAATAAAAGACTTTGAAACTCCAATCATTGTGCATTGACAGGTGTATAGCTTCACCCCCATAACCCTTGTTGTTATCTTCCCAATCGGCGCTACCAAAAAAAAAAAAAAAAAAAATAGAACACATGGACATCCATCAAAGTATTTTTGAAAATGCATTTTTTGCCAGTTGTTGTCATAGTGTCGTAGTAGGATTTATACAAAATGTGGAAGAAGATGCATGGTGTGCGAGTTGTTAGAAAAATGCCATGTTTGGAGGAAGCAAGCACAAAACATGCGATTTTTTTGTAAAAATGTTTGAATAAAGCATTGGAGCAACTGAAAGGACCCTTTGTATGCTTTAGTGTCGGTGTGGTTGTTTAGAGGAAAGGCTAAGTTTGTATTATATCTCATCATGTGACTTCAATGACACTATGGCCAGCTATCAGTTTTGTAGAGCTCATCATGCTTGGTCTTGTGGCTTGCGCTTGGTGACTGTGGAAAGTTATGCGGTCTCGTCAAATGCGAGGATCATGTGATTAGCGTAAACGATATGTATCACTCTTCCTCTTGCTTCAAACTGAAAATTTCATCATTTATTTGTTTAGCATTGGATTTAAGTATGTTGTATATTATGTTGTATATTATGACAGAAATGCAACTTAGAATGAATGATAGGGCTTTTACCTTTCCCAAAAATATTTTTCCTTAAAATTTTAAGCAAAAAACAAATTAGGCCTTGGAACCATTCACATGGAGCGCCATGTTGAACTATTGATGGGAACCAAAACCTCAAACAAGATCCATGTCGACCCAAGACACCATGAAATTTCTTAACCAAGATGACTAACTCGATTAGATGCCTTAAACGAGGTGAGATTTGATACCCTTTTAACACTTCAGTCACTTTTGGTGACGTTTCCACTTTAAGAAATTGTGATCGGTTTTGGCTTACAAATGTCGTATCGATTTGGTGTAACTAGAAAACCCCTTCATCTACCTCTAGCACTCCTATGTGAGAATTGAAACCAAATCTCAGTTTCATAAAAATAATTTCATAAGTTAGAGTTTTAAGTGGATGTTGTGGGCCACCATTGGTCGTTGACAACAAAAGTGTTCGATGTGTTTACGATAATTGGGCTTGAAGTCACCTTCATAAATTGAACCTTGTTTGACATAATCGAATTCCGTTGAATCTAACGAGTTCTTTGTTTATAGGCAATAGGTAGGAATTGATGAAATTTATGTTTGAACTTAAAACGAGTGGTTTTGGAAACCATACTATAAGCACTTTAATTGTTTTGGTCGATTTTTACAAACACACAACTTAAGCTAGAAAATATTTCTAAGGATCCCATTGGTTCTGTAAATTACTCGTGAACCCTTTTTATAACATTACAATGTGTGTAGAGTATTATTTAATCAATTACTTTGTATGAATGGATTTTGCAATTTATAGTGTTCTCTCTCTCCTCCTCTCTCTTAAAATAAATATGAAATTTTGGTTGGTCTTGGAAACATGAATGGATTAAAAATGTAGATGAGTTTGAAACAAAATGAAAATGGGTATGGGTTGAGAAATGGTCAAAATATTGTGAATAGAAAAGAAAATGTTTTATAGTTTCTCTCTCTTCCCTACTCTCTTTAAAAAAATGTAAATGAATGTGGAAGTGTGAATGTGTGAGGAAGTTAACTCTCTTCTCTCTCATGATCTCTACCTCTCTCTGTACTTTATTTGAAATTACTTGAAATGATGAATGTCTTGTTTGTGCTTGAGTGTAAGGGTTTTCCATACTCATTCCTAGGACTGACACAACGTTGGTTGTAGGTACTCCAAACAAGAGGAATTTTCTAGATGTGATATGTTGTAATTAATGAGTTGTCATTGTAAAGTTGTATTTATCTTGTAATACATGTATCACCATAGAATAATGATATGTATTGTTGTTCGAAAAATTATTCTTGGTATATTTTGAAAAGGGAATACCAATGTGACTATATTTTATAGTGTCGAATTGGATGTGAAGTTGTACTCAATGTTGTACCTATGTTATAAAGACATTAAACTAATCTTTTGTTATGATAATTATTGGTATAATTCCTTAACCACAATGCTAGGTAGAATCTCCTCTCATCAACACTAACAAAATTAAAAGAACAAGTTGTGATGCCTATTTTACTTACTCCTCCCATTTGAGTCTTTTTCCAGGGTATAAAACATTGATTGTGTTAATAAAATACTCTGACCTCATTAATCATCTCCTTGTTTTGCACCTAAGACATCTTATTAAGGACCATTTCCTTGATATTTTATGATGTGGTACATATATGTTTTGAAACCTATCATATTGGGACGAGTGAGGTGATCATGTCTAGGTGTTGTAGGTCTGACCATATCATGAATAAGTTAACCCCCTTGTGCATAATTTCCCTTGGTACCCTAGTGGGTGGCCAAATCCTTGCATGATAGTTGGTGGTTGTACCTAAGATTGATCTCTTGTGAGATCTAAATTATGTGAGTGGAGACTACGTGTCGAATTACTTGCGTATTTACCCAACAATTGAAATAGGTCCTTAGGAGGATTTTATAATGCTTAAGATTATTTGGGATATCTCTCTTGCAATATACACTTAATACTTGCATGTCTAAGAGCAATGAAATGAGTTGTCTCGTGCGAGGTCGTACTCCTTGTAGTCTTAGATCCCTAAGTGTTATAGGAATAAATTTGTTCCAAAATGATGTTATATAGGACCAAAGTAATCGCGTAAATGTAGTTAGTGAAAGGGTAAATAAGATTAAACTAAGTAATGACCGCTAAAAAAATGGTATGCCATTGAATGATGTCAAAACCAACTAAAATGTCAAATGTGATCATAAAATGAATATAACAGAGTAGAGCTCAACGACTAATACAACAACCTAATAAATAAAAAAAAAACAAATATGATGCATGATCACATGCTTTGTTTGCATAAATGTGGATTAAACAATGATGCTAATGAAATAATAAAATGTAGCCTTGAGGATGGGATACCTTCAATTGTAACCAAGGTCTTGTGAGTTAAGGAGATTGCACTCTAGTTGGACTTGTAAAAGTTAGTAGAACCCTTGGCGTAGATAGGAATATATTAAACCTAGGATCACTCAAGAAGTAGAAATTTATGGTCAAAACATGTAATTAACCCGTTGCTATTAAGAGTAAATCCTTAAGGTGATGAAACAAAAGTAGTTTGAAATGTCAAAATTTGTCACTGAATTTCAAAGAAAAATCTCTATGATGGGAACACAGGTGTAATGTACCCTTCCATGCACAATATGATTGTGAAAATAGGAATTCCTAATTGGAGTAACAAATTGTGAATCAAGAATGATACAACTTAATTAATTAACCTACATAGTTGGTTGTAATAACTTGAAGATTAAGAGAGTGTATTGTTAGTATTAAACAATGCTATGAAATGAACTCGAGATAGGTTTTCTATAGATCTAGTAACCTTCCTTTATCTTCATGTGAACTTTCCTCCTTGTAACGAGGGTACTTTTCCAAACCAAGTAAACACGGATCTCTCAAACAAATCCTTAAGTCAAATATTAGAATATACATGTGTGTATGTACGTTCCTAATCACAATCATGCTATATAAATTTATTTCCACAACAGAAACGAGCGAATTCTATTAGAACCACTATAGGTGAAATGTTAAAGAAAAACATGCAGCCTAGTTGTAAAGGAACGAAGGATCCCATGTTATGTTTTCTTTAGACAATTATAGTCAACTAAACAAATTTTGAGAAACAAACCTTTAACTTAGGAATTAAATATTAGGAGACTCATAGTTGTTTAAAATGAATTTATTTAACAAATGAGCTATGGATAACTAATGGAATTGGAGAAAGGAACCAACCGCACATTCTCCATTAAAGACTAATGCTCTGTAAAATAAAGTAATTGAAGTTTGAAAAATAGGAAATTTTAAACCTTATGTGTTTAATTTTGTTGAAAACTATAAGGTCATACAATGGAAACCTAAATGTAATGAATATGTAAACCATGAAAAGGCCATGTCGTGGAGTATGCCTATCCTGTGTTTCTTACTGTAATTGGGTCATTATCCGGTTTACGTCGTTTGAGTAAGACATTGATGTGTACCCTATGTTATCCTATTGTATGAGTGGGTTCATGTTTATGTAAGTGTCCTACGTGATGTCAAGTTTCTTTATTTGGATCCCATGTGGTGTTGTGTAGCATGCAATTAAAGTAAAAACAAAATATTCCAATAATTTTATTGTTGTATTTTGGTGTTGAAATTGTGGACATTACAAAAATGAGAACTATGGTGTGTTTTGGAGGGGTAAGGGAATGCAACAAGTTTAAGAAGTGTGGGATTTGGTTGAGTGAATTCAGCCTTGACTCTTATTTTTTGCGAACTTGAAATAGAGGAGAGTAAGACATTTTTGAGTAGAAGTAGAAGGAAAATGGAGGCAAAATGTGAAAATTTGCAAGGAAGGAAACTTTGGATATTATTGTGAAGCTAAGACCTTACCTCTCGGTGTTGCCAATTATTAGCATATGGATTTGTATGCATGTTAATGACATGTAACAATATGGGAGTGAAGTCCCTCCTCAATGAAGGTGAGGCTGCATTTATTGAAAACCAAAACTATATTTACACCGTACATTCAAAATTGTATGTGGGGGGTGTTTTGGAACATCAATGGAAAGAAAAGTGAATGAGGGAGATGGAATGGAATGAAGGAAAGGAATGAATGGAAGGAACATGCAAGAGTTAGGTAAAAGCAGAGCCTAATATTGCATGGAGAAGAACAATAAATAACTAACACAAATAAAATGGAGTTTGCATCAGTTAAACGAGAATGAGTAAAAGGGAACACATGTGAGCAAGTAGATAATCAGAGCTTGATCACTATGAACTAGAACAACATATTAGTAGCGTTGACAATAAGATCCAAGACAATATTTGCATGCAAGATTCAAACACTAACATCTAATGAACATAAGAACATCAAATGTTATAAGAGACAATGAATGGGACACAAAGTTCATATTTCATTAAATCCAAAATGTCTTCTCAAAAGAACACAAAGTTTATTTCTTTGAAGTAAATCTTGCATACAAAATTATTTTTTGTCCTCTCTCAAAGTTACCCTTACAAATGATCCGTGACTTCCTTTTATAACGCAAAAGTTGGTTACAAAGTAGTTAGGGTTTTACATGAACATTAAATAGGGCATCTTAAGTGACTTTGAATTTCTCAACCAACTTTATTAAAAACAACTAAAAATAAAAATCAATTAAGTTAAAAATTCATTTAAGGAAAAATACATAAATAAAAGAAATGGGTACATGTGGACCCCACTTAAATGACTTGGACACACACATAGACATCCTAGTCAATAATGCACCACCTAGATCAAAACACCTATGATCAGTGCCTTATCCATTGGGCCAAGAGTCCACCTATCCTGATCATACAGGAATGAACTCATTGATCATGCTTTGTAATCCTCCAAATGACAAGAGAGCCAAGCTTGAAACTTGAGCAATTCATCCACCCCTCCGTTTGAGCAACATCTTGGTGTGAGAAAGTTTGTCTTCATTCATATTCACATTCACAATTACACATAATTTTCCACATGATCTGAATAGCCTTCCATGGCGAATTATTAATTTTTCATGAGACTGTAGTCATTGCGCTACCTTGGCTTGTCAGAATCTGACTCTTGATCTTTCGTCATTGAGAAGATCTTCCAAGATCCAAAATTGTAATTCACTTCCTGGACTTATGTATTTTGTATTTATCACCATCCCGAAGTGTTGCCATTCTGATCCACTCACGATCTTCCAATTTGAGAATGCTCCAAATTTAAGATTGGATGATGAAGTATTTCACTCACTGCTAAATGAGAGCTGACAGGGACATGCTTGAATGATGTGGCCTTACTTGATGATCTGCACAATTGTACTCATCATTAATCTTTTTTTTTTGATGAATAGATCCGTACAATGATCAAGTGAAGAAAACTTATGTAGAGAAGCTTCTCCCATTATCGATCTCTGCCGATAACAATGGATTTTGACTTCGAAAAGACCTATGCCAATAGCTATGACTTATACTTCATAATAAGGAAGTCAGAGGTTACTTCTGCTTCATAGCCGTTGGATTTGAATCACCATATTGTGCAGGTTTCATGGTGCATCCATGCAAGTGATGACCAATTCAGAACAAGCGTTGGGAAAATTGTGACTCGTCTTCGGTTGATATGCGATTATAGAATCGACCTACATCGATGTGTCCCAAGTTGTTGTCGGTGATGTTCTCATACTTTGAAGTCAAGTTGGGTAGAATGTCCTATAACCCATACTGTAACATCATTTTTTTAAAGATGACATGATTGTGACAGAAGCGTGATTTTAGGCTATTACTTCCTTCTTACAAAACTACACAAATTACCTCTGAAACTGCCCTAGGAAAAATAACAAATCTTGTTCTGAGAAACTCTCACTAGATGAGGGAGTCTATTAAGGTACCAAAAGTTTTTGTGTCAGAGGTTTTTTTCCCAAATCAAATTCTTCAAAGTGAAAATTAAAGGTCAAAGTTGACTCTTCTGAAACTGCTAGGAAAATGCAAGTGTAAAACTACAAAAATTCCGTTTGGTTTTAGCCTGGGAAAAATATCAAACATCACCCTGGACATCTACAACTTGGAAAGAGAGCATATGAAGGTGAGGAGAATCCAAAGAAATAATTATTTTCTCTTGACGATCATCCGAGTTCAAAATATCAACTCTCAAAGTGAGTCACTGTACGTACCCAAAATTGTAGGGTATTGTACCGCCAAAACGATGTTACACATGCCCCAATGATGATACAGGTCACCTCGCAAGGTGTTCAAAATCCAGGAAAGCTCACCAAGTGTATGTTAGCATCCCAAGCATCTTGTCTAAGCTTTGTGTACTTCGCTTTATCCTCTGCCTTTCTTTTTCTAAGCTTTTTGACCTTTAGTGATGAAACCGCCGCCCTGCCAAGGCAGCGGTCCTATAACCGCCACCCTGCTCAGGGTGGCGGTCCTTCACGCATTTTCCAGCACGTTCCTTTGATCATGACTTGCATAATTTTTCAACATTTACTAGCTTTTCTCAACCGCCTTAGCTCGTATTAATGTTTTATGTTCCTTGGAATAGTGTTTCTTCATTGTTTAATGGTAAAAGAGTTCTAATAGGAATCACCTTTGGGTGAATGTGAAATCTATAAATAGCCAACTTGTTTTCAAGAAAATGGCCCCTCAACTTCTCATTTCCATTGTTTAGTCTTTCAATTTCTTGCTTAGAATTCATTTTGTTTTCATGTTTGCATCCATGCTAGTTTTTCCTTTGTTGTTAGAAGCCATTCAATCTTCTTGCTTCAGTCTTGTTCATTACTTGTTCATACAAATTAGTTTAGAGCATAGTAGTGTCATTTGTAGATTGAATTCATTAGAGTTGCAGGTTGTGTTCTTCACAGAAGGTAGATTCTAGAATCTCTCGGTACACTTGTGTTGTATTCCCGCAATAAATCCCGCTAGGAATTGCATACGCCAAGCTCTGTCACTTGCGTTGTCCCTCTCCTACTCGCATTATATTTGGTCTATATCCAAAGTTGCCATTGTTCAAATACCTTTTTCTATTGATGCTAGCATATACACACTCTTCTGGATTCACGTGAACATGAAGGAATGAGGAGATCATTCTGAGGGGACAAAGTCATACACTACTGGATTCGCCATTGTTCTGTAAATTCCAGGTTTTATCTATCAAAGTTCTAGTTAAAACATATCAAATAGAGTAGTGAAATATTTCATTTCAGTTAAATTTCATTTTCAATATTGCTAGGGAAGCTATGGGGATTGATAGTTTCTAAACTATGATTCATTCCTCACTTCTGAGGTAGGATCGAGAGTATTTCAATTAAGTTAATCAGTTATCTAGTTATTTAGGATAAACTCACAACTGCACAAGCAAGTAGCTACACCGGGCTACCTTGCTTGTTTTAATTTTGTTATTATATTAGTTGTCATTTTTGAATATATTAGATTAGTTGCTCTTTCAATTCTATTAAAAATTCTATCAAAAATACAAAAATAGAGGAATATATATATGTTGTAGATATATCTTGCATAATTAGTTTATTTCATTTCAGTTAGGTTTATATTGATCTTGTATGACAATCACGGGACCTAGGGAGCCCAGGGAATACATTTTGAGCCAATCGTGCCTCAACCAAATCTTGTTGTAGCATTAACTGACATAGACCAAAATCTCAGAATTCAAGTCTTCCGAACAACAATAGACCTACAAGAAATCAGCACACACGCTTAAGAGGATTAAACATAGAAGACGACAAAGTGCATACATTCTGGTCAAATCAGCCAAATTATAGATTGCCTTGATAGATATCCGTATGACTGTAGAAGGACCTGAAAGAGAGAAAACATTCGGTTGTGATCCACTAGTCCCATAGCAGATGCAGGAGACCTCCTCATTGATATAGACACTAGCTTATGTATCCAAGTTTCCAGAACACCTATTAGGTACTCCGAGAAAATCGTGTAACTTCTAGTTCTAAACGTAGAGGCCGAAAAGGCATACAATTACTAGATACTCGGAATCAGGGATTGACTCTTCATATGACCATAGGAGGTCCACAACAACCACGAACTTATGGTTGTGATCCACAAGTCCCACAACCCAATGGGCCTACAAATCAATCAAGTATTGACACCAGCTTGCGAACGCTGGTGTTTAGGTCCTCTCCACTTCCACCAGACATCATCACACAACTATCATTATTAAACGTAGCAGCTAATCAAGCTAAAGATTTCTAGACTAGACCAGAGAATCATCCATAAAACACCAAAAGATCCACTACACATTTAGCCATTCCATTTTCATGACCTTGTCGAGAGATATATACGAAGCACCCACAAGTCATCTTCCACGTATCCCACAACCCATAGATCAGATCACGACAGAGCTCAATATTGATTGGAGCCTTCGAGCAACTATCCTCGCCGAACGATCTATCACACCAATTCAGGTTAGGAGGGCCTTCTTTGCCTTAGATTTCGCAGATCCCATTATTGCATGTTGAAGACATAAGATTACCTAACTAGTTTATCTGCATCCCACATGTATTCCATCCCCACGGCTATCTCAGCACGACCTTGGGAGGTTGGGTGCGAGGAAGAGTTACTTGTAGATTCCCATGCTCACATGTCACTTTTCCATCGTACAAAATTGGTGAACCCAACGTGAATCAAACATGCAACCTTCTGATTCAGAGTCAGATTTCTACTTGTTCTTCCAATTAATATACTTTTCATCTTTTCCACCCCTTTTAGCCTTCACATCAGCTTCACCAACAAAATTGGTGAACCCGACGTGAAATTCCTTCTTTCTGGTTCGAGTCATATTTCTACTTGTTCTTCCAATTAGTATACTTTTCATCTTTTCCACCTCATTAGCCTTCACATCAGCTTCACCAACAAAATTGGTGAACCCGACGTGAAACAAACTAATATTCCTCTTTCTATTTTCATTTCTTTCATCCACCTTCACTCTTTCCCATTATTCTGCGGGTATTCATATACCCCCGAATATGTCAGATACGATGCATATGGTAGACCTCTCCTAGGTCTTGAAGCATACTACGATCAATTAAATAGACAACCATCACCCTCGCTCTCAGCATGGGGTGACAACTATTCAACTAACCGATTTTCAACACAAACTCCGCCTCAAAGGACTAGATATAGTTCTTCTTTCCAAATAGAGGAGTTGGATCAGCTCACTCAAACACAACAACCAGAGCCTTCAGGCTCAAACAACATGATGCTCATTGGAGAATCTAGTTCATCTCCTCGGGTGTTGCTTAGACCACAAATTAGTAGACAGTCAGATCCATATCTGTTTTTAGATGACGAATACTTAGCACGTTATGCTAGGAGTGAACAATGCTCTCAAAATATGTACCCACCTATAGGAGGTTTGCAAACACAACCCGAGGTCTCATTCTAAGAAAACACCCCCATTCCTCCACCTATAGGAAATGCCCTCGGTGAAACTTGGCAGGGCACCGATCAATTCATAGCAGGGTACCATATGCCTATACAACCTCAAGATATACAACAAACACCACTAAGGCAAAATACCGTGTCTTCACCAAATGAGGTCATCTCAGCCTTAGTTGAGAAGGTTAGAGGGTTGGAACTTGCTCAAGCAAATCAAAATTCACAGTTCATGCAAGCAGGAACTTCTAATCCTCCACATCATCCCAGCCAAGTAGACCTCCTCACAGGAATAGGCACGTTGGGTATGCCTCCTCAGTACTTACAACAAACACCAACTAGAACGCGTTTTCTAACGCCGCTCTAGTTGAGAATATAATACCTCCCGGTTTAGTACAAAACAACCCATTCCTGAGCAATGCTCCTCCATACTTAAACATGTATTCCAAATCACCACAGGGAGATATGTTCTCTTCTCCCAGCATGTTTTCTCAAACACAAGGATTTCCTTATGCCCCTGCAAATACATATGCTATGCCATATCAACAACCCATTCCACCTCCACCCCCTCAGCAAGCACCATCAATGGTCGAAACCTATGCAATAGGGACTTATTCAGAATATTTGAAAGAACCTTTAGACTTCACTATACGAAGTGTCATGCTTCCAAGACCTCTCCCGATCTACCCAAGTACAAAGGGGAGGGAGACCCGAATGCACATATTAAGGCCTATGCCACAGCCATTCGAGAACTACTCCCTTGGGATGGAGTTGTTGCTAAAATATTCCCCAAAAATTTAGATGGTATCGCCTCAATTGGTATTGAATCACCCGAAGCTTCAATACATTCATTTAAGTAACTTGTTTGAGTTCACCAAAGCATTTGACATGAACAAATTGTTGAGAACAGGAATCAGGGAATTATTGCATATTAAACAAGAACACAATGAATTTGTTGCTCATTTCATCCAAAGATGGCGTACAATCCTCTATTCTTCAGCAAGCGCTCCAAACATGGATCAGATGGAACTATGCGATTTATTTCTTCATTCTCTCAAACAGAGAGATAAATGAAGAAGTCTAGAAGTTCCCACTAAGAAATTATGATGAGGTTCTTGAGAGTGCTCTCTGAATAGATCAAGCTGCAATAAATAGTGGCCGCAAGACATATGGAACAAATGGGAGGTTAATCATCCCCAACCAAAACACTACGACTTATCCTACTACCACAAATGCCAATCAAGGACCTAAAATCCTTAACAAAAACCACGGAGTGACAACAGATGGAGTGACTGACCAAACTAAAAGAGCAAACGTTGTAAATATTCCACCACCGATTAACAATCAACGAAACAACAATTTTACCCCAACAATCAACGTGGTGGATTTTAATCATCCCCAATGACAACAACAACAACAACAAAAATGAAAAATCTAGACACGGTCCAAATCAAAACTCAACTGGATATCAAAACCAAAACCAAAGGAAACAAACGAAAAACTTTAATCCTAATAATCAATAGTTTAATCAGAGTTTTGGACCACAACACGTGCCAAACCAACAACCTAGGAGTTATAATCCCAACTTGTATTGTGGTTTCCACAAAATTTGAGGCCATGACACTAGGACTTGCCACGATTACAATAAGTTCATGCAACGTTTTCCAGAAGAACAAAGACAACTCTTCATAGATATGTTCTTAACAGATTTTGTGACACCTATGCCAAATACTTTCATAGGGGCAGTTTCCCCTCAAAACGTACCTCTTAAGATCTTCAATGATCCACTTCCAAATCACAATAACAATAATAAATTAAATCCAAATGGGACGAACAAAGGTGTAATGACAGGAAATAACGATCATGAAGCCTCAACTTCACTAAATCCACCTGTCGCACCACAATTAGGAAATCAGCCACGAACCAAGATAGTTGGTCTAGTGAAGTTAGATACTGAGCTGCACGTAGAAGCCATAACAAGAGCATGAGAATATTCTTCTCAACCAAATCCAATCTATCCACTAGAGCAATATAACATTCAACAAACGTTGGTAAAACCCACAGGTGCTTATGATTTAATTAATGAATTAACAAAGACCTTCTCTCACATCTCCTTTTGGACTTATTGAAAATTCTCCGCCCATAGGGCTAGTCTTTGAGAAGCACTAGGTCTAGGTCATTTAATTAACATCACTCCACCTCCCGAAACACAAGTAAACCATACAGACTTTGATATCCACTCTCCATGGAAGCCAGATAGGGATACCGAGTTTATATTCGACATAAACAAAATGCCAATAGATGCTGAAATTACACGTAGAGGCGATCCGACCTTACATTTATAGGTGTGGGTTTACAATAATTACGTTAAACGTGCAATGGTTGACAATGGGGCAGCAAGTTAACATTGTCCCCTTCTCTTTCCTTCAAAAGCTAGGATATGGAGAAACAAACTATTCCACAACAAGAAATACACTAAGAGGTTATGACAACCTTAAAGCTACTTCAATTGGGACTATAATATTACCAGTCACCTTAGGACCCAAGACAATCCTCACCGAGTTTTATATCATAGATTGGGAAACCAACTATAATATGATCCTCGGTCGACCATGGATACATCACATGAAAGCAATCCCTTCTACGTTATTCCAGGAAATAAGATTCTTACACCTGGGAAAGATATTCGTAGCAAAAGGTAACCCAAAACCATTCGACATACACCTAGAGCAGACCTAAAGAAAAGACCAGGCTCACTCTAAGTTTGAACTCCCAACAAACCAACTTAACAAACCAATCGACTCAAAACCGGAAGAAAAATTAATACCTATAATAGAACTAGAAATTATGAACCTAGTCAAGGGCATCCCAACCCTCAAGGATGAAGCTAACGTTATAGAAACAGTGTCATTAGGAACTACTGTAAAAATTGTCAAATTACTGGAACAAGATCTACCAATTTTCCTACCATTTGATTCCAGTGTATGGGATGTACCCTAGGAGTTCGTTCTCTTCCAACAGAGGAACTTTGCATGGTAGAAGTAAACGAAACAGACGCAAAGAATGTCCCAACATCCATTTTTCCTAGTAAATATTGGACTCTCCACTTTGATGGAGCTAGATGTCGCTATGGAGCCGGGGCCGGTGTGATCTTCACTTCCCCTGAGGAAAAGATCCTACCTTTTTCTTTTAAGTTAAACTTCAAATGTACAAACAACGACACTAAGTACGAATCCCTCCTCCTTGGCCTCATCATAGCCAAAAGGCTCGGTGTTAATGACATCAAAGTGTTAGGAGACTCGCAATTAGTTGCAAACCAAGTCTCTGAAGTATATGAGACTAGAGCCGAGCACTTACAACTCTATAAAACAATGGTATTAGATCTAAGCAAAGAATTTGACTTCATATCCATTGAGGCAATCCACGAGAACGAGCAGAACCTTCTCATGATTCAATAGCAACCTTAGCTTCACGTTTTACCCCAAGCAATGAGTTGGAAGATACAAGTTTCAAGGTATCACTTCGTACTAAACCATTGGTGAAGAAAATGTCAATGAACCCTCTTCTAACACATACAACTGAGAATGAATCTTCTATCTTACATCATGTTGACAGTGATAAAGTCACTGTTGAATATCTAAACACCTATGCAGAGCTACACCTTGCTCACCGCATAGTTGATCTTTCCCTAATACCACACTCTTCTTCCTACTTTGGAAATCCCATGGTAGAGTCTCCTCCATAGAAGGATCTCGATATCTACGAGATAGAAAACGGAGAAAGCTTGGAACTACCTCCAGCCCCACCTGAATTTGAAGAAGGTAATGCTTCTTTGATAGAAGAAACCATTGACATAAACATTGGAACAGAGGAAGAACCAAGAATTTTGAAGTTGGGATCCTCGTTAACTCTGGAAGAAATAGAAATACACACCCAAATCCTCAAAAAACATCAAAAGGCTTTTGCATTTAATTATAAAGAAATGACGGGTATCACACCACAAGTTGCGGTACATAATCTCGTCACTAAACCAGATGTAAAGCCAATTAAACAGAAGTCAAGACCAATGAAGCCAAAAGTGGCTCTCATGGTAAAAGAGGAAGTAGTAAAACTTCTCCAAGTAGGATTCATCAAGCCCATTGACTATTCACAATGGGTGTCTAATATCGTTCCCGTCCTCAAAAAGAATGGGAAGATACACATTTGTATAGATTTTCAGGATATTAACAAAGCTTGTCCCAAGGATGATTTCCCATTACCATCCATTGACATTATCGTTGATGCAACAACTGGATTTGAACTGTTATCCCTCATGGATGGGTTCTCAGGGTACAATCAAATTAAAATATCTGAACAAGATCAAGCCAAAACCACATTTATAACTCCTTGGGAACTTATTGTTATGTTGTCATGCCATTTGGTCTTAAGAACGCCGGCGCTACGTATCAACAGCAATGACTTATATATTCCATGATCTTATCCATAAAATTGTGGAATCATATGTGGATGACTTGTTGGCCAAGGCCAAGAAATGTTGTGATCATCCGGAAGTGCTCTGTATCATCCTCTCATGACTAATTGAGTATGGTGTCACATTAAACCCAGAGAAGTGCGTGTTCGGTGTAACAGGAGGCAAACTTCTAGGATACATTATATCTTCACGAGGGATTGATGTTGATCCAGCCAAAATACAGACTGTTCTCGAAATGATCCCACCTTTGGACGAGTCTGGAATCAAGTCATTTCTTGGGAAACTCGGTGCAATCCAAAGGTTCATCCTAGATTTAAGCTTTGCCATTCATCCAATCAACAATCTACTCAAGAAAGATTATAGCATCGATCGGACTGAAGATTGCAATGAGGCCTTCGAAGCAGTTAAGCACTTCTTGTTGTCACCACCCATGCTAATGCCTCCCAAGCCAGACCGCCCTTTGATCCTATACTCACGAGCCACTCATGTCTCGTTAGCCTGCATGCTGGCTCAAGAAGATGATGACAAACGAGAACGCGTGATCTATTTCATTAGCCAAACATTGCTCGATTATGAAACACGTTACACACAGGAAAATAGAGAATGCCTTGCCATAATTTTTGCAACAAAATGTTTGAGACATTACATGTTAAACCAGGAAACAAGGGTCATTTTAAAGACAAACCATTTATGGACATTTCTCACACAAGGATCATTATCTAAAAAAGGTCAGTCTGTTTCATAACCCTAATGGGAGAATTTGAGTTAACATTCGTAAACCAAAAGTCCGTTAAAGGACAAATCATTGCAGGCTAGTTAGCTGACAATCCACTAGATGGAGGCGAGTTGGTAGATCTAGACTTTTTCGATGAATGTGTATACTTTTTCGAAACCAGACCCCCCATTTCTGCATGTCCCTGGTATAATGATATCATCAATTTTATCATGGACCATACATACCCAAAAAGTGCAACGTCGCAACAAAAAAGGCAGTTACGCATTATTACCGCTAAATATGTTGTTTTAGACCAAGTACTCTATTGTAGAGCCTTCAATGACATGCTTCTAAGATGCCTCGACATAGAAGAATCCAAGAGGGTTTTTCATGAATCCCACAGTGGGATATGTGGGGCCACTTCGGTCATCACGCCACCACTTGCAAAATACATTAGATGGGCTATTTTTGGCCCACTCTCGAACATGACGCATGGAATTTGTACGTAAGTGCCACAAATGCCAATAATTCTCCCACGAGATTCACATGCCAAAGACAATCCCCGCAACCAATAAAGCGACTCTGTGGCCCTTCTCCATGTGGGGTCTAGACTTGATAGGAAATTCTCTCCCTCATCAATCGATGGCCATAATTTTATAATCACGGCTATGGAATATTTTACCAAATGGGTGAAGGCCATGCTTCTCACCACCATACCAGTTTGGTGATTTCCAAATTCATTTTGAACCAAATTATCTACAGGTATGGTTTCGCACAAGTCATTATCTCAGATAATGGCATGTCCTTTAAGAACGACGAGGTTCGTGAGCTATGTAAAAAGTTCAAGATAAACCATCACACGACCTCTCTTTACTACCCTCAAGCCAATGGGCAGGCTTAAGCGACAAACAAAACATTGAAAGCTATTCTCCTCAAAATAGTCAAGGAGAACAAGCGAGATTGGCATTTAAAATTATATCCGGCCTTGTGGGCCCACCGAACCTCAATAAGAACACCAACAGAAGTAACTCCTTTCTCACTGGTGTTTGGGGTAGAAGTAGGTCTCCCGCTTTAGGTTGAAATACCCAGTCTCCGCATCTCACTACAAGGGATTCTGGATGAAGAAGCTTATAGGAGGCATGCCTCTCCCAATTAAAAAGCCTAAACCATGCCAAAGTTAAATGTCAAACAGCGACATAGAACCTATGCTAACCGGATGTGCCAGTAGTATAACAAAAAGGTCTTTGAGCGAGAAATATATGAAGGAGATCTAGTTCTAAGACTAGACAGCTGGATCGATAAGAAAACCGGTGAAGGAAGAAAGTTTCGGCCCAAATGGTTGGGCCCATACCGAGTCATGAAGGACTACGGAAATGGTGTGTATCTCTTGTGCACACTAGAAGGTGAGGAATTTGGTGAAACTGTCAATTCCTTGCACCTTAAGTGGTTTTACGCATAAAACGTCAAAGTCATTGCTAGTACATTATAGCTACCTACATTGCATTAGTCTTTTAGCTACTTCATTCTGTCCATTTCATAAAAATGATAGTTCAAGAGCTTACTCTTAAAACAATCTGTTACAAATTTCTGAAGATATTGGCAAAAATATTCATATCACATCTCTTCAAACATCATCAAATATTTTCAAATCTTCTCATCAATTTCGACAGACAAACATTGACGGAAACCATACCAAGACCTGCATACTTGGCTTTGCTCTTTCTTTCTACTAGGTGAAGCTGTCCTTGCCACGGTCTGTTCTAGAAGCTTCTTGGTGTCACATCTATCCCTCTTAAAATCTCTTGGAATGAAAGGATATCCCAAAGTCATAGATCAGAAATGTCAAAATCAAATGAAATCAAAAGCACCAAGCAAACAAAATATTTTATTTTACACACTTCTTTGCCCCATCAACCTTCGGTGATAAGACCACATCTCTTATCGGTGATGTGAGGTTGGGAAAGGAAAGAAGTGCCCTTACTCACCTGTATCTTGCCTTTGGTGATAAATCCATGCTTCTTACTAGTGGCGTG